>CM055265.1:169394381-169743734 GCA_029237695.1 Conchocele bisecta
ATGTAGCTTATTGATGAATAGTTAGAAGAATGTCTAACGATTATCAGAAAAACGGAATGAATTGATGGCAATTTTGCAGTTCTTGCAAACTTAATTGCTGTTCAAGATGACGTCAAAAGATGGCCGCCGAAATTGCACTGTAAAGCCTGTATGCGTGGCCGTTCATGTCATAACTGCCGTTAGAACTGATTACTAACGCGTTAGATCATTTGTCTAACATGTTACAAATCAGTTTTAACGTGTTAGCAAATTTATCTAACGTGTTAGCACAATGCACTTTGCTAAAGGTCAGTTCTAACGTGTTAGGGCAATTGCCTAACGCGTTAAAGAAATTATCCAACGCGTTAGAAAAAGTATCTAACGTGCTAGGCAAATTGACTAACACCTTAGAGAAAGTGCTGTTGCAGCTTTCAAATTTGTGGTTCCTGTCATAAGTACCCGGTTTCTAAGGTGTTAGAAGTCTAACGCGTTAGAACTCAGCTCTAACGCGTTAGAGAAATTGGCTAACGTGTTAGTAAGATGTGTTAACGCTTTACACCTGACGAAACAGATAGTTCACATATTTCTAACTGATTTTCACTTGGTGAAATAGAACGGAATACTTAAAGCGTGGGAACGGATTATTTAAATCGTGGGAACGGATTAGTAAAGCGTGGGAACGGATTAGTAAAGCGTGGGAACGGAATAGTAAAGCGTGGGAACGGAATAGTAAAGCGTGGGAACGGAATAGAATAAAAGTTACATAATTATAGAGTGTAACCTGCGGATGCGCAGATAGTCCGATTCGCATTGGACGCATGTAGCCTACATGTAATAGTAAACGCGTAAGCAAACAGTGTAGACCCTGATCAGATTTGCAATCAGACCCGGATCAACGCCGGTTGCCAATCACAATTATATCAGCAGACAGCTGCAACACAAACACAACAGCAAACAGTGTAGACCATGATCAGACTGCACGGATGTACGGGCTGATCTGGGTGAACGCTGGTTGCAACCCAAACACAACATTAACTAGTGTAGACCATGAGCAGACTGCTCGGATGTACGGGCTGATCTGGGTGAACGCTAGTTGCAACACAAACACATCAGCAAACAGTGTAGACCGCGATCAGATTGCAATGTTATGTAACAAAATACACGCTATTATTGAGAATGGGCATATAGCGGCGGATATTTGTTTTGGCGGTCGATTCATTTCAAAGTAACTGTGACTCTGATTGGTCAACTTTCTAAAACTTATTTAACGTGTTAGTCAAATTTTCTAAGCGTTAGAAAAATATGTATTTTGATATTTTTTCCTCCGCCGGGTCCAACGCATTAAAACGCAAATACTAACACGTTAGCCAATTTGGTACTTATGACAGGAACAGCAATTTCTCTAGCCAATAATCTAACGCCTTGGAGTATGTCTTTAACACATTAGACAATCGCCCTAACGCGTTAGAACTGATATAACATATAGCAAAATTCATTGTACAACGAGTTAAAGAAATTGGATAACACGTTTAAAACTGATAATGTTACGACAAATTCCCTAGCGCATTAGTTTTCATTTTTAACTCAATTACATGTCTAACACATTAGAAACGACACTTATGACATGAACGGCCAATCATAACCCTGTGCGGTTTGATATGGACCATGTGCAGGTTTTTATGGACAATACACATGTAGATTTAGACCATGTGCAGGTTGATATAGACCACGTACGTGCTGCTATGGACCATAAGCAACAGGTAGTTAAGGCCATGGACGGGTCGATACGGAAATTTTACATTTTGATATGTATGGATACTGGGCAAGTGTATACGAATCATGTGCATGTAAATGTGGACCCTTTACAGATATGTAAGAACGTTAGACACATATATTGGAAATTTGGAAACATAACTATACATGCTCGAGCTGCACATTGTTGCGTACCTGAATTAATCCCATGAAACAGAATTGTAAAATGTTCTTGTCAATGAAGTCTCCGACGAAATTTCCATCATCTCGAAGCCGATAGAATAATGTGATCCAGAAGTCAGCACATTCTTTGCGTAGATGTCCCCACCAACATTCAATTCTCTGATTGTGAGTGCTGGCACCCTCCAAATAGGCGCCGTTCTCTGCTACTCCGGTCTCCATGTTTCTTCTTAAAAATTCTCTGGAAGTCCTTAACGTAGCAATTTTCTGTTCCAAGATCACCCCTAACTAAGGTGGCACATCCTTTCAAGTTTGAACGGTCGTTATAAAGTAACCACCTATTATTCTGGGGTTACTGGAGTTGTTGCTGACATATAGCCATACTACATTTCTTGAGAATCCATCGATGCATCCGTTAATGCAAAATCCGAAATGTTTCAGTTTGTCGTATGAATCAAGATGCCATATATAGTTCGGTCCTTTAGAGAAATATCTCCGTCGATGCAAACGTTTGGATCTTCTGACCTCACATCCGATGGGATCCATAGCAGAAAGAATGAAACGAACATCCTCTTTTCTTACTTTAATGTTATTGACAAAACACTTCGCATGCATCCAGCGATATCCGTAAAGCTGACCAGAGTTTTCCATTTGATTCGCGACGAAAGACACAACATATGCAATGTCCGAATAGTTTTTCCGGCGACATAGATTTTGGCCTTTAAGTATACGTTTTAGATGTCGTAAGCTAATAATTATCCCATTTTCACTTGCAAGCACAAATAAAATATCCTTATAAGATAAACCAAGCTGAAAATACAGCTCCACGAGTTCATTTCTAAACCCCATATCCGCCATGTTGGACAGTTCGCATCGTGTGACCGATATCTTAAATCGTGGGAACGGAATACTAAAGCGTGGGAACGTAATAGTAAATCGTGGGAACGGATTATTTAAATCGTGGGAACGGATTAGTATATCGTGGGAACGGATTAGTATAGCGTGGAAACGGATTACTCAAATCGTGGGAACGGATTAGTAAATCGTGTGAACGGATTAGTAAAGCGTGGGAACGGATTACTTAAATCGTGGGAACGGATTAGTATATCGTGGGAACGGATTAGTATAGCGTGGAAACGGATTACTCAAATCGTGGGAACGGATTAGTAAATCGTGGGAACGGATTAGTAAAGCCTGGGAACGGATTACTTAAATCGTGGGAACGGATTAGTAAAGCGTGGGAATGGATTACTTAAATCGTGGGAACGGATTAGCATATCGTGGGAACGGATTACTTAAATCGTGGGAACGGATTAGTATATCGTGGGAACGGATTAGTATATCGTGGGAACGGATTACTTAAATCGTGGGAACGGATTAGTATATCGTGGGAACGGATTAGTAAAGCGTGGGAACGGATTAGTAAAGCGTGGGAACGGAATAAAATAAAAGTTTTCCAACGGGGCTCCGTAGAAACGCAATAATACATTTGTAAAAGTAAAATATGCATTGAATTTGAAATCTGGGGGTATAATACTCTTTAGATACAAAACTTATCTGGAGCTCTGCGATACTGCAGAAATTGGGCTTATGAGTTTTGTGACCAGCGTGCATCTAAACATTATAAAGAAGCTATATACCAAATAAGCATTATCAATATATTACTAATTAGGGATTTAAAAGTTTTATGACCTACAAGGCAAACTTCAAACTTCTAAAATTCTAAATACAAAAGGGGGAGATAATCCATGACCCTGGGGTCTACCGGTAATCAAAAATTGAAATTAACTTTCCGCATCTGCACACCATAAAGAAGCCACATTATATGACATACCATAACATAATTATACCGGTATCGATTTTTTTTATTTGACCCCAAAGTCATGGATTATCTCCTGGTCAAGGGCTTAGAATTTCACAATTTTATCTTGCAAGTCGTAAAACAATTTTAAACCCTGTTAGCTGGAGACTTCCTTATTGTGTGTAGATGCACAAAGCGAACTTCGAATTTTGATTCGACCCTCCACCCCCCTTCCCCCGTCATGAATTATCTTCCTCTTTAGTACTTTGAATTTCTTAATACCTGAACCATAATAGCTGGATACTGGATATTTCGTATGTGGTTTCCTTTTACTGGTTCACTACACTTCTTACAATAACTATAAAATGTATTCATAGAACACGGATGCCCCACATACCGCTTTGATAATAAACGAGGCAAAATTCCAAGTCCAAAAGGGGAGATAATCCATGACGGGGTCGAATTAAAAATCGAAACATAAACTTTGCGCATCTACTCATCATAAGGAAGCAACATACCAAGTTTTAGATGTGTAGCTAGCACGGTTTAAAAGTTTTACAACTTACAAGGCAACATTGCCAAACTCTAAGTCGAAAAGGGGGAGATAATCCATGGAGTGCATAATGAAGGAATATGTACCACACTGGTATGACCATGGGGGTGTAATAAAGGAATACGTACCACACTGGTATGACCATGGGGGCACACTGAAGGAATATGTACCACAATGGTATAACATGGGGGTATAATGAAGGAATATGTACCACACTGGTATAACCATGGGGGTATAATGAAGGAATACGTACATGGTTTATAACATGGGGGTGATCTTGAAGGATATGCACCACTCATGGTATAGCCATGGGGGTATAAGAAGGATACTGTACCACACTGATATAACATGGGGGGTATAATATATAAAGAAGGATATGTACCACATGGTATAAAAACCATGGGGGGGTTATAATGAACGGTAATACGTCACCACAATGTATAACCATGGGGTATAAAGAAGGAATTCGTACCATATGGTATGATCCATGGGGGTATAATGAAGGAATTGTACCACAACAATTGGTATACCATGGGGGTATAATGAGGGAATATTGTACCACACTGGTTTAAACCATGGGGGCTTATAAGGAAGGAATAGTACACTGGTATAACATGGGGGGTATAATGAAGGAATATGCACACAATGGTATAAGCCATGGGGGTATAATGAAGGAATATGTACCACACTGATATAACCATGGGGGTATAATGAAGGAATATGTACCACACTGGTATAACCATGGGGGTATAATGAAGGAATACGTACCACTGATATAACCATGGGGGTTATCTAGTGAGGACTTGTACACTTTGGGTATAAACCATCGGGGTATAAAGAAGGAATACGTACCACTGGTATGACCATGGGGGTATAATGAAGGAATATGTACCACAACAATGGTATAACCATGGGGGTATAATGCAGGAATATGTACCACAATGGTATAACATGGGGGGGTATAATGATGGAATACGTTACCACAGGTATAACATGGGGGTATATGGAGGAATATGCACCATCAATGTTAGCATGGGGGTAATATAATGAAGCGAATATGTACCAACTGGTATTAACCATGGGGGTATAATGAAGGAATATGTACCACAATGGTATAACCATCGGGGTATAAAGAAGGAATACGTACCACTGGTATGACCATGGGGGTATAATGAAGGAATATGTACCACAACAATGGTATAACCATGGGGGTATAATGCAGGAATATGTACCACACTGGTATAACCATGGGGGTATAATGATAGGATAACGTTTACCATGGTATAAATGGGGGTTATAATGAAAGGGAATATGCACACAATGGTTTATAGCCATGGGGGTATAATGAAGGAATATGTACCACTGATATAACCATGGGGGTATAATGAAGGAATATGTACCACACTGGTATAACCATGGGGGTATAATGAAGGAATACGTAACACTGATATAACCATGGGGGTATAGTGAAGGAAATGTACTCACAATGGTATAAACCATCGGGGTTAAAGAAGAATACGTACATGGTATGACCATGGCGGTATAATGAGGATTTGTCAAACAATGGTAAACCATGGGGGTATAAAGCAGGAATATGTACCACACTGGTTAACCATGCGGGGTGGGTTATAATGAAGGAATAACGTACCCTGGTAGTACATGGGGGTATAATGACGGATATGCACACAATGGTATAGCCGATGGGGGTTAATAATGATAGGAATAATTGTACAATGGTATAAACCATGGGGTTATAATGACGGAATATGATACCAATTGTATACCATGGGGGTATAATGAGAGGAATATGTACCCAATAGGTATATAACCACTGGGGGTATAAATGAAGGAATTTGTACCACAATGGGTATAATTTAAACCACGGGGCTATAATGAAGGAATATGTACCACATGGTTATAACCATGGGGGTCATAATGAAGGAATAGTACCAAAATGGTATAACCATGGGGTATAAGAAGGAAAATGTCCACTGATATAACCAATGGGATTGTGTTTTTGTTTTTTATAGGTTGTTGAGATTTTTTAGGGTGGTGGGGGGTCCTGGTGCTGTCGGTGGTGGTGGGTAGTGTGTGTGAGGGGTGGGGTGGTTGGCGGTGGGGGGAGGGGGGGGGAGTGGCGGGGGGGGGGGGGCGGATGTGTGTGGGGCGGTGGTGGTGGCTGTGGGAGGGTGGTGATTGTGTGGTGTGGGGTGTGCGTGGAATGGGTGGCGGATGGTGATTGAGCGCGTTTAAGTTTGGTGTTTATGAGTGAGTTTTCTTGATATTTGTTTTTTGCGCTTGTTGTTGTGTTATTGTCTTTTTTAAGTATTTTTGCTTTTTTATTTTTTGTTTTTATTAATTTTTGTTATTTTACTGTATAATTCTCTTTCATTTTTATAATGACGGAATATGTACCACCACTGGTATAAACCATGTGGTATCATGAAGGAATATGCACCACAGGGTATAACCATGGTGTGTATAATGAAGGAATACGTACCACTGATAATACCCATGGGGGTAGTGAAGGAATATGTACACAATGGTATAAAACCATCGGGGTATAAAGAAGGATTACGTACCATGGTATGGACCCAATGGGGGTGTAATGAAGGAATATGTACACAACAATGGTACAAACCATGGGGGCTATTACTGCAGGAATATGTACCCACAATGGTATAAACATGGGGGGTATAATGAAGGAATATGTCCACACTGGTATACATTGGGGGTATAAAGATGGAATATGTACCATGGTTAACCATGGGTGGTAAATGAAGGAATATGTACCCTCTGGTATAACCATGGGGGTATTAATGAAGGAATATGTACCACACTGGTATAACCATGGGGGTTACAATGAAGGAATATGTACCACATGGTATAACATGTTTCTTTAGGGGTATAATGATGGATATGTACACATGGTCTAACCATCGGATGGGGGTATACTGAAGGAAATATGTACCACACTGGGTAAACATGGGGGTATAATGTAATGGAATATGTACTCCACATGGTATAACATTGGGGTATAATGAAGGAATATGTACCACTGGTATAACCATTGGGGTATAATGACGGAATATGTACCACACTGAGTATAACCTGGGGGTATAATGAAGGAATACGTACCAATGGTATAACCATGGGCGTTTATTAGTGAAGGAAATGTACCACAAGGTATAAACACTGGGGGTCTTAATGAAGGAAATATGTCCCACTGGTATAAACATGGGGGTTAATGAAGGAAAATGTACACACTGGTATACCCATGGGGGTATAAATGAAGGATTATGTACCACACATGATATCAACCTTGGGGGTAAATGAAGGGAATATGCTACCAAATGGTATAACCATGGGTGGTATAATGAAGGAATATGTACCACCTGGTATATACCATGGGGGTATAATGAACGGATATGTACCACACTGGTAAAACCTTGGGGTATATTGAAGGAATAGTACCACTGTGTAACCAAGGGGGTATAGTGAAGGAATTTGTACCACAATGGTTATAACTATGGGGGGTATAATTGAAGGGAATACGTACCACTGGGTCTAACCATGGGGGTATACTGAAGGACTACGTACCATGTATAACCATTGGTGGTATTGTGAAGGAATATGCTCCCACAATGGTATTCACCATGGGGGGTATAATGAAGGAGTTACGTACACTGGTATAAACATGGTGGTATAATGAAGGGAATTTGTAACACAGAGTGCTAAAACCATGGGGGTATAATGAAGGAATACGTACCACTGGTAAAACCATGGGGGTATAGTGAAGGAATATGTACCACAATGGTATAACCATGGGGGTATAATGAAGGAATATGTACCACTGGTATAACTATGAGGGCATAATGAAGGAATACGTACCACTGGTATAACCATGGGGGTATAATGAAGGAATATGTACCACTGGTATAACCATGGGGGTATAATGAAGGAATACGTACCACTGGTAAAACCATGGGGGTATAATGAAGGGAATACCGTACCACATGGTATAACCCATGGGGGCATAATGAAGGTATATTGTACACATGGTTATAAAACCATGGGGGTATAATAATGAGGAATATGTACCTACACTGGTATAACCATGGGGTTATAATGAAGGAATTTTGTACCACATGGTGATAACAATGGGGTTTATAATGAAGGAATATGTACCACACTGATAACCATGGGGGTATAATGAAGGGAATATGTACCAAAAAAGGTATAAACCATGGGGGCAATATGCAAGGGAATATGTCCCACCACTGGTATAACCATGGGGGTATAATGAAGGAATAGTACCACATTGGTATAACATGGGGGTATAAAGCAGGAATATGTTCCAACTGGTTATAACATGGGGTATAATGAAGGACTAATTGTACCACAATGTATAACATGGGGGTATAATGAAGGAAAATTGTTACCTACAATGGTATAACATGGGGGTATGATGAAGGTATATGTACCACAATGGTATAACCATGGGGGTATAATGAAGGAATATGTACCACAATGGTATAACCATGGGGGTATAATGAAGGAATATGTACCACAATGGTATAACATGAGGGTATGATGAAGGTATATGTACCACAATGGTATAACCATGGGGGTATAATGAAGGAATATGTACCACAATGCTATAACCATGGGGGTATAATGAAGGAATACGTACCACACTGGTATAACCATAGGATATAATGAAGGAATATGTACCACATTGGTATAACCATGGGGTATAATGAAGGAATATGTACCACACTGGTATAACCATGGGGGTATAATGAAGGAATATGTACCACACTGGTATAACCATGGGGGTATACTGAAGGACGCTGTACCCATGGTATAACTATTGGGTGGTTTAATGAAGGATAGCTACCACATGGTATAACCTTGGGGGTATAACTGAAGGAATACGTACCACTGGTATAACCCTGGGGGATATAGGAAGGAATATGGACCACACTGTATAACCATGGGGTATATTGAATGGAAATGTAACCACATGGTATACCTTGGGGTATAATGAAGGAATATGTACCCCACTGGTTAAACCATGGGGGGATAATGAAGGAATTGTACCACATGGTATGACATGGGGGTATAATGAAGGAAATATGTACAACATTGTATCCATGGGGGTACTGAGTATGATGAAGGTATATGTACCACAAATAGTATAACCATGGGGGTATAATGAAGGAATATGTACCACAATGGTATAACCATGGGGGTATAATGAAGGAATATGTACCACAATGATATAACCATGGGGGTATAATGAAGGAATACGTAACACACTGGTATAACATAGGAATACTGAAGGAATATTTACACTTGGTATAAACCATGGGGGTTATAATGATGGAATATGTTAACACATGGTATAACCATGGGGGTATAATGAAGGAATATGTACCACACTGGTATAACCATGGGGGTATAATGAAGGAATGTGCATAACCATGGGGTACAATGAAGGAATATGTACCACAATGGTATAACCATGGGGGTTTCATAATGAAGGATATGTACCAACCTGGTATAACATGGGGGTATACTGACGGAAATGTACCCACATGGTATAACCATGCGGGGTAATGAAGGACTACGTACATGTGAACCATGGGTGGGGTATAGTGACGGAATAGAAGTACCACAAGTCAATGGTTATAACTATGGAGGGTATAAATGAAGGAATAGTACCACTGGTATAACAATAGGGGTATATGAAGGCATACGTACCACTGGTATCAAAACCATGGGGGTATAGTGAAGGAATATGTACCCCACAATGGTATAACATGGGTGGTATAATGAAGGCATAGTACCCCCCCAACTGGTATAACCATGGGGGTATAATGAAGGATATGTTACACTGGTATAACCATGGGGGTATAATGAAGGATAAACCGGGTTTTAAAAACATGGTTAAACCATGGGGGTATAGTGGAAGGATATGTACCACTATGGTATAACCATGGGGGGTATAATGAAGGAATATGTTCCATGGTATAAACCCATGAGGGCATAATGAAGGAATACGTACATGTATAAACCATGTGGAGGTATAATGGAAGGAATTTGTACCATGGTATAACCATTGGGGTATAATGAGGAATACGTACCATGGTAAAACCATGGGGGTTATAATGAGGATTAAAATACGTACCATGGTATAACCATGGGGCATAAAGAAAGGGGAATATGTACCACACTGGTATATAACATGGGGGTATAATGAAGGAATAAGTACAACTGGTTTAAACCATGGGGTTATAATGAGTGGCAAATTGTACCAACTTGTATAAACCATGGTGTTATATGAAGGAATATGTACCCACTGGTATAAACCATGGGGGTATAATGAAGGAAATATGTACAAACTGGTATCCCATGGGGGGTATATGATAGGGAATATGTTACCACAATGGTATACCATGGGGGTATAATGAGAGGAACTTGTACCACACTGGTATAACATGGGGGTTATAATGAACGATATGTACCAAATGGTATAAACATGGGGGTATAATGAAGGAATACTGTACCACAATGGGTATAACCATCGGGGTATAAAGATTAGGAATAGTATCACTGGTATGACCAAGGAGTGTATAATGAAGGAATATGTACCAACAACAAATGGTTTAACATAGGGGGGTTATCAATGCAGGAATATGTACCACACTGGTTATACCCATGGGGTATTAATGAAGGAATACGTACCAACTGGTATTACTGGGGGTATAATGAAGGACTACTGCACACATGGTATAGCAATGTGGGGTATAATGGAAGGAATTGTACACACTGGTATAACCATGGGTATAATGAAGGATATGTACACACTGGTTAAACATGGGGGTATAATGAAGGAATATTGTACACAATGGTATAAACCTATGGGGGGTTTAATGAAGGAATATGTACCACAATGGTATAACCATGGGGTATAATGAAGGAATATGTACCACACTGGTATAACCATGGGGGTATAATGAAGGAATATGTACCACACTGTTCTAACTGGGGGTATAATGAAGGAATATGTACCACTGATATAACCATGGGGTATATACTGAAGGATATGTACCCACATGGTATAACATGTGGGTATAATGACGGAAAATGTACCACACGGGTTATAACCATGGGGGTATAATGAAGGAATACGTACCACTGATTAACCATGGGGGGTAAGTGAAGGAATATGTACCCACATGGTATAAACCATCGGGGTTAGTAAAGAAGGAATAGTTACACTGGTATGACATGTGGGGTATAATGAAGGAATATGTACACAACAATGGTTATAACCATGGGGGGTATAATGCAGGAATATGTACACAATGGTATAACATTGGGGTATAATGAAGGAATATGTACCCATGGTAAACCTTGGGGGTATAATGAAGGAATATGTACCCCTGGTATAACCATGGGGTTTATAATTGACGGAATAATATGTACCACACAGGTATAACCTGGGGGGTATAATGAAGGAAATGTAACACATGGGTATAACCAGGGGGTAAAATGAAGGACTATTGTACCACACTGGTATAACTTTGGGGGTATAATGAGGAATATGTACCATGGTATAACCATGGGTATAATCGAAGGAATATGTTACCACATGGTATAACCCATGGGGTTATAATGAAGGATATCGTACCACACTGGTATAACCATGGGAGGTGGTAAATGAAGGAATATGTACCACACTGGTTAAACATGGGGGTATAATGACAGGAATATGTACAACATGGTATAACCTTGGGGTATATAATGAGGAATACGACACTGGTATAACCAAGGGGTATAGTGAAGGAATAAGTACACATGGTATAACCATGGGGGTTATAATGAAGGAATAGTAACCACACTGGCTATAACCATGGGGGTTCTAATGAAGGAATATGTACCACATGGTCTTAACCATGGGGGTATAATGAAGGAATATGTACCACACTGGTATAACCATGGGGTACAATGAAGGAATATGTACCACAATGGTATAACCATGGGGGTATAATGAAGGAATATGTACAACACTGGTATAACCATGGGGGTATAATGAAGGAATATGTACCACACTGGTATAACCATGGGGGTATATTGAAGGAATACGTACCACTGGTGTAACCATGGGGGTATAGTGAAGGAATATGTACCACAATGGTATAACTATGGGGGTATAATGAAGGAATACGTACCACTGGTATAACCATGGGGGTATAATGAAGGAATACGTACCACTGGTATAACCTTGGGAGTATACGTGTAACGGAATATGTACTCAATGGTATAACCACTGGGGGTTATAATGAAGGAATACGTTATCCACGGTGAATAACATAGGGGTATAAGGAAGGAATATGTACCACTGTATAAACTGGGGGTATAATGCAAGGAATAGTACCACTGGTAAAACCATGGGCGGTATAGTGGAAGGAATAAGTTACCACTAATGTTATTACTATCAAGGGGGTATAATGAAGGAATATGTTACCACTGGTATAACTATGGAGGGCATAATGAAGGAATACGTACACTGGTATACCATGGGGTAGAATGAAGGAAAATGTACACTGGTGACAACCATGCGGGGTATAATGTAAGGAATTCGTACCATGGTAAAACCCTGGGGGTATAATGAAGGTAGGTACCACTGGTCTACCAAGGGGGCAGAATGAAGGAATATGTCCACTGGTATAACCATGGGGGTATAATGAAGGGAATATGTACCAAACTGGGTATAACATGGGGTTATAATGAAGGAATAATGTACCCACTGGTATAACATGGGGGGTTATAATGAAGGAAAATGTAAACACTGGTTAACCATGGGGTATAATGACAGCGTATATGTACAAACTCGGTATAAACCCATGTGGGGTATAATGAAGGATATGTACCACACTGGTATAAACCATGGGGGTATAATGAAGGACTTATGCTACCACTATTGGTATAACCATGGGGGTATTAATGAAGGAATATGTACCAAACTGTATACCATGGGGAGTATACTGAATGAATATGTCCACAATGTATAACCATGGGGGTATAATGAAGGATATGTACACAATGTATACATGGGGTAATGATGAAGGTATAAGTACAACAATGGTAAAACCATGGGGTTATAATGAAGGAATTGTACCACAATGATATAACCATGGGGGTATAATGAAGGAATACGTACCACACTGGTATAACCATAGGATATAATGAAGGAATATGTACCACAATGGTTATAACCATGGGGTATTTACTGGAGGATATGTACCACACTGGTATAACATGGGGGTATTAATGAAGGAATATGTACCAATGGTATTTATAACCATGGGGGTATAATGAGGAATATGTACCACAAATGGGCTATAACCATGGGGTATAATGAAAGGAATATGGTACCACATGGTATAACCATGGGGGGTATTAATGAAGGAATATGTACCACACTGTATAACCATGGGGGTTATAATGAAGGGAATATGTACCATGATTAACCAGGGGGTATAAATGAAGGAATATGTACCACACTGGTATAACCATGGGGGTATAATGAAGGAATATGTACCACACTGGTATAACCATGGGGTAAAATGAAGGAATATGTACCACACTGGTATAACCTTGGGGGTATAATGAAGGAATATGTACCACTGGTATAACCATGGGGGTATAATGAAGGAATATGTACCACACTGGTATAACCATGGGGGTATAATGAAGGAATATGTAACCACATGGTATAACCATATGGGGGTATAATGAAGGAAAATGTACCCACTGGTATATCCCAGGGGGTATATTGAAGGACGATGTACAAAACTCTGGTATAATTGGGGTATAATGAGGAATATAGTTCCACTGGTAAACCATGGGGGTTATAGAGAAGGATATGTACCACACTGGTATAAAACCATGGGGGTATAATGAAAGGAATATGTACACACTGGTATAACCATGGGGGTATAATGAAGGATTTATGTACCACACCTGGTCTAACCAAGGGGGATATAATGAAGGAATCTGTACCACATATGGTATAACCATTGGGTAAATGAAGGGATTTGTACCACAATGTATAACCATGGGGATTAAATGAAGGAATATGTACAACATTGGTATAACCATGGGGGGTATAATGAAGGATATGTACCCACACTGGTATAACCCTGGGGCGTATATTGAAGGAATACGTACACTGGTGTAACCATGGGGGTATACTGAAGGATGATGTACCACCAATGGTTTAACTATGGGGGTATAATGAAGGGAATACGTACCATGGTATAACCATGGGGGTTATAATGAAGGAATACGTACCACTGGTATAACCATGGGGGTATAGTGAAGGAATATGTACCACAATGGTATAACCATGGGGGTATAATGAAGGAATACGTACCACTGGTATAACCATAGGGGTATAATGAAGGAATATGTACCACTGGTAAAACCATGGGGGTATAATGAAGGAATAGTACCATGTAAAAACCATGGGGGAATAGCTGAAGGAATATGTACCCAATGGTATAACCATGGGGGTATAATGAAGGACTATGTCCACTGGTTAATATGAGGGCTTAATGAAGGAATTACGTACCACTGTATAACCATGGGGTATAATGAAGGAATATGTTTACCATGGTATAACCATGGGGGTATAATAAGGATAAGTACCCTGGTAAACATGGGGGTATAATGAAGGAAATAGTACCATGCTGGTATAACCTAGGGGGCATAATGAAGGAATATGTACCACAAACTGGAATAACATGGGGGTTATACTGAAGGAATATGTACCAACTGTATAAACCATGGGGTTATAATGAAGGAATATGTACCACACTGGTAGAACCATGGGGTTATAATGACCGGAATATGTACCACACAGGTATAACCATGGGGGTATAATGAATGAATATGTCCAAAATGGTTATAAACATGGGGGTATAATGAAGGACTATGTACCACGACTGGTATAACCATGGGGGTATAATGGAAGGAATATGTACCACATTGGTATAACCATGTGGGTATAATGAAGGGAATATGTTACCAATGGTTAACAAGGGTTATAATGAAGGAATATGTACCACACTGGTATAACATGGGGGTTAATTAAGGAATATGTACCACAAATGGTATAACATGGGGGTCTGATGAAGGAATCTGTACAACAATGTATAACCATGGGGGTATTAATGAAGGATATGTACCAATGATATAACCATGGGGGGGTATTAAATGAAGGAATACGTCCACACTGGTATAAACCATAGGATATAATGAAGGAATATGTCCAATTGGTTAACATGGGGTATAATGAAGGAATATGTCCACATGGTATACCATGGGGGTTATATGAAGGAATATGTACCACAATGGTATATCCATGGGGGTTATAATGAGGAATATGTTACCACAATGGTATAAACCATGGGGGTCTTAATGAAGGATATGTACCACATGGTTATAAACATGGGGGTATAATGACGGAAAATGTACCACACTGGTTTATAACCATGGGGTATCATGAAAGGAATATGTACCCACTGATATAACCATGGGGGTATAATGAAGGAATATGTACCACACTGGTATAAAATGTGGGTATAATGAAAGGGGAATATGTCCCATGGTATAACCATGGGGGTATAATGAAGGATACGTACACATGATATAACCATGGGGCTAAAGTGAAGGAATATGTACCACAAAGGTATAACCATCGGGGGTATTTAAAGAAGGAATATGTACATGTATGTCCATGGGGGAGTATAATGGAAGGAATATGTACCACAACAATCGGTATAACCATGGGGGTATAATGAGGATATGTACCACAATGGTATAACCATGCGGGGTATAATGAAGGGAATATGTACTACATGGTATAAACCTTGGGGTTAAAGAAGGAATATGTACACTGGTATAACCATGGGGGTATAATGAGGAATATGTTACCAACATGGTTAAAATGGGGGTATAATGAAGGAAGATGTACCCACTGTAATAACCATGGGGTAAATGAAGGAATATGTACACACTGGTATAAACCTTGGGGGTATATGAAGGAATATGTAACCATGGTTTATACCCTGGGGGTTATAATGAAGGAATATGTACCACACTGGTTTATAACCATGGGGGCTATAATGAAAGGAATATGTACCACATGGTATAACCTGGGGGTATAATGAAGGAATCTGTACCAACTGGTATAAAACCATGGGGGTATAATGACGGAATATGTACACACTGTTATAACCTTGGGGGTATGGTATAATGAAGGAATACGTTTACACTGGTATAACATGGGGGTATCGTGAAGGAATATGTACCCACATGTATAACCATGGGGTGGTATAAGAAGGAATATGTACCACACTGGTATAACCATGGGGTACAATGAAGGAATATGTACCACACTGGTATAACCATGGGGGTATAATGAAGGAATATGTACCACACTGGTATAACCATGGGGGTATAATGAAGGAATATGTACCACACTGGTATAACCATGGGGGTATAATGAAGGAATATGTACCACACTGGTATAAAACCAGGGGGTATACTGAAGGAATTTATGTACCACACTGTATAACTTGGGGGGTATAATGAAGGAATAGTACACTGGCCATAACCGATGGGGGTATCGTGAAGGAATATGTACCACACTGAGTTATAACCATGAGGGGTATAATGAAGGAATATGTACCAACACTGGGTATAACCTTGGGGGTATAATGAAGGAATGGTAACCACCACTGTATACATGGGGTATATTGATGGAATATGTACCTCACGGTATAACCATGGGGTACAAGACAGGAAATATGTACACAATGCTATAACCCATGGGGGTATAATGGGAAGGAATATGTACACAATGGTACTAACATGGGGGTTAATGAAGGCAATATGGTTACCTCATGTATAACCATGGCGGGATATATTGAAGGAATAGTACACTGGAGTAGTAACCATGGGGGTCTAGTGAAGGTATATGTCCACCAATGGTCTATACTATGGGGGTCTAATGACGGAATATCGTACCATGCGTTTAACCTTTTTGGTTGAATGGTATGGGGGTTTTCTTATTTTTATTATATTTTTTAATTTTATATATATATTTATATTATTTTTTATAATATATTTTTTTTATTTATTATTTTTATATTTTTTTATTTTTATAAGGTTTTATTTATTCATTATTTCATATTAATTTTTCTAATTTATTATTTTTATTTATATATATTTTTTTTTTTTTTATATTATATTTCTTTTCTTTTTTTTTTTTTTTTTATTTTTTTATTTATTTTTTTTTATTTTTATATAATTTTTTTCTTATTATTTTTTTTTTTTATTTTTATATTTTTATTTTATTTTTTGATTTATTTATATTTTTATTTATATATTTTATTTATTATTTTATATTATTTTGTTTTTTTTTATTATTTGATTTTTATTTATATATTTAACTAATATTTTTTTATTATTTTATTTATATTTGTTATATTTATTTTATTTATTTATAAGTATTTTATTTTTTATTTATTTTTTATTTATTATTATTCTATTATTTTATTTTATTTATTTTTTTATATTTTATTTTTTTCATTTTTTTTTATTATTATATTATTTTATTATTATATTTCTTTTTTATATTTCTATTATTATTTATTTTATTATTTTATTTTTTTTATATTTTTTTATATTTATTTTTTTATTTTATGTTTTTTAATTATTTTTTTATTATTTTTTTTTTATGAATTTTTTTTTTTTTTTTTTATTTTTATTTTTTTTTTTTATAATTATATAATTTTATTATTTTTTTATTTATTTTATTTATCATTATTTTTATTTATTGTTTTTTTATTTTTTTGGTTTTTTTTTATTTTATATTATTTTATTTTTTTTTTTTTTTTTTTATTGTATTTATATTAATTTTATTTTTTTTAATTTTTTATTTTATTTAATTTATTTATTCCATTACTTTATTTTTTATTTTGTTAATTTTTTATTTGTTTTATTTTTTTATATTGTTATTATCTATTATTATTTGTTGAATTTTGTTTTTTTATTTTATTTTTTTTTATTTTTTATATATATTTTTTTTTTATTTATTTTTATTATATAATATTTTTTTTTATTTTTTTTTTTATTATATATTTTATTTTTTTTTTATTAATTTTAATTATTTTTTTTATATTTATTTTTTATTTTATTGTTTTTTTATTTTTTATTTTTTTTTTATATTTTTATTATTATTTTTTTTTTTATTGGTTTATATTTTTTTATAATTTTATAATTTTTATTTTTTTATTATATTTAATTTAATTATTTTATTAATATTATATTTTTTTTTTTTTTTATAATGATATTATTTTTTTTTTTTTTTTTTTTCATTTTATTTTTTTATTTTTTATTTTTTATTTATTAATTTATTATTTTTTTTATAATTATATTTTTATTTATTATTTTATATTTTTATTTTTTATTATTATTTTTTTTTATATTTGATTATATATTATTTTTATTTGTTATTTTTTATTTTATTATTATTTTTTTTTTATATTTTTTTTTTAATGGTATTTTTATATATTTTAGATTATATATTATTATTTTCTTATTCTATTTTTTCTTTTATTATATTATTATTTTATTTTTTATTTATTTTATTTTTTTTTTTATATTATATATTTTTTATTATAATGAAGGAATACGTACCACTGGTATAAACCATGGGGGATAGTGAAGGAATATGTTACCAAATGGGTTTTAACCTGGGGGTATAATGAGGAATAGTACCATGGTATAAAACCATGGGGTATAATGAAGGAATATGTTCCAACTGTATAACATGGGGGTATATTGAAGGAATACGTACCACTGGTAAAACCATGGGGGGTTTATAGTGAAGGAAATATGTACCACAATGGTATAACCATGGGGTTTAATGAAGGAATACGTACCACTGTATAACCAGTGGGGTGGTTTAATGAAGGCATTGTCATGGTATAACCTGGGGGGTATACTGAAGGAATAAGTACCACTGGTAAAACCATGGGGGTTTATAGTGAAGGGCTATATGTACCACAATGGTATTATAACCATGGGGGTATAACTGAAGGAATTATGTACCACTTGGTATAATATGAGGGCATAAGAAGGAATACGTACCACTTGTATAACATGGGGGTATATGAAGGTATTGATTCCATGGTATAACCACTGGGGTATAATGAAGGACTTATGTCCACAATGTATAACCCTGGGGGTTATAATGAAGGATATTAGTGTACACACTGGTATAACCATGGGGTAATAATGAAGGCATATGTACACCCTGGTATAACCATGGGGGTATATTGAAAGGAAATATGTACCACTGATATAACCATGGGGGTATAATGAAGGAATATGTACACACTGGTCTATCATGTGGGTTAATGAAGGAATATGTACCACCTGGTATAAACCATGGGTGGTATAATGAAGGATATACGTACCACTGATATAACCATGGGGTTAAAATGTGATAGGAATATGTACCAATTGGTTATAACCATCGGGTATAAGAAGGTAATAGTACACTGATATGACCATGGGGGTATAATGAAGGAATATGTACCACAACAATCGGTATAACCATTGGGGGTATAATGCAGGAATAAGTCCAAAATGGTTAACCATGGGGTATAATGAAAGGAATATGTACCACCATGGTATAACCTTGGGGGTTATAATGAAGGAATATGTACCATGGTATAACCATGGGGGTTGGTATAATGAAGGAATATGTACCACACTGGTATAACCATGGGGGTTAAGAAGGAATATGTCACCACTACTGGTTTAACCATGGGGTACATTGAAGGGATATGCTACCACATGGTATACCTTGGGGGTATAATGAAGGAATATATACCACTGGTTAATAACCTATGGGGGTATTAATGAAGGAATATGTACCACACGGTATAACCATGGCGGGTATAATGAAGGATTTGTACCACATGGATAACCATGGGGGTATATTGAGAGGAATATTGTACCACTGGTATAAAACCATGGGGGTATAATGAAGGAATATGTACAACTGGTATAACCATGGGGGATAATGAAGGTATATGTACCCTCCACTGGTTTAACATGGGTACTATGAGGAATAGTCCCACACTGGTAAAACCTTGGGGGTATAATGAAGGATATGTACCACTGGGTATAAACCATGGGGGTATAATGAAGGAATATGTACCCCATAGGTATACTCATGGAGTGGTAAATGAAGGAATATGTACACCATGTATAACTTGGGGGTATAATGAAGGAATACGTACCACTTGGTTTAACCATGGGGGTTAGTGAAGGAATATGTACCAATGGTTACCCATGGGGGTTATAATGAAGGAATATGTACCTCATGGTATAACCATGGGGGTTATAATGAAGGAATATGTACCACACTGGTATAAACCATGGGGGTATAATGAAGGAATTGTCCCACACTGGTGCTATAACATGGGGGTATAATGAAATGCATATGTACCACAATGGTATAACCATGGGGTACAATGAGGAATATGTACCACAATGGTATAACCATGGGGGTGAATGACGGAATATGTACCCAACATGTATATACAATGGGGTTATAATGAAGGAATATGTACACAGGTTAACCCATGGGTGGTATATTGAAGGAATACGCTACCACAGGTGTAAATGGGGGTTTATTTATAGTGATGGAATATGTACACCAAATGGTATTATAACTATGGGTGTATAATGAAGGAATACGTACCACACTGGTATAACCATGGGGGTATAATGAAGGAATACGTACCACACTGGTATAACCATGGGGGTATAATGAAGGAATATGTACCACACTGGTATAACCATGGGGTATACTGAAGGAATATGTACCAAACTGGTTTAACCATGGGGTTACTCATGAAGGAAATATGTACCCACACTGGTATAACCATGGGGTTATAATGAAGGAATATGTACCACACTGGTATAACCATGGGGGTATAATGAAGGAATATGTACCAAACTGGTATAACCATGGGGGTATAATGAAGGAATATGTACCACACTGGTATAACCAAGGGGGTAATAGAACGGAATATGTACCACATTGTATAACCATGGGGTTTTAGTTATAATGAAGGAATATGTACCAAATGGTATAACTTGGGGGTATAATGAGCGAAAAGTACCACAATGGTATAACCATGGGGGTATAATGAAGGAATATGTACCACAATGGTATAACATGGGGGTATGATGAAGGTATATGTACCACAATGGTATAACCATGGGGGTATAATGAAGGAATATGTACCACAATGGTATAACATGGGGGTATTCATGAAGGATTATGTACCACAATGGATATAAATGAGGTATGATGAAGGTTTATGTACACAATGGGTATAAACCTTGGGGTATTAATGAAGGAATATGTACCACAATGCTATAACCATGGGGGGTATAATGAAGGATTACGTCACCACTCTGGTTTAACCATAGGACTATAATGAGGATATGTACCACATTGTATAACCATGGGGTTAATGATAGGGAATAAGTACACATGGTTATAAACCATGGGGGTATAATGAAGGAATATGTCCACACTGGTTATAACCATAGGGGTATATATATTGAAGGAATAAGGCATTGTACACCTAGGCTATAACTATGGGGGTATAATGAGGAATATGTACCATACTCGTATAAACTTGGGGGTTTAATGAAAGGAATACGTACTGGGTTTAATCCATTGGGGTTATAGTGAAGGAATATTGTACCACCCACTGGTTATAACCTTGGGGGTATATTGAAGGAATATGTACCACAACAGGTATAACCTTGGGGGGTTATAATGAAGGAATATGTACCACTGGTATAACCATGGGGGTTATAATGACGGAATATGTACAACTGGTATGACCATGGGGTTTATAATGAAGGAATATGTACCACTTGCTATAACATGGGGGTATGATGAGGTATATGTTACCACAATGGTATAACCATGGGGGTATTATTAAGGAATTGTACCACAATGGTATAAACCATGGGGGTTATAATGAAGGAATATGTACCACATTGATATACCATGGGGGGTATATTGAGGAATACGTCCACATGGTTATAAACCATAGGATATATGAAGGATAAGTACACATTGGTATAAACCATGGGGGTATAATGAAGGAATATGTACTACACTGGTATACCCATTGGGGTATAATGAAGGATATGTACCCACATGGTATAAACATGGGGGTTATAATGAAAGGATGTGCATAACCTATCGGGGTAAATGAAGGATATGTACCACAATGGTATTATAACCATGGGGGTATAATGAAGGAATATGTACACCACGGTATACCATGGGGGTATATGAAGGAATATTGTACCCACACTGGTATAACCATGGGGGTATATGATAGGAATATGTACCACTGATATAACCATGGGGTATAATGAAGGAATATGTACCAACTTGGTATAACCATGGGGGTATAATGAAGGAATATGTACCACAATGATATAACCATGGGGGTATAATGAAGGAATACGTACCACACTGGTATAACCATAGGATATAATGAAGGAATATGTACCACATTGGTATAACCATGGGGGTATAATGAAGGAATATGTACCACACTGGTATAACCATGGGGGTATAATGAAGGAATATGTACCACACTGGTATAACCATGGGGGTATAATGAAGGAATGTGCATAACCATGGGGTACAATGAAGGAATATGTACCACAATGGTATAACCATGGGGGTATAATGAAGGAATATGTACCACACTGGTATAACCATGGGGGTATAATGAAGGAATATGTACGACATGTATAACCCCATGGGGGGTATATGAAGGAATATGTACCACTGATCATAACCTGGGGGTTATAATGAAGGAATATGTACCCACATGAGTATAACATGTGGGTATATTGAAGGAAATGTACCACATGGTATAACCATGGGGGTATATGAAGGAATACGAGTACCACTTGATTAACCATAGGGGTAAAGTGAAGGATTATGTACCACAATGGTCATAACCATCGGGGTATAACAGAAGGAATAGTACACTGTATGCACATGGTGGTATATTGAAGTGAATATTACCACAACAATGGTATAACCAATGGTGGGTTATAAAGCAGGAATATGTACCACATGGCTATACTGGGGCTTTAATGAAGGAATATGTACCCCACTGGTATAACCTTGGGGGTATAATGAAGGAATATTTACCACTGGTATAACATGGGGGTATATTGAAGGTAATATGTACCACACTGGTTATATCATCGGGGGTATAATGAAGGAATATGTACCCACACTGGGATAAACCTTGGGGTACAATGAAGGATATGTCCACCTGGTATAACCTTGGGGGTATACTGAAGGATATGTACTGGTATTAAACCATGGGGGTATTATTGAAGGAATATGTAACACACTGGTATACCCATGGGTGTATAATGAAGGAAATGGTTCCACACTGGTATCAAACCATGGGCGGGGTACTTTTGTAAGGGAATAATGTACCACCTGTATAACCTTGGGGGGGTATATGAAGGAAAATGTACCACATGGTATAACCTTTTGGGGGTATAATGAAGGGAATACGTACCACTGTATTAACCATGGGGGTATAGTGAAGGAATATGTACCACTACTGGTTCTATAACCATGGGGGTATAATGAAGGAATTGTAACCACACTGGTATAACCCGGGGGGTATAATGAAGGAATATGTACCTCACAGGTAGTAACCATGGGGGTATAATGAAGGAATATGTACCACATGTAGAAACCATGGGGGTTATATTGAAGGAATTTGTACACACAGGTATAACCATGGGGTACAATGAGGAAAATGTACCACAATGGTATAACCAGTGGGGGGTATATTGCAAGGAATAATGTACCACAAGGGTATAACATGAGGTGTTATAAATGAAGGAATATGTTTACCACACTGGTTATCCATGGGGGTATTTGAAGGAAATACGTACCATGTGTAACCATGGGGGTATAGTGAAGGATATGTACCACAATGTATAACTATGGGGGTATAAATGAAGGAATAGTACCACTGGTATACCATCGGGGGTTATAATGAAGGAATCGTACCACTAGTATAACCATGGAGTGGTATAGTGAAGGAATATGTACACAATTGTATAACCAATGGGGGGTTATAATGAAGGAATACGTACCATGGTATAACCATGGGGGTATAATGAAGGAATATGTGTTACACATGGTATAAACCATGGGGGTATAATGAAAGAATACGTACCCTGGTAAAAACCATGGGCGGTATAGTGCCAGGAATATGTACCACAATGGTTACCCATGGGGGTATAATGGAAGGAATATGTACCACTGGTTAACTCTGAGGGCATAATGAATGAATAGTACCTGGTATAACCATTGGGGGTATATAATGAACGGAATAATGTACCACACTCGGTATAACCATGGGGGTATAATGAAGGAATAGTACCATGGTAAAAAAAACCTGGGTGGGTTATAATGAAGGGAATACGTACCACTGGTATACCATGGGGGCATAATGAAGGAATGTACCCACACTGGTATACCTATGGGGATTAATGAAGGAAATATGTTCAACTGGTATAACATGGGGTTATAATGAAGGAATATGTACCACCTCTGGTATAACCATGGGGTTTATAAGAAGGAATAAGTACCAACTGGTATACCATGGGGGTATAATGAAGGAATATGTACCAAATGGTATAACCAGGGGGGTATAATGAAGGAATATGTTACCACAATGTATATCCATGGGGGTAATAATGAAGGAATATGTACCACATTGGTATAACATGGGGGTATACTGAAGGATATATGTTACCAAACTGGTATAGCATGGGGGATATAATGTAGGAATTATGTACACAATGGTATAAACCATGGGTATAATGAAGGAATATGTACACAATGGTATACACAAGGGGGTATGATGAAGGTATGATGTAAACAATGGTATAACCAGGGGTATAATGAGGAAGATGTAACCACAATGATATAACCATGGGGGGTATAATGAAGGAATAGTACACACTTGGTATAACACAAGGATATAATGAAGGAATATGTTACCACATGGTATAACCGATGGGGTATAATGAAGGTATATGTACCACACTGGTTATAAACCATGGGGGTATAATGAGATATGTGTCCACACTGGTTATACCACTGTGGGGTTATAATGATCGGAATATGTACCACCACATGGTATAACCTTGGGGGTATAATGAAGAATCCGTTACCACTGGTATAACAGGGGGCTATAGTGAAGGAATATGTACACATGGTTTAACAAGGGGGGATTAATGAAGGAATATGTTCACACTGGTATACCTTGGTGGAGGGGATAATGAAGGAATATGTCCATGGTATAACCATGGGGGGTATAAATGAAGGACTATGTACCACACTGTATGACCATGGGGGTATAATGAAGGAATATGTACCACACTGGTATAACATGGGGGTATGATGAAGGTATATGTACCACAATGGTATAACCATGGGGGTATAATGAAGGAATATGTACCACAATGGTATAACCATGGGGGTATAATGAAGGAATATGTACCACAATGATATAACCATGGGGGTATAATGAAGGAATACGTACCACACTGGTATAACCATAGGATATAATGAAGGAATATGTACCACATTGGTATAACCATGGGGGTATAATGAAGGAATATGTACCACACTGGTATAACCATGGGGGTATTAATGAAGGATATGTACCTCATGGTTAACCTTGGGGGTATAATGATTAGGTATGTACCAAAAGGTTATAACCCATGGGGTTATATGAAGGTATTATGTACCACACTGGTATAACCTTGGGTTTAATGAAGGAATAGACTACCACTGGTTATAACTATGGGGGTATAGAGAAGGAATATGTACCACACTGGTATAACCCATGGGGTTATAATGAAGGAATACCTGTACACCATGTATATAACATGGGGTATAATGAAGGATATGTACACACTGGTATAACCATGGGGGTATATGAAGGAATATGTAACACTGGTATAACCATGGCGGTTCATGAAGGATTATGTAACACAATGGTCTAACCAAGGGGGTATAATGAAGGAATATGTACCACATGGTATAACCAATGGGAGGTATTTGATTTATTCTTGTTTTTTTTATATGTGTTTAATTTTATTATTTATAATTTTTATTTTTTTTTTTATTTTTTTATTTATATAATTCTTTATTATTTTGATAAGGAAGGAATATGTACCACACTGGTTATAACAATGGGAGTATTTTTAGGAATAGATACCACTGGTGTACCCATGGTGGTTTATAGTGAAGGAATATGTACCTCAAATGGTATAAACCATGGGGGGTATAATGAAGGAATACGTACTCACTGGATATAACCATGGGGGGTATAATGATAGGAATAAGTACCTTGGTATAAACCATGGAGGGTTATACTTGAAGGAATAGTACCATGGTATACTCCATGGGGGTATGTGAAGGAATATGTACCAAAAATGGTATAACCATGGGGCAATAGGGGTATAATGAAGGAAATATGTACCACTGAGTAGGGCAGTATATCCGGGTTAATATTTTTTTGGTTGTTGTATTATAATTTCGGACGAGGGTATAAATTCGGACACGTCGATGTTTATGCCTATCATGTGTAGTCAATAGGTGTGTGCCACTTTGTTGATGGCGCATTACCTCCCCTTACATGTCACACGCCACATCTTAAAAAATAAGAGATGACGTAGTTATTAAACCGATGCCATGCCAAGATGCATTCTGGGTGCGACCTTGAATTCCTTTCCACAACAACACGACTTCCAAACGCGGGGCGTTTTAAAAGCTCGGGAAAACCGGTTTTCGTTAAGGTATATTATTCAAACTTAGTTACTTGAAAACTAATTTATGATGGATATAAAGCATCCATTTAGCTGTTTGACTATCGTGTTTAACGTTTGTTATACAAATAACATCTTTGTGGTAGAAAATAAGAATCGTCCGAATTAAACCACCTAATTTTCCACATCGGGAAAATTCGGACATGGAATATTACGCCCAAATTCTTTCTAGATCTAGCCTACCAGTGTCCTCTTTGAAGCAATGTGAATAAAGAACATTATTATCATCATCTGCATGTTTGTATCTTTCCTTAATCCCTAGTCTAGGGTAAACAAAGATGTTTTAAATGAGGGGTTGGCTGGGGTTACATATCTGATATGAGGGTGTGGACATTTGGTGGTGGTGTTGATATGCTACAGTGTTTGCACTGTCCGTTCATGCGTCCGTCCCGTTCAATCATCATCATTATCATCACAATTTACACGCACATACGACAATGTATATCAATATAAGTGGTGTTAATGCATGTATTTTAAAAAAAACTACCTTGTTCCGAATTATCCCCATTTGTCCGAATTTTTCCTACCCCCGTCCGAATTAATACTTCCAACGTCCGAATTATGCCGACTTCAGAGTCACCACTTTGTGACTCATTCGCACAACCTCGAAGGCGTGAAACAATAGAAACACGACGGCAATGGCCGTGGCAATGGATACCCAATTTGCCACAAGAAAATGTTAAACGGATATGATAGGTTGAACGCTTTTGTGACTGCTAGAAGTCGGTGGGCGTAAAAACCGTCCGAAATTACCCGGATTGCCCCTATAACCATGAGGGCATAATAAAGGAAACCGTACCACTGGTATAACCATGGGGGTATAATGAAGGAATATGTACCACTGGTATAACCATGGGGGTATAATGAAGGAATACGTACCACTGGTAAAACCATGGGGGTATAATGAAGGAATACGTACCACTGGTATAACCATGGGGGCATAATGAAGGAATATGTACCACACTGGTATAACCATGGGGGTATAATGAAGGAATATGTACCAAACTGGTATAACCATGGGGTTATAATGAAGGAATATGTACCACACTGGTATAACCATGGTGTTATAATGAAGGAATATGTACCACACTGGTATAACCATGGGGGTATAATGAAGGAATATGTACCAAACTGGTATAACCATGGGGGTATAATGAAGGAATATGTACCACACTGGTATAACCATGGGGTTATAATGAAGGAATATGTACCACACTGGTATAACCATGGGGGTATAATGAAGGAATATGTACCAAACTGGTATAACATGGGGGTATAATGAAGGAATATGTACCACAATGGTATAACCATGGGGGTATAATGAAGGAATATGTACCACAATGGTATAACATGGGGGTATGATGAAGGTATATGTACCACAATGGTATAACCATGGGGGTATAATGAAGGAATATGTACCACAATGGTATAACATGGGGGTATGTTGAAGGTATATGTACCACAATGGTATAACCATGGGGGTATAATGAAGGATATAAGTACCACAAATCGGGTATAACCATGGGGGTATAATGAAGTAATACCGTACCACACGTATAAAACCATGATATAAAATGAAGGAATATGTACCACATTGGTATAACCATGGGGTATAATGAAGGAATATGTACCACACTGGTATAACCATGGGGGTATAATGAAGGAATATGTACCACACTGGTATAACCATGGGGGTATAATGAAGGAATACGTACCACACTGGTATAACCATGGGGTATAATGGAATAAATTTGTTCACACTGGTATAACCATGGGGTAAAGAATAAGGTACGTACCACAGGTATAACATGGGGGGGGGTTATAATGAAGGAATAGTACCCACTGTTTAACATGGGGAAATAAATGAATACGTTACCACAATGTTAATAAAACCATGGGGTATAATGAAGGGAATATGTTACCACTGGTAAATAACCATGGGGGGGGGTATAATGAAGGAATATGTACCACACTGGTATAACCATGGGGGTATAATGAAGGAATATGTACCACACTGGTATAACCATGGGGTATAATGAAGGAATATGTACCACACTGGTATAACCATTGGGGTATAATGAAGGAATATGTACCACACTGGTATAACCTTGGGGTATAATGAAGGAATATGTTCCACACTGGTATAACCATGGGGTATAATTGGGGAAGGGAATATACCACACTGGTAAATAATGGGGGTAAAAATATGAATATGACCACACTGGTATAACCATGGGGTATAATGAAGAAATATGTACCACACTGGTATAACCATGGGGGTATAATGAAGGAATATGTACCACACTGGTATAACCATGGGGGTATAATGAAGGAATATGTACCACACTGGTATAACCATGGGGTATAATGAAGGAATATGTACCCACACTTGTATAACCATGGGGGTATAATGAAAGGTATATGTACCACAAATGGTATAACCATGGGGGTATAATGAAAGGAATATGTACCACAACTGGTATAAAACCATGGGGGTGGGTATAATGAAGGAATAATGTACCCACACTGGTATAACCATGGGGTATAATGATGGAATAAAGTACCACAATGGATAAACCATCGGGGGTATAATGAAGGAATACGTACCACTGATATAACCATGGGGGTAAAGTGAAGGAATATGTACCACAATGGTATAACCATCGGGGTATAAAGAAGGAATACGTACCACTGGTATGACCATGGGGGTATAATGAAGGAATATGTACCACAACAATGGTATAACCATGGGGGTATATGCAGGAATATGTACCATGTATAAAACCATGGGGGGGTATAATGAAGGAATAGTACCACAATGTATAACCATGGGGGTATGAAGGAATAATGTACCACAATGGTATAACCATAGGGTACTAATGAAGGAATATGTACCACTGGGGGTTGGTAAACCATGGGGGTATAATGAAGGAATATGTACCACACTGGTATAACCATGGGGGTATAATGAAGGAATATGTACCACTGGTATAACCATGGGGGTATAATGAAGGAATATGTACCACACTGGTATAACATGGGGGGACAATGAAGGAAATGTTTACCACCCAACTGGGGTATAAGGTGGGTGGTATAATGAAGGAGGAATATGTACCACAATGGTATAACCATGGGGGGTATATGGCAAGGGAAAAATAAGTACCACACTGGTATAAACATGGGGGGTATAATGAAGGAATATGTTACCACACTTGGATAAACCATTTGGGGGTCTAATGAAGGAATAGTACAAATGGTTACCATGGGGTATGGGTAATAATGAAGGAAATATGTCCACACTTGGTAAAAACCCATTGGGGGTATATTGAAGGAAATATGTACCACGTGGTATAAATGGGTATAATGAAGAATATGTACCACACTGGTATAACCATTGGGGTATAATGAAAGGAATATGTACCACACTGGTATAACCATGGGGGGTATAAATGAAGGAATATGTACCACACTGGTATAACCACCAGGGGAATGGGGGTAAAATAATGAAGGAATAGGGAATAATGTACCACACAAAAATACTGGTATAACCCAATGGGGGTGGGGGTTTAATGGGGATAAAAGAAGGAATATGTACCACATGGTATAACCATGGGGGTAATAAGAATATATATAATGAAAATATGAATAATTTTTTGTACCACACTGGTATACCATGGGGTGGATAATGAAGGAATTGTACCACTGGGTATAAACCCTTGGGGGATAATGAAGGTAATATGTACCACTTGGTATAACATGGGGGTTATAATGAAGGAATATGAACCACACTGGTATAACCATGGGGGTATAATTTAAGAATATGTACCACTGGTATAAACCATGGGGGTATTGAGTAAATATGTACACTGGTATAACATGGGGTATAATGAAGGAAATGTACCACAATGGTATAACCATGGGGGTATAATGGAAAGGAATATGTACACTGGTATCCATGGGGGTATAATGAAGGAATAATTACCACCACCTTAAGATAAACCTTTGGGGGTATAATGAAGGATAAGTACCACACTGGTATAACCATGGGGTATAATGAAGGAATATGTACCACTTGGTATTTAACCCATGGGGGTATAATGAAAGGAATATGTACCACTGGTATACAGGGGGGTATAATGAAGGAATATGTACCCACTGGTAAACCCCATGGGGGGTTATAATTAAAAGGAATGTTCCACAACTGGTATAACCCTGGGGTATAATGAAGGAAATACGTACCACAATGGGTATAACCATTGGGGGTTTTATGAAGGAATATGTACCACTGGTATAACCACAATGGTATGACCCATGGGGGTATAATGAAGGAATATGTACCACAATGGTTTAAACCATGGGGGTATAATGAAGGAATAAATGTACCATGGGTATAACCAATGGGGGGTTATAATGAATGTAAATATGTAACCACAATGGTATAAACTAATGGGGGTATAATGGAATAAAATATGTACCCACACTGGTATAACCACGGGGAATATAAGGAATATGTAACCACTGTATAAAACCATGGGGTATGAATAATAATTTGTACCACTGGTATTAAACCATGGGGGTATAAGAATGGAAACGTACCACACTGGTATAACCATGGGGTATAATGAAGGAATATGTTCCACACTGGTATAACCATGGGGTATAATGAAGGAATACGTACCACACAGGTATAACCATGGGGGTATAATGAAGGAATATGTACCACTGGTATAACCATGGGGTATAATGAAGGAATACGTACCACAATGGTATAACCATGGGGGTATAATGAAGGAATATGTACCACTGTATAACCCATGGGGGTATAATGAAGGTTATGTACCACAATGGTATAACCATGGGGTGGTTTTAATGAAGGAATATGTACCAACTGGTATAACCATTGGGGTATAATGAAAGGAATCCACTGTACACACTGGTATAACCATTGTTATAATGAATGGATATGTAAACCAACTGGTATACCTGTGGTATTAATGAAGGAATATGTACCACACTGGTATAACCATGGGGGTATAATGAAGGAATATGTACCACACTGGTATAACCATGGGGGTATAATGAAGGAATATGTACCACACTGGTTATAACCATGGGGGTATAATGAAGAAAATAGTACCTCACTGGGTATAAAACCAGGGGGTATAATGAAGGAATATGTACCACACTGGTATAACCATGGGGGTATAAATGAAGAAATATGTACCACACTGGTATAACCATATATATGAAGGAATATGTACCACACCTGGTATAACCATGGGGGTATAAATTGAAGGTAATATGTACCACAATGGTATAACCCATGGGGGTATAATGAAGGAAATGTACCCACACTGGTATAACCATGGGGGGGAAAATAATGAAGGAATAGTACCAACACTGGTACCATGGGGGTATAATGATGGAATATGTACCACAATGGGGTATCATGGGGGTATAATGAAGGAATATCACTGATATAACCATTGGGGGTTATAGTTAAGGAATATGTAACCACTTAATGGTATATATCGGGGTATAAAGAAGGAATACGTACCCACCTGGGTGACCATGGGGGAATTAATGAAGGAATAGTACCACAACAAATGGTATACCTTGGGGTATAATGCAAGGATATGTACCAACAATGGATAAACCATGGGGGTTATAATGAAGGAATATGTTACCCACAACTGGTAAATAACCAAGGGGGTATAATGAAGGAAATATTACCACACTGGTTATAAACCATAAGGGTTATAATGAAGGAAAATTAATTTCACTGGTATAACCATAGGTATAATGAAGGAATAAGTTACCACTCTGGTATAAGGGCCTTGGTAAATGAAAGAAAATGGAACCAAACTTTTTTGGTATAACCATTGGGGGTTATAATGAAGGAATAAGTACCCAACTGGGAAAACCATGGGGGTTTACAATGAAGGGAATATGAACCCACACTGGGTCTAACCTTGGGGGTTAAATGAAGGGAATATGTACCACTGGTATAACCTGGGGGTATAAGAAGGAATATGAACCACAATGGAATAAAAAAAAAAAACCTTGGGGTTATAATGAAGGAATATGTACCATGGTAATAACCATTGGGGTATAATTTGGAAGGAATTGTACCACACTGGTAAAAACCAAAATGGGGTAAAAAAGGAAGGAATATGTACCACACTGGTAAACATTGGGGATAATGAAGGAATTTTGTTTCCACACTGGTTAATATATGGGGTATAATGAATGGAATAATGTTCCACACTGGTATAACCATGGGGGTTTTATAAAGAAGGAATATGTACCACGCTGGTAATAACCATGGGGGTATTAAATGAAGAAATATGTTACCACACTGGTATTTAACCATTGGGGTTATTTTAATGAAGGAATATGTACCTCACTGGTAAATAACCAGGGGTTAAATGAAGGAATATGTACCCCAACCTGGTATAACCCAATGGGGGTTATAATTAAGGAATAAGTACCACACTGGTATAAACCTTGGGGGGGGGATAATGAAGGAATATGTACCAACTCTGGTATAACCATGGGGATAATGAAGGATTTTTGTACCACATGGTATAAACCCCCCCATGGGTATTAATGAAGGGAATTTATAACCACTGGTATAACCTTTTGGGTATAATGAAGGAATATGTACCCTGGGAATTAACATGGGGGTATAATGAAGAAATAATTTACCACACTGTATAACCATGGGGATATAATGAAGGACTAATGGTACACTGGTATAACATAGGGGGGTATAATGAAGTAATAAGTACCAATCAATGTATACAACCATGGGGTATAATGCAGAATATGTACCACAATGGTAATAAAACCATGGGGGTAAAATGATGGAATATGTACCACTGGTATAACCATGGGGGTATAATGAAGTAATATGTACCACAATGGTATAACCATGGGGTATAATGAAGGAATATGTACCACACTGGTATAACCATGGGGGTATAATGAAGGAATATGTACCACTGGTATAACCATGGGGGTATAATGAAGTAATATGTACCACTGGTATAACCATGGGGGTATAATGAAGGAATATGTACCACACTGGTATAACCATGGGGGTATAATGAAGGAATATGTACCACACATGGTATGTTGTGGAGGTATAATGAAGGAATATGTACCACAATGGTATAACCATGGGGGTATAGTGAAGGAATATGTACCACACTGGTATAACCATGGGGGTATAATGAAGGAATATGTACCACAATGGTATAACCATGGGGGTATAATGAAGGAATATGTACCACACTGGTATAACCATGGGGGTATAATGAAGGAATATGTACCACACTGGTATAACCATGGGGGTATAATGAAGGAATATGTACCACAATGGTATAACCATGGGGGTATAATGAAGGAATATGTACCACACTGGTATAACCATGGGGGTATAGTGAAGGAATATGTACCACAATGGTATAACCATGGGTGCATAATGAAGGAATATGTATCACAATGGTATAACCATGGGGGCATAATGAAGGAATATGTACCACAATGGTATAACCATGGGGGTATAATGAAGGAATATGTACCACACTGGTATAACCATGGGGGTATAATGAAGGAATACGTACCACACTGGTATAACCATGGGGGTATAATGAAGGAATATGTACCACACTGGTATACCATGGGGGTATAATGAAGGAATATGTACCACAATGGTATAACCATGGGGGTATAATGAAGGAATATGTACCACAATGGTATAACCATGGGGGTATAATGAAGGAATATGTACCACAATGGTATAACCATGGGGGTATAATGAAGGAATATGTACCACAATGGTATAACCATGTAAGGACCAGTGACAGTCTCCACACACACACACAGACGTAGCTGGCATCCACTACAATAACAAGATCAGGATATTGATGATTGATCCCCAAAAATGTACCATCCTATCAATATTTACACAGAGCTGCAGATAAGTTTTGTATCTAAAGAGTATTATACCCCGATATTTCAAATTCAATGCGTATTTTACTTTTACAAATGTATTATTGATTTTATTCCCTACTAAATAGTGACTAAATGATAAAAAATAAAACAAATTTAAAAATGCACTTATTTGAGCTGCAAAAAGCAAACACTGTTAAAATAAGTGCGTAAAATACGCAAATACACACCTTATCTGGAGCTCTGTTTACATTCAATATAAACAATGAATTGATTTACTAATAATAACGCAGGTAAAAATAAATGTATGCATGAGGAGGGGTTTGAACTCCATAAACTTGGGATACCATATGTAGCTACTTGAAATTATGCATTTAATAGTATGCATGGCAAAGGAGATAAATCGTTTACACAACTGGTGTATACATGTATTGCTGCGGACCTCATATAGAGAATAGTAGGTTAGTGCCGTGAATGGGAAAAAATATCTGGCAAGGCTCAGGAAACGGGATGGGCGAGGCTCTGCCGAGCACATCCCGTTTCCGTGCCGCGCCAGATATTTTTTCCCATTCACGGCACTAACCTACTATTCTATTTATCCCGTCAACACCTACAAATGGCTGTAAAATGCAAAAATAGTATTGACTGGATATCAAAAATGTTTCACGGCACCGTGTTTCACGGCAAATACACACTGTGTTGACGGGATAAAACACATAAGAGGACCAAATTGACCTGAGTCGCTCACCTGGCAAAATTTCACCTCGTCGATACCTTCGATTTGATTACGTTTAACCCCACCTTCATCCCACCAATGTATGATCCCAGTGCCACCATTTTAACAAATCTGAAAGAGCATTGACCATCTATCATTGCTACCATGTTTCTTCAAAATCGACCAGGCGTTTCATGAGAAAAACATGTTTTAAGAATTTAAACTGTTTTTAGACAGCGGCTCTCTTGGGCTAAACGACAACCTCCATTTTAACATATCTGAAAATGCTTCACAACTAGACCATAGTTGTGAAGTTTGGCTAGCATCGGCCAAGAGGTGAATGAGAGGAAGATGTTTGAAATCTCTAATAACAAAGGATGAAATAATCATCCAATTTAGACAAAAAGTACACCAAAGCGATTGTCTCGTCCATACCATATGCCACCCCCTCCCCTGAAAGCACATCGATCAAGCTATTTTTAGATGGCGGCCATCTTGGTTTAAGCGACAACCTCCATTTTAATAAATCTGAAAATGTTTCACTCAAGGACCATAATTGTGAAGTTTGACCAGCATGAGCCAAGCAGTTCGTGAAAAGACGTTTGAAATGTCTAATAAATGACCTGATGATCTTTTGGCGGCCATCTTGGAGAATGTAATCATCCGATTTCAACAAAATTTGCACCAGACGGTCGTCTCGTCGATACCTTCCGGCTGTTTGTGAGAAGATTTTCTTAAAAATTTAAGCTATTTTTAGACAGCGGTCATCTTGGGTCATGCGACAACCTCCATTTTAACGCATAATTGAAAATGCTTCAACCAAGGACTGCAACTGTGAAGTTTGGCTACCATCGGCCTAGCGGTTCGTGAGAAGAAGACGTTTGAAATCTCTTGACGGCCATTTTGAATGACATAATCATCTGACTTTGACAAAAATTACACCAGAGCAACCGTCGTGTTGATTCCTTCGATTTAATATATGACATGAACACATTTGGTCAACAAGGGTTGTCAGAAGAAAACGAAGCGCGCCTCGTGATGGTTGACCTTGGAATTAACAAAGAGCAGAGAGGAATCATGTAATTGTTACAGCGTGATAGAGGACTGAGAGCAAGGCATGTGTGAAATATCAAGAAGCGACGCGAAAGGAAGTAGAAATAGAAAGAAACTTTCCCCACCATAACGTTTGTGAATACACTAACATGGTGACCTTCACATCGGGGTTAACTGGGGTATGAGTGTCGTAGCTTTGTCACAGAATGATAGAAAACCATTAGAACAAGACACGTTCGAAATATCGAGAAATGTAGTGAAAAGAAACAGAAATTATAACAAATTTTCCTCAATGTTAAATTTATGAATGCACTAAGATTGTGACCTGTCTCTGGGGTTAGTGAGTGTATGACGATCGCGGATTTGTGAAATATCAAGATATTTGGTGAAAGGAAACAGAAATTATAACAAATTACCCTCAAGGTGAAGTTTATGAATGCACTAAGATTGTGACCTTGACCTTGGGGTTAGCGGAGTTATGTCGGCCGTGGACTTGTCACAGCATGATAGAGAATCATTAGAAGAAGGCACGTGAGAAATATCAAGACGGTTGGTGAAAGGAAACAGAAATGATAACAAGTTTCCCTCAATGTTAAGTTTATGAATGCACTAAGATTGTGACCTCGACCTTGGGGTTAACGGGGGTATGACGGTCGTGGAATTGTCACAGCATGATAGTGAATCATTAGAGAACGGCATGTGTCAAATATCAAGACGGTTGGTGAAAGGAAACCTTTAACAAATTTCCCTCAACGTTAAGTTTACGAACACATTAAGATTGTGGCATTGACATTGGGGTTAGTGGGGGTATGACAGTCGTGGATTCGTCACAGCATAATAGGGAATCATTAGAGAAAGGCTTGTGTGAAATATCAAGAAGTGGGATGAAAGGCAACATAAATTATAACAATTTTCCATCAAGATTAAGTTTATGAATGCACTAAGATTGTGACCTTGACTTTGAGTTAGTGGGGGTATAATGGTCATGGATTCGTCACAGCATGATGGAGAATCTTTAGAGGAAGGCATGTGTGAAATATCGCAAGAGTTGTCACAAGACAACCAAGCGCGCCTGGTGGTGCTTTAGGTTAACGAATATCAAGCAGCTGTGTGAAAGTAAACAGTATAAATTATAACACATTTCCCCTAATGTCAAGTTTGCGAAAGCGCATGACCCCGTATTTGGCATGGATCTAGAACTGGCTTAGGTCACTGACTCCAAGAATGGAATTAACACAATTGATTTTGCTGCGTAGTTCACGATTGTCAAGTTTGTGACAACAGGGATCAGTTTACAAGGCGAAGTGGGCGAAATTCTCTCTCTAAATTGTCTGACTTCTCCCTATTTTGAGTTCAGAGAGAAGTTTTTCGCTATATAAAACAGATCTTTTTGTTTTTTGAAATTCGGTCCTAGAATGAAGTAATACAAATAGCCCGAAATGATGAAGTGAATAGGGGGTGACACGAAATACCCAAATATACCCAAATTTACCACATGTATAGAGGAATATGAAACACGAATAAAGGTTAATAATGTATTTACTGAGATATCAGCTTTTAAAAATGGTTTAATTATACATTTTCATTTTTCTAAAAAAACAGCCATCTTGAAATTTGTTGTGAGATAGCATATTTCAACTGATAAATCTAGTTGTACATAGTGCTTTAATCGACATGCAATTTTAAGATTATAAAGTGGGAAATCACTCTATATGTTGATAACTGATCTGGAACATTCCGTGACTCCAATACCTTTGCTGGTGTGACTCACCACTGGTATGTTTTCGTTAAACTCTTATCTATTAACAAGCACTGCCCTGGGCAATTCGATAATCGTCAGTAGTTGTGGATCCGTTATTTATATGGGTATAGTAATGTTTGGAACATTGTACTTAGCTCCTGAAAAATACTCATTTTAAAACGCATACCATTTTCTCTACCAAAGAAAGTATACATATGTATTAGTTATTATTGTATTGTGACGGTGACTGGAGAAATGGGACTTATGGCATTTGCAACCAGTGTAGACCCAGATCAGATCCACGCAGTCTGATCAGAATCTTCACTGTTTGCCATTCAGTATGTGTATACCGATCATGCTTCAAACAACCAGTATATGTCCTTTTGAGGTTACACGAATGTGCTAGCAGATCACGAGTTACTCTTGCGACAAATGCCGTTTGTCCATTTCTCCAATTACAGGCACATAAACATGTGTTTGCATCGCAATATTTACGTGCACATTTCCCGCCTGTAGTATGAGATTGATCAAAATGTACTTTATACATCAGTTCGCTGTTTATTGGCTTGCCTCGCCTGTTGTGTCCTAAGATGTGTATGACCAAGCTCGCCTGTCAAGAAAATGCTATTTAATATAAGCGGAATGTAACGCTGATTTATCCTCGTACGCCATATGTAGCCATCGGGAGTCAGTAGCATTACATTTCTGACAGTTATTTCTGACATAGCAATGTTTGCCTTGTAACCATTGGTAGCAGCATGGCCTTAGATTAGCTGACCCAAATGTTCTGGCTGTCACGCAGTGCGCCGTAAGTCGTCCTTCGTGACAGCCAGAAAATTCGGGTTTAGATTAGCATGCACATTCATACCAGGGCATTACTCAGTTTGACATTATTTTCCAGTGAAAAATGTAGTGAAAGTCAACTCAGCATGACTGATGAGCAATCTTATACCGACGACAAAATTCATCAAAATGTGTGTTTTTCCACACAGTATAATCATAGGTTGAAGTAACGGACCGAGATCTATAAATACATTAAATATGCCTAAAAGCATCAATAAATGAAGAAAAAAAAGAAGCTAATTTTGTTTTGTTTACTCCCTCCATATACTCCAGCTATTGAAGGTTACGAAGTTTTTAATAGGCCGAACCCGGACTGCCTCGAGACAACAAACTCTCACGTTGTGAGGCGACAATGATATAACTCGGTTGACGTTTCGTGAGAGTCCGTTGTCTCGAGGTCGTCCGGGTTCGGCCTATTAAAAACTTCGTAACCTTCAATAGATGGAGTATACTGGTCACTGAAGTAGCCATAGGTCGTCATCAGTACACATATTGCATGTACGTGTAACTTACTACCCTGAGCTGCAGTCTTTTAACGATCGGGATTCATCCTTACGGGAATCCCGACCGGAGACCTGGTTTAGCCCTCAAGTATGTCTTTAACTTTCTAGTATTTGAGAGTTGAATCTGGTTATACCCCTTATATGAGTAATCCTACCGGTATTACTTTTAGGGGAAGGCCCAAATGACTTTGGTGTGGTATGGATCTGGCACCAGGTATTCATATTTCAGGGCTGAATATATATTTATCTCAATGTAAATATTCCGTTCTGATTTTGAGATTCACCCCCTCCCATCACAACTGGTAGCAAATGGGATTTGACCATGTTAACCCGCCCTTAGCTGTTGACAGGCCGTTAGACACCATTAAATAAATAAATAGAAACCAGCAGAAAATCAATGAAATAGAAATAACCGTGTAAACCCATCACTAATGGCCTATTAATAATTATGTTTAGAAATAAAAAAAATAGAAAAGCCATGCAAAAGAAAAATGCTACTAATGCCTTATAACCTTTATTTCTTATTTTCTACTCAATTCTCCCAATGCAGCGAGTTAAATGCTGGATCCGGCCTTAAACGACCTTAGCTGTTGATATGCTGTTAAACACCAATAAATCAAATCTATTTTTATTCTAAACATATTTGGGATTATTAGATACTTTTTACACAGCCATTTTAGCTACACACTATTCATTTGTGGTTGAGATGTATAGACATTTCTTGTTTTACCCTGGTCACACAAATACACAATCTGAGTAAGGTTCGTATTGTCAGGACACCTGTTTAAATGTATTCTGTCAATAACCCATTTGAAAAATACTCATTTCAAAACGCATACCATTTTCTCTACCAAAGAAAATATACAGATTTATTAGTTGTTGTTATTTTATTGTGACGGTAACTGGAGAAATATTGTTTTTGGCATTTGCAACCAGTGTAGACCAAGATCAGACTGCGCATCTGCGCAGTCTGATCAGGATCTTCACAGTTTGCCATTCAGTCTGTGAATACCGATCATGCTTCAAACAAACAGTATAGGTCCTTTTGAGGCTACACGAATATGCTAGCAGATCACGAGTTACTCTTGCGACAAATGCCATGAGTCCATTTCTCCAGTTACAGGCACATATACATGTGTTTGCATCGCAATATTTACGTGTACATATCCGACCTGTAGTATGAGATTGATCAAAATGTAGTTTATACATCAGTTCGCTGTTTATTGGCTTGCCTCGCCTGTTGGGTCGTAAACTACTTATTTTTTATGACCAAGCTCGCCTGTCAAGAAAATGCTACTTAATGCAATGTTTAATTTGTTTTGGGGAAAACCTTAATTGTAGTTATACATATAGTTTGAAATCAACCTACTTTCTGTTTCACAAAACCTGCCCAAATAGTACGGTCATATAAACTATGCAAAAAAAATTTAAAATTACTTGCAAAAAGTGCAGATTGTGATGAGACGGCTCGTTACGAGCCGGCTCATCTGGATCTACACTATTTGCCAATACCACTATACAGGCCTGGGGTGTTGAAAGGGTTAACGTTTGTAAATTACTTAATTATTTCTGCAACCATAAGCCGTATTGACTTGAAACTTGATATGCTTGTTTATCATCATCCATGTTTCCATGATAGACTCAGCCTGTGGAAATTTAACTCTGGCCATCTGGAGTCGGAAGCATTACATTTCTGACAGTACTTTCTGACATAGCACTGTTTGCCTTGTAATTATTGGTACCAGCATGGCCCTAGATTAGCTGACCCAAATGTTATGGCTGCCACGCAGGGCGACGTAAGTTGCCCTTTGTTATTCCTTTTATATGCGTAATCCTACCGGTATTAATTTTAGGGGAAGGGCCCATGTGACTTTGGTGTGGTATGGATCTGGCACCAGGTCAGGTTATTCTAATTTCAAGGCTGAATATATATTTATCTCGATGTAAATATTCGGTTCTGATTTTGGGATTTACCCCCAATGCAGCAGGTTTAAATGCGGGATCGAACCCGTTGGCCCGACCTTAAATAACCTTAGCTGTTGATAGGCTGTTAAACACGAAGTCACTGATAGCCCATCTGTGTTCCCTAAGTTCGTAAGTGCAAATCTAGGATCATCTGAACATTTCAATTGATGGATTTACATTTATTGAGCATAGGCTGCAAATGCAGCCTATGCTCAATAAATGTAAATCCAATAATTGCTTACAAGAAATCAGTGTTAATGTGAAAATTACAGACTGTTTTGCACTTACGAACATTTTAGTCGTACGAAGTTTTATGAAACGGTCCCCTGGTGGGTGTAATAATTTTCTCCTTGCGACTCGTCCTCTGTCCATAGGCATAGTGTGTCAATCTGAATCATTATCACTGATGTTTATGTATTCGTATATGTGACTGAAGAAATGGTGAATATGGGATTTGCGACCAGTGTAGTTCCTGGTCAAATAGAACGCTCCTGTAGCCTAATATCGATCTATAGTAATTGTTAGAAGACGGGCGTTTCATTGATGGAATAGCGAACAGTGCAGATCCTTATCAGACTGTGCGGATTCACAGGCTGATCTGGATCTACACTGGTCGCAAAAAGATCCTGATCAGACTGTGCAGATGCACACACAGGCTGATCTCGATCTACACTGGTCGCAAAACACATAAACCCCATTTCTCCAGTCACAGCCACATATCTCTGAATGTGACTTGAAACTGCACTAGCTTCTCTGTCATCACCCAGATTTTCATTATGCGTCCTAGCCATGCAGCACAATTTGCCAAATTCAAGCGCAAATAACTTGAACACTTACATTTTTGGCAAACTATGTTGTCATGTTTTCGACTACTGCCCAATACTTGTACATGTAGTATGAGGGATCGAACCCGTTGGTCTTAAATTACCTTAGCTGTTAATAGGCCGTTAAACACCAATAAACAAACAAACACTACACTACATGTAGTTAGTATCTCTGCATCCTATCATCTAATGATTCGTGCATAATTGCTTCGTAAATGTGATGGGATACATGCATAACATACATGTGAACATTCTCTTCTTACTATATCCTCACGGTGCATGGAGTTTCCATGTCGTCCATATTAGCGTGTACAAGCCAACAGCCAGTTTTACCTATACTTGCGTTTGACACATACCATTAATAATATGACAAACACATGAATAAAATGTGGTGCAATATGATGGGGAGACATCTGACTACAGCAAGCTATGCCTTGTTTTCATCAAATATATATACAAAATCTGATATCTGAAGGGTTTGTTGACCCTTTGTTAAAATGATTGAGAATTCAGTAAGAACAATACACAGTGCTGTAGATATATACCTGTATTACCATACATACTGTATCGAATCCAGTGACTTGTAAGCAGTTATCTGAGTGTATTGTCATTACTGCCTACTTGCCTGCTATGCGAGTAAATACGGTTTTTACCTGTGACAGGTGCACTTCTAATAATAGACAGTGCATCAGTTTGACATTTTACACATTGAAAACATTCATTTTGTGAGTGATGGTAGAAATTCTCAGATATCTAGCATTGTTTGTAATCTGCTGAAATAATATTTATAGGACGTATTGCACCACATTTTAATAGATTTTCTGTCATATTATTTGCTGTCGGTGTCCCTCCAAGTGGTGAAACTGTCCGATAACATGTACAAACTAAAATGGCGGAGATGACAACTCAATGCTCTGTATAACATACTCTAAGAAGAAGAGAGTCAGATATACTTTATATAGATATTCAGTCACACGTATGATGATACTACATTTGAAACAAACGGTCACATTCTATATAGTCAGTCCTTAAAGATACTTACCTGAACTTAACGCTGAACCTAACATTACTGGGATTCACATTTGGGGCCAAATGAGCTGGGGGCCGTTTCACTAAACTTCGTACGACTAAGATGTTCGTAAGTGCAAACTTGTGATAGTCTGTAAATTTCACATTAACAATGTTTTCTTGTAGAAAAGTATTGGATTTACATTTATTGAGCATAGGCTGCATTTGCAGCCTATGCTCAATAAATGTAAATCCATCAATTGAAATTTCCAGACGATCCTAAATTTGCACTTACGAACATTTTAGTCGTACGAAGTTTAGTGAAACGCCCCCTGGTGTAGTAAGAGTGACTAGCACAGGGGCAGGACACTGTCTGCTAGTGGTGACAATTGAAGGAGTCGATGGAAGAAGGGGGCTAACACCATGAGGTCTGTCAAGGGTATATATGAGACACGCCATGTGATTTTGTACATCTGCGTAATTTCATGAAATACGTTTACAAAATTTACAATAGTTTCCGTAAATGGGGTAAAAGTTGGAAAAGTACATGCGGATATCCTCTGAAATTTTGGTCAACTTTTGAATTTATTCATGAATTTTTTTGTAAATATTGTAAACATATTTTGTCGTGGTGGCAACAGTATTCAATTATATGTGACACACTATGTTTTAGTGAGTGACCGTTGTGCTTGTGCAATATTGTACATGTAATGCCTAACGTTGTTGTTGTTGTTGTTGTGATAGAATCTCATTCATGCTCAACTGTTGTTTTCAGCAGCTTGTCCGTCTATGTGTCCGTCTGTATGTAGTCAATATGGTATCACGTGGTGTCATGTAGATGGTGGACTTCTACACACAGATGGTTGCACCGGGCTTTGAGTTAAATGTTAAAAGATTCGGGTCTAGTACCCAGAAAATGGTACATCAAAACGTTACCCTGCCCACCAATTTCTTTTGACTATACATCATAGTACAGTCTATAGAAATTGGTGGGTGGGGTAACTCTTTTGATTGAGCCGTTTTCCGTGCCCTAGGTCTGAGTATTTCACATATGTTTAAAGTTATACGGGTGCGGGTCCCTTGCCGTTTGCTACCGTTTTTGATACCAGCTGTTGTGCATTTACTCAATTGAATCAAAGTGTACGTTGTAATTATATGCAACAGGGCGAGACAAATGTGCATCGACACAGGGCGCGAACCCGGCACCTGGTTTACCGTTCGTTCAATCGCTCTACCGACTGAGCCCATGTATTTGGTACATATTTGGCAGTATTTACTAGTCACGGTCCTTTCTTGGTCGCCAAATGTAACAGGGCCAGACAAATGTGCACCGAACCGTGGCTCGAAGCGGTGACCTCTGGTTTACCGTAACATCGCTATACCGACTGAGCCACTGGGCAGATACACACTTCCTCCCCGTAGTATAGTGAGTTATGTACCGTGATATGTATTTTAATTTACTGTGGAATGACGAATAGCATAGGCTCATGTTAGACGGTGCGAATGCTAATCACTAAACTTCGTACGACTAAAATGTTCGTAAGTTCAAATTTAGGATCGTCTGGAAATTTCAATGAATGGATTTACATTTATTATACCCCCCGCAACGAGTTGTGGGGGAGTATACTGGAGTCAGGTTGTCCGTCCGTCCGTGCGTCCGTGCGTCCGTCCGTCACTAGACTTAACATCAGAGAAATATTGTTATAACTTCTATTTCCTTCATCTAAAATGCGTAATATTTCACACATGCATTTCTGTAAGGGTCTACTACCATGCTGTGCCAAATCCACGACCGTCCAACCCCCGCTGATGCCAAGGTGAAGGTCAAATATTTAGTCTGTTTACAAAACTTAACATCAGAGAAATATTGTTATAGCTGCTATTTCCTTCATCTAAAATGCTTAATATTTCATACATGTATTCCTGTAAGGCTCTACTACCATGCTGTGCCATTCATTCCTATATTAGCCTCATTTGACTATTTATAGCTCCCCAATGCAGCAGGTTACATACGGGATCGAACCCGTTGGCCCGGATTTGAATGACATTCGCTGTTGATAGGCCGTTCGTTAAACACCAACACATTAATCAATCAATTTATTATTTATGTGAACAATCCATGGTGCATTAAGCGTTTATTTTTCTGTCGGGTATAGTATGGCATTATTATAATCGTCATTACGATCAATTAACCAGCCCGTATTGCCGCCGTGTTTGAAGTGACATGAAAAACACGGTCTAAATTGAAGGAGTCAATGGATGAAGGGGCCAAGTCCCTTTTTCTTCCACTGACATCTTCAATATCTTATTCCGTTTTCCTTTCAATCAATGAATTGGGACCTTGTCAACCTGCAAAGCTCTGTGCAATTGTACGGCATTGTGTAAGCTGATCGGGAACTGGCTGCACATATCAAAGGGACATTTATATACCTATTTTGTCATGACGAATCACACATGTCCAACGTGTGTAACTGGTCCACCATCACATTAGTATTAGGTATGAAACTGTTATTTGAATACCCTAGAATCCTAGAAATGACGATTCAGTGATAAAAATACAACAAATAAACTGCCTTGCTTGTGTTTCTACATTATTCAAGGTGCCTGCTCACGTGGTTATAACAACAACAACAACAACAGTGGCTGAAAGTGTTGAAATCTTGAAAGGATTATTTGATATTTTCCTTAATATGAAACGGATTTTGATGAAATATGGCGCAGCAAACGTTTCTTCATGAGCTGCATTTGGTGGTCCAGGGAGTTTGACACAGACTCATGTCGTTTTTGCGAAGAAAACGACATAAGTTTGGGCGAAATTACAGAGACCACCAAATACAGCTTAACAAGACGCGTGTGATGCGCCATATTTCATCAAAATCCGTTACGTAATAAGAACACTATACAAGAATACGTACTTTGGATGGATTCTGGAAATGTCAGTGTTTGTTGTTGTTGTTGTTAGTACCACGTGATCAATCACCTTGTTATTGCGATCTCCACAGTTGCTGGTATTGATTTTAAAACCTACAACGATGTTGGGCCTAAATAACCCCCAGTTAAGTATATTAAAGGTACATGCCCACTCAGTAGGCACAAACTGTTCTTTATAGTAATTAAATAAGTGTATAATTGTGTCACTATTCCACCAGTTCTAAAAAATACGAGTGCCCGCTATACATATATAATCATTTAGTAATATTAATTTTGCTGATAGTGAATCGCGGTGGTATCAGACTTTTTTTCATATGAAATGACGCATGATATTTTTTAATTATTTATACTAATTAAATGCGTCACCTGAAAAAGTAATATTTTCGACAGATTATAAGGTATCATTGCACATCAGAAAATAAATACAGGGAATAAATATTAATGTCCGTTAACATTTTAAAGAAATACGGTTATCTGTGTGAAAATTGACGTCCGATATAAAATGTATAATAATGCCAATCAATACGTGTGGTAATGGTGAATGAATGTTTATTTTGCCAGAAAATGTCTCAGATGATGTCTGATATAAAGAACAGTTTGTGCCTACTGAGTGGGCATGTACCTTTAACCCTTTCATCTCCACAGGCCTGTATAGTAATATTGGCAAAAAGTGTAGATCCAGAAGAGCCAGCTCGTGACGAGCCGTCTCATCAGGATCTGCACTTTTTGCACGTACGTAATTTTCATATTTTTAGAACAAAAACACCCAATTTTCATAATTGAACTACATGTAGTATGATTATCATTTTGTGACGGTTTGATTGGTGGCAAAATTAACATATCACAGTCCATTCCAGTTACTTAGGGATGACAGGTTTGAACTGAAACTGATTATAAACATTGTCAGTACATGAAAAGGTAACAAAAAATATTCAAATGGGCTCGTATCGCTCATCTTACCTCGACCAATACCTCATATGAGACACGCCATGTGATTTTGTACCTTCGGACATCTGCGTAATTTCATTAAATACGTTTGCAATATTTTCTGTATATGGCGTCAAAAGTTAACAAAATTTTCAGATTACATGCATGCATAATCTGAAAATTTTGTCAACTTTTGACGCCATTTATGAAAAATATTGTATATTTTGTAAACGTATTTAATGAAATTACGCAGATGTTCAAAGGTACAAATCCCACACGCCATGAAAGCTCATGAAAACATGTTCACAAAAGTTACGATATTTTCCTTAAATGACGTCGAAAGTTGACGAAATAAAATTTCGTCAACTTTTGACGTCATTTACAGAAAATATCACAGATTCTGAAAACATATTTCATGAAAAATCGCACATGTTGTTAGGTACACAATCACATGACGTTTAGATCTGGCTCCTATCCTCGACCTTGGGCCCCGTCTACGTTTGACCACGTGGCCATCATATGAGACACGCCATGTGATTTTGTACCTTCGGACAAAATTTACAATATTATTCATAAATAAAGTCAAAAGTTGAAAATATTTTCAGAGTACATGCGGAATATGTACTCTGAAAGTTTTGTCAACTATTGGATGTGACTGGAGAAATTGGGCTTATGGGAGATGTGACCAGTGCAGCTCCTGATCTCCTAGAAAACTCCTGTAGCCTGATAACGATATATATTGCTTGTTAGATGCATGACGGCTGTTTTATTAACGGAATGGCGAACAGTGCAGCTCCTGATCTACGTTGGTCACAAAACATTCGCTCCATTTCCCAAGTCAAAGCCACACAGTTGAAAGTATTGGCACATTCTACCATTTTTCATCAAATTCAAGACACCTTTTGAAGAGTTTTTAAACTATGCACGATTTTCTAAATCTAACATTTGTTATTTGCATCATTTCCTTGGAAATGATGCAAATAACAAATGTTAGATTTAGAAAATCGCTTTCACACGCTTTGCACTGAATACTTTATTCCATTTTCGTTTTAAATCTTTGTACTTTTGTATTGCATGTCAGATTGACTCGAAGCTTGTTTATCATCATCCATAATTTCATTCTATGGTTCACCCATGCCCAATGTTAAATTACAATGATTCCTCCATATGCCCACAAAAATGTTTCATCCATAGATCATCCATGTGAAGTTAACCCAATTGTTTTATAAAAGAACAACAATGTTAACAACGGACGGACACAATACGGACGGTATGGTCATATGCATAAGCTTTTGATACTGTATGGAGAAATGGCCTCTGGTATAAGCTGTTGCTGTCCCGCATAAACGGGAAATGTTTAAACATAATTAAAAACATGTATAAATGTATTAAATCTTGTGTTAAAGTAGGAAATTACTTTTCAGAATACTTCCCATGCATGGTGGGTGTCAGGCAGGGTGAAAATATGTCACAATTTTTGTTTGCCATGTTTTTGAACGACCTTGAAGATTTTCTCAATGTATGCGGTATTGTAGATTTACAATCGGTTACATCTGACATGTTTCAACATCTAGATATATATGTTAAACTATTCTTGTCATTATACGCTGACGACACTATTCTCATGTCTGAGACAGAAACTGGCCTACAAGATGCTCTAAATTATTTTCATCAATACTGTATTCAGTGGAAATTGGAAGTAAACGCATCAAAAACCAAAATTATGATTTTCAACAGACGTAAATCATCAAAAAAGATAGCCTTTACATATAACGATAACACAATTGAAATTGTAGACCACTTTACATATTTGGGAAATGTTTTTTCACAAAACGGAACTTTTTATAAGACTAAGAAACATTTGATTGACCAAGCATCCAAAGCTCTTTTCGGCCTATTTAGAAAGATTAACAACTTGTCAACTCCAGTAGACTGTCAGCTTAAGTTATTTGATCAATGTATCACTCCAATTCTCTGCTATGCCTGTGAAATCTGGGGATTTGAAAACATTTCGGCTATAGAAACAATTCATTTGAAATTTTGTAAAACTGTTTTTGGGGTAAAGAAATCCACACCAAATTTCATGGTTTATGGAGAACTCGGCAAATTTCCGCTTATTATTGACATTAAATGTAGAATTATTTCGTTTTGGGCAAAATTAGTTTCAGGGAAGCAGAGTAAATTATTGTTTCTTATGTATAAGTTATTATATACACAACATGAAGCAAATGTGACTCATTTCCGATGGATTCAGAATGTTAAATCTATTTTAACTGAAATTGGAGTTCCTGGCGTATGGCTTAGCCAGAACGATGTTAATGCTATCTGGCTGAGCCACTACGCCAGGACTCAGCTTCAGAACCAGTTTATTCAGTCATGGCTCACCAGCATCGATTCATCTTCACGTGGAATTACGTATAGAATCTTTAAAACAGAGTTTGGATTAGAAACATATTTAATTAATCTCACGGAAAGGTTAAGAAAAACATTGACCAGATTTCGAACTTGTAATCATAGACTGGCGGTCGAAACTGGTAGATGGACAGGTGTGCCGAGAGCAAGCAGGGTCTGCAACAAATGTGGCGCTGGTGCTCTCGGTGACGAGTTTCATTTCCTTTTCGAGTGCCGCTTCTATGATGAAGTTCGAAAACGGTATATCAAGCCATTTTATTTTAGAAGACCAAATATTTTAAAATTCGCACAGCTATTTGAGAAAAAATCTGGAAAGCAATTAAGAAATTTAGCTATTTTTATAAGAAATGCTTTATGGTTATAATGACTAGTGAGCTTATACATATGCATTTTGTATTTTTACCCATCGTTGTATTATGTAATCTATTGTATACCTCGTGTGTCACGTATGTGGCTTAGAGTGAATAAAATGTATTGTATTGTATTGTATTGTATTGTATTATACGCGTATGTGTACATACATGCGTTTATGATAATATCATATTATGTAGATGAACATGGGGGTATAGATGTAAAACAACCGTCAAGGTTAGACCACACCAAATGGTTTTAATATATAATTTAACCGAATGCCATCCAATAAAGCCAGTCTCTCATACTTTCATTATTCATATGGATGCTGTGGGACCTACTTGTAGATGACCTACAGCCAGTCTGTATTGGTTCTGCATGAATTAAACAATAGGTTCACTTACTCCTAAGAAAGAAAAATCCAACCTCATGATATCCCCCAATATTGTTTACATTTTTCGGCCATGGAAACTCTGTTTACATCACGTGACCAACAGGTTCAGTGTTTTCTATTAAATGCTACAAATATGTTGAAAACTAGTGTTAACAGCACCCAACAATGTTCCTCAAGTTAAACTGGGTAGTAATGGATCAAGATATGCAAGCAAACTAGGTATGTGACCTCTAAACGCCCTCACTATTTTGTATACCGGCCCGCACTATTTTGTATACCGGGCTACTTATGCGTACCCCCGTGGGCGATTTCGCGCCATTTGGTATTGTCTTACCTTAATGTCAAGCTATTCACGTGATGTTTAACGTGAATACACCACACAAGCTAATCCGAGAGCAAGATCAATCGATATAATAGGATGCCTGCTTCATTCTCTTAGCCCGGGAGCCACGAGCTCACGTTTGTCGCCACGTTGCAGCTTTCTGGTATCAATCGAACGATTGTTCACTTCGGTTTCAGGATATATACCTGTCGTTGCGGTTTTGGTACTTGCCCTCAAAATCGCATTGGCAGAGACAAACGTCACACGGGATATTGATATATCATGCATTTGTTTTCGTTTCAAACATATATACCGCATTTAATAACACAATTGGATATAGCTTTTTTTGTTATTACATGATGTCGTCATTATGACTGCGTGTTTCCAAGACCAAACCGTGGGTAATATTTTATAAAATGTCTGTTCTTCGTATTTCGCGAGGTTGCCAATAGTAGTGCGATATTCGTGCATTCTTTGAACACAATCCCCTCAATATACACGTGGCTATTACCGGGAAATAGTGCTTATTGCATGTATGATCAGTCAATCTCCTTATCTGTTAGCGCTCTCCGACGGTCTGATAAGGCTCTAAACCGTTTGTTAGAAGCAGGTTAAGTATTTCATTGATTGACTGGCGATACGTGCAGATCCAGATCAGACTGCGCGGATGCGCAGGCTGATCTGGATCTACACTGGTCGCAAATCCCATAAGCCCCATTGCTCTAGTCACAACCACATATCAGTTCATCTATTTAAGTATACATGTCTTCTGTTAACTACAATAACATACACAAAAAACACCATTGTTGCGTCATAATCGAAACATTCCTTTTGAACACCGTTCTTTGGTGAGAAAAAGCTTATCACATTTTCTTTTTAAGTTCGTTTTATCAACTCAATCGTCGAGTCTATTTTTTCTTTATCTTGACTTTCTTATCGCCAAGTGTAGCCATTGTTTCACGGCTAATATTTCACGCCACTAGGTGCAGACAGCGATGTTTATCTGCCAACGGTTCTTTCAGAAAAGAGAAAACATTTCCATTCGTTGTTTTCAATAACTGACCTTTCATGTTATAAACTTAACATTGAGGTTATTATTATATTAATGTATATATACTTATGATAATTCATTCTCATTTGCAATTGGCCGATGCCTTTCTAACAGGGACATACATACAATCCTTCGTCCCAGTCTTTAACAACATCCAATCTCGCTTAATACCAAGGCCATTGCCACTCATGTTCTTCTGTGAACTTGGCGGTTATAATAAATTCAAGTTAATAACACGTTAGTAAATTCTACCAGTTTCTTGTATTGTATATACGAGTCGTAATACCCCGGTATGCTTTCATGCATAATGCTCTCATCTGCAGTCAGTAAACGTCACCCAAAACGAGTAGCTGGTGACATTAGCGTGCTCTAGAAGATAAGATAAGCTTTATTTCGATTCGGCAAGACTGCAAGAAGCAAAATTAAACTAGAAATAGCATACCCAAAGGAGACCGGTAAACTAAAATTAACCATTTAAGACTACATATAGAAGCAATGGGACATAACAGCAGAAATCGTCAGCAGACGCCAAGGTGTATGCCAGGGGCATAGATGTATTATGTCTTTGTATTCTAAGACTAGTAGCGTGTGATTCCCACACAAGAAGAAATAGTAGCAGAAATGGGTAACGAACAAAATGATCGCAACGAATGCGTTGCAGACCACACATGCCCACAAAGCGCACAACATATAACGCCGACATCGGCCGTTAAATACCGAGTGGGCGCCGACTGTACGCCACGTGTGTCTTGGAGCTAGCATGTCCTTGAATTACAGTGGAACATCTCTAAACGGGACACCCTCCCAGGGTGTCCGGTTTAGAGAGGTCCCACAGTATTACTTGCGACGATATTTCTGGAGTTGTTGAGCTCTTGCTATACAAGTACTTTATCACAGACCCTAGTTTCATTATTTGCAACATTCTCTTGATAGTGAGCAATATGGTGGTTGAATTTTGGTTTACCTCGGGTCTTAATCCTTACAATGCTGAATAAAAAAATTGACGTCTGCTGTTTATTTTTTATTTCCATGTTTTCTCATCAAAAACATGGTTTGACAGCATTTTAGAATCATTTCCAACGGAAATGATTCTAAAATGCTGTCAAACCATGTTTTTCCTGAGAAAAGATATCAAATATGACACAGCAGCAGACGACTATTTTCGGTTCCCGCATTCTAAGGGTTAAATATGCTTTTGGTATACTATTTATATTCTTCAGCGGAAATGCGACGCCGATATCGGCCGTCAATAACTAGGAAGTGGGTGTTGACTGTACTCGCCGTGACGAACCGGTATGACATACCAAATAATGCGAACATAAACGGCGGAACGACCCGTGACTAACCGGGCTTACAATTCACGTTTCTGAAAATCACAAGTCAATCATTTTGCCGTTCAATCGGCTAATGATCTGAAACAAAACAGTATTGTTGTGTATAACACTTAACATGCATCAACAAATATACTGCTCGCACGCGATTGCCGTGAAATAAAGATCATAAATCTTACCAGATTAGCAAATGTATAAAGTTTATGATATATATATTTATCCATTTACCTGTGATGCATATTCGGTAGGCTTAATCGTGCTTAATATACTGGAAATCGGCAGGTGCTAGAAGTTGATAAAAACGTAGTTAATGGAATAACAATGAATATTTATGTAAATGTGATAAATGTGTTAATTTCGTCATGTGATCTATCGGTAAGACACCCGTGAGATTCGACAGCCATCCCGAGAGAGGATTATAGCGGAACTATGACAAAAGAAACGGACATCATTTGACGATTTCTTCCATAGTACCGTACACTGCTAGCTGTAATGGAACACATTGTCATTATATTGGCAATAGTGTGCACGTGTTTTCATAATACAGTCACAGAACGCGACGACCAGTCACAGTACTGGGGGCCAAGTAAGTCTATCTACTGCACAGCATTAACCCTTTCAAACATAATTAACTGGAACATATATAAACAATACTTTCAAAAAGTGCAGATCCAAATGAGACGGCTCGTTACGAGCCGGCTCATATGGATCTGCGCTGTTTGCATAAACTGATATAGCAGACTTTCTCGTTCAAGGTGTTAAAGGTACATGCCCACTCAGTATGCACAAATTGTTCTTTACGGGAATTAAAAAAGTGTATAATTGTGTCACTATTCCACCAGTTTTAAAGACCGCTATACAGATACACTCATGTAGTAATATTTATTTTACTGATAGTGACTCGCGGTTGTATCAGGCTATTTTCATATGCAAATAAGGCATGCTATTTTCGACAGATATTAAAGTATGATCCTTGCACATCAAAAAATAAATACAGATATTAAATAGCAATGTCCGTTAACATTTTAAGGAAACACGGATATCACCCCCGATATCGCCCCCGATATCAGTGTGGAAATTTACGTCTGATATTAAATGTACATGTATAATAATACCAATCAATACGTGGAGTAATGGTGAATGAATGTTTATTTTGCCAGAAAATGTCTTAGATGATGTCTCTGATATAAATAACAGTGTGTGCCTACTGAGTGGGCATGTACCTTTAACCCTTTCAACATTACAGGCCTGTATAGTGTTATTGGAACAAAGTGTAGATCCAAATGAGCCGGCTCGTGACGAGCCGTCTCATCAGGATCTGCACTTTTTGCAAGTAATTTTCACATTTTTTAGAACAAAAACACCACCTAAATGGATTAGTCAGAAAATATGCACCTTTAATGAAGCACAACACTATAGCAAGATGTGTACATCCGCGTATTACTGCATGCACAGCATAGGCGGCGGAACCGGAAATTATTTGCGGGGGGGGGGGGGGGCAATCGTGAGGGCCCAAAGGCCCGATGTTGCTAGGGGTCCGGGGCATGCTCCAGCGTAAATCTTTGGAATCTAATAGGCGTGAAACGCCATTTCCTGCATTCTCAGCAAGTTTGAGGATGAGAATATGTGCTTCATTACAGAATTATTGAGGGGGCCAGCCCCCCCCCAACAAAAGTATTGGGGGCCACCCCCCCCCCCATTTCCACCGCGCCTGGTACATCCGTGTATTGTTGTATGCATGTATAGGTTGGTTAGGAAATATGCATATATCAGACACACAATAATCACATTCCCAGTTTTGTTATGGCTGGTCACAAAGAGAATGCCGGGCTATATACAGAGCTCCAGAAAAGCTGCGTATTTGCTTAAATACACACTTAATATTGTCAAAAACCCAATTGAAATCAGAAGTACCGAGTATCAAAAAGCAATACAAATGTGTTGGTACCTTTACCATGCTGCAGAAAAAAATAAACAGACCACACATATAGCATATTTTTCTTATTTTCCTTGAAAACACATCTTGGTATTTCATTATAATTCACTCCAAGGAGACAATTCTAATGAAATGCCAATACATGTTTTCATTTCAAAGCAAACTATTCAATAATTGCTGTCTGTTTATGTGTAAAGAGTAGTGTGGTTTTATTTTACCCAATTACAATTTTGAAATACCCAATTGCTTCAGAAATGATGGAGTGACAATACTCAATTACTAATTCCTTATCTGGAGTGTGTATATAGTCATTGGGTATCAAGTTTATCAGACAAGGCTAGGAAACGCGTTGACGTTCCGAGACTCGCCGAGAGATTTCTGCTGTTTGCGAATAGCTTGATAAACTTGATACCAATATTCTTACAGGTACGCAAGCTTCCACATACACCTGCGAAACTACACCCGATTGCAAATGTCTATTGTTGAGTCCGTCTGTACGCATTCTTTTATCGACATTCTTTTTGCACTTGCCGGCTCCACTCCTCTTCACCGAACACTGCACCAAAAGTAATGCAGAATGAGCTCGCGCCATGATATCATTACCTAATTGTGATTTTGTACATTTCGTGTAATATACACCAAGGTGCATGCTCACGTGGTTATAACAACAACAACGTCGCTCACTCCAAAGTAAGTATTATTTGATATTTTCCTTAATATGCAACGGATTTTGATGAAATATGGCGCAGCAAACGCGTATATGTCGTTTTTGCAAAGAATCGATTTCCGTGTCGGGGACACGGAAATCAGTTCTTCGCAAAAACGACAGAAGTTTGGGCGAAAATACAGTGACCACCAAATGCAGCTTAACGAGACGCGTTTGATGCGCCATATTTCATCAAAATCCGTTACGTAATAAAGACAATATAAAAGAATACGTACTTTCAATCGGATGAATTCTTGAAGTTTCAGTACTTTTTGTTGTTGTTAGTACCACGTGATCATACACCTTGTACACGTACATGTGGACAAATCACGCAAATCGTGCCACTACCTTTCGGATTGCACAGGTGCGCTCGTTCAAAGCACAATCTCACAGTTACCTTCTTTGTGTCATGACGCGTACGTGCAATACAATTACAGATGTAACTGTGATAAATGAAGTAACTAGACATAAATGTACCATGGTAAAACAGAGCAACTAGCCTAACCGGCCACATGTGTCCTCTTAATTTGGACAGTGATCTCTCTTTGTAATCCAAGTATATGTTAACCCTTTGAACCCGAAAGCCCGCTTTATCGGTTTATGCAAACAGTGCAGATCCAGATGAGCCGGCTCGTAGCGAGCCGTCTCATCAGCATCTGCACTGTTTGAAAGTAATTTTAATATTTTTGAGAACAACAAATACCCCCTTTTTATAAATGGAATAGTCTGACAATCATTTTGCGATGATTGGATTGGTTGCAAAATTAACATATCGCAGCCCATTCAGTTCCTTAGGGTTGAAAGGGTTAAAAAATACTCTCTCAATTATCGGACAATGTCAATCGTTTGGGCATACCTATCAGGATTGATATCTTGGTGCACATGGTAAGTTGAAATACCATGTCTAGGTTGGTGCACATGGAACACGTTCACATCATCAACATGTTTGTCTAGTTGTTGCACATAAAACAAGTTGACATACTGAAACTTATGTTCAGTATGTCAACTTGTACTATGTACAGCGATTTGACAAGTCCACTGTGTGTAACTAGGAAAGTGTACAGACTATTAGATTACAGATTAACATTATTGGTGCATACCATCTGTTAACTGGCAATACAAGCAGTAGTTGGAACCGTATTTTTAAATGTACCAAGATTGCCGGTAAATGGTACACGGCCATCATTATATTTCACAAGCATGGTCCAATTAGACCAATTCGTGTGACCACCATAACTGATAAGCAATGCCGCCTCATTTAGCACAGGAGAACAGTAACAAACTCAACGCCACTGAAAACTGAAGTTGTGATTTGACTCGTAAAGTTGATACAAGGATGGACCTGTGAATGAAACATCTTTGCTGTGTCTCGGTGTATCGTCACATACTCACATATCGTGTGGCCCCATGCCCCGATATGGCGGGTATTGGTCTCATATATATTCAATAACTAATTAATATTACAAGTAACGTTATACTGTGGTTGAAATTCGATCGGTATGTCCAGAAAGATCATTGAACCCTCTGGTTTATGAATTTGGACTTGAAAAAGCAACATGAAACTTAAGTGAAATAGCTTTAATATATTTAATTAACGTAATATACAACACATCATCACCAATTATGTTGTGTATATACCCTTGTAAAAATTCCAATGCAGGGGCATCGGAACAGGTCCGGCAGGTCCGGCAATTGCCGAATCAACTTTTAACATATTTGTAATTCATGTATAAAAAAACGGAATGTAAATATTTTTTCTGCAATTTTCTTATTTCTCATCAAAAGTGTATGTTGTTACCACTCAGTTGAACCGTCTCGGCGAGACGGTTCAACTGAGTGGTAACAACATACACGATGGGTGGGTAGCGGGGGCACCCAGTAGATTCGCCGGACCAATCTTATGATGCTTCCGGCGCCCCTCTAATGTGCATAAATATTCAGTATAATTTATCATAATGTTACCTAAATAGCGCTAAAATAAAACAACAATAGTGAAAAACGAAAATCTTGGATTTATGTAAAATACTAAACAACAAGAGGGTCAAATGTCACAATATACGCCTGTCTAGGCACGGTCAGTAAACAATGAGTGATAACTCACTGAACACCAATATGGATCTTCCTCTTACCATGATAAACATGTATACCAAATTTGGTTATGATCCGTCCAGCAGAACTTTTTTATCGCGCGGACAAGGATATAGAATGTGAAAATTAAAAATGGCTGCCAAGGGGAGATAAGTCATCTGATAATTTTGAAAATGACTGTGGTTTATAAGTACAACCCGCCAAAGGGCGTGTAAAATGTAAAACACAACACGTAAACCGGCATCTAAACGTTCTAAGTACCAGCACATTTCTATACAGTGGATGTGATAAAGTATTTGAACTTGTGTCTGTCGCGGTACGGTTCTAGTAACTCAGGCGAGAGGATATGTATATGTGCCCGGTTAGCTCAGTTGGTAGAACGACCGCCTTGTAAACGGTAGGCGCCGTGTTCGAGTCCTGGGTCGGGTGCATATTTTATATTCCTGTTACATGTCTATTTGACATTGACTGATATTTTTATAAAGAAAGTTCCATTATTCATTTATATTTTCTTTGCGTTTTCAAGGGGAACTGATTTTTATATTTGACAAATTTGCAATCTAGAGGCATATGCTATTCTCACCTACATATCCCCAAGCTACGGATGATATAAATCTTTGATCTGTCGTGCATGCATTATATTATAATCATTGTATTCCAAAAACTAATCCCAACGTTCACAGGCGCATGATTCTGTGTTTTGGTGTGTTTTTTTTGAGGTTTCGAAACATGCCCAAAAATGAAGGGACCTACTGTCTGTTTCACGAAAGCTGCCCAAATTTTACGGCTATATAAACAATTCAAAAACATGATTTCTTTTGATAATATTAAATTAAAGGAAACATTAAGAATGAGCCTTCTTTTTATTTCGTGAAATTTGGTCAAATATTGATTTTATTGCGAAAACAAAATTTCCCCATGTTAAATCCCCATAGACATCTTCACTTTCGTGAAACAGACAGTATTGAAAAATAGGACTAAGCCCACCTTTCCCAAATACCCCTTCACATATTCTGTGACAGGTCTGTGGTAGTTTTTCCTTCCTCGAGCCTCGGAATTCGTATGCGTTTCTTACATGTAGCTATGCCTGATAACCTTGATATAAAAATACCGGCATATGACATTCTCTATTTGTTTGCGCCATTGTCGTTCACCTTTGTTTATTACACCATGTAATATATGCCGATGGCTGTCGGCCACCTTTGTGAAATTGCCAATAAGGAACGCATTCTTTCGAAGTGGGCATGTTTTCTTTGTCATGTTGTGGGCATGTTTTCTTTGTCATGTTATTTTGACATCGACTCAGTGATTCGTCATACTAGGCATGTAGCCGATCTCACGAAAATTGCTAAGCATACTTATCTAGATAAGTATACTTTGAGGGAGTAATCATTTATTTTTGCCAAAATGCATTATTTCACATAGAACTAACGACTGCATATATTTGATGATTAAAAGTATGCATACTTATTACACTGAATTTATTAAATTATCACAGCCAAAAATAATAAAAAATAAAACAAGTATCTTTAAATTGAAAATGTCTCCCTCAAAGTGTACTTAGCAAGATAAGTATACTTTGCAATTTTGGTGAAATAGGCTACTGGTGGTGACTAGAGTAGAACCCGTGTCAGTTTTGCAAAACAATATCAGGGGTCAGTGCTTACGAACAATGGTATGGACATTCCTACAACTTGCACTCTCACACAAAGATAAATCATTGTCTTAAGGACAAATGAACTACGACGACAGTAAATGAAACGGTAGTACTGTATTTAGAATAGTTTGTGTCACATGTGCATGGTCGTAGCCAGACCTGTTTGAAGGGTGAAGGGGGGTCGTTTCGAAGGCCCAATGGGCCTGAAGTGTATAGGAGGGTCTAAAAAAGTGGACCTCGATGCTAAAAAAGTGTACTTCGAGGCTGGGCGGGGGGGGGGGGGGGGGGGGGTCGACGACCGCTCCGACCCCCCCCCCCCTGGCTACGGGCCTGATGTGTACACTATCTTCGTTAGCCCATTGCTACGGTGCCCCGCAGGTGACATGGATTTTTTGTATTCGTTCCCAAGAAATAACAATTTGTTCCCTCAATTTAACAATTCGTTCCCTCGAATTATCTATTCGTTCCCACGATATAACAATTCATTTCCACGAATTAACAATTCGTTCCCGTGGGAACGAATTGTTATTTCGTGGGAACGAATTGTTAAATTGAGGGAACGAATTGATAATTCTTGGGAACGAATAACGAATTGTTAAATTGAGGGAACGAATTGATAATTCTTGGGAATAACGAATTGTTAAATTGAGGGAACGAATTGATAATTCTTGGGAACGAATTGTTAATTCATGGGAACGAATTGTTAAATTGAGGGAACGAATTGATAAATCTTGGGAACGAATAACGAATTGTTAAATTGAGGGAACGAATTGATAATTCTTGGGAACGAATTGTTAATTCGTGGGAACGTATTGTTAAATTGAGGAAACGAATTGTTATTTCGTGGGAAAGAATTGTTAAATTGAGGGAACGAATTGTTTTTTCGTGATTTCGTGGGAACGAATTAATAACAAAAATAATTATACGTCCCCTGTGGGGCTCCGTACATTGCTGTCTAACGATATACATGACTGTTTTGTTTACACGTATGCCCCCGCCACTGAATGGTGAGGGGTATATAGTGTTATCGGCGTCCGTACCGGTACATGTTTTATAATTTCTGTTTCCTTGCACGGACCTGCTTGATATTTCACACACGTATTGCTGTAATGGTCCTCTACCGTCATGTGAAAATCTCCACAGAGAAAAATCCACGATCGTTCCACTCATACTAAGAAGGTCACATACTTGGTGAGCTCGAAACTCGAGTAAATGTCTTATAAATGTACATGTATGTTTCATTGCATGGATCCGCTTGATATTTTATACACACCATTGCTCTGAATCGGTAGGAAGTTAGCAGTGAGCAGTAATGTATGGGAGCGCCCTGGTCCCATTGCAAAAATATAGTTATCTCCTAATTAGGATATACTAAGTCCAAAATAGGAGATATTATGACTTATTATCTCCTAATTAGGACTTACTATCTCCTAATTACTACTTAGTATCTCCTAATTAGGTGTTAGTAGATAAAACATGTTTAGAGTTGACACAGATAGTAAGTCTTAATTACGAGATAGTAAGTACTAATTAGGAGATAATAAGTCCTAATTAGGAGATATTACGTCCTAATTAGGAGATACTAACTCCTAATTAGGATTTATGATATCATAATAAGGATATATTATCTCATAATTAGGACTTATTATCTCCTAATTAGGACTCAGTATCTCCTAATTAGGAGTTAGTATATCCTAATTAGGAGATACACATATTTTAGAATTGACACCAGGACGCTTCCATAGTAATGGCATTCACAGGGATATGGTTATATAATTCTGTCATTCGGATAGTGATTATCACAATTTTACACAGCAATATTTCCCATAAAGGTAAATGTTAACCAGTCCAAAACTAAATAACTGGAATGGGTTTTGATATGTTCATTTTCCGACCAATCCAATCGTCACAATATGATTGCCAGACTAGTCCATTTATAACTTGTAGGTGGTGTGCCTAACAGAAATATGAAAATTACATGCAAAAAGTTATATGTGGCAACACAAACATCGTAATTTGTATTATTTAAATGAACTTACTGTGATATTACAGCTCATTTGAATAACATATGCAAATTAAAACTTATACAGGTAACTTGTGACAGACATGGAATATTTGCATGTGGTTTTCACCAGTCTTGTTAGATTGACAAGGACTATCAGGCGCATATTGTGCACAACTGCATCCCAGAGGATATACTCCATTCATATATCATCCCAAATAAATTTATTTGGTTATGTTGAGTACTTTTATTATAGCTTAACCCTTACACCGCTATCTTATTTTTTTGTCGTCTGCTGTTTGTTTTCTATTTTACATTTTTATCATCAAAAACATGCTTTGACAGCACATTAGAATAATTTACAACATACTTTGACAGCACTTCAGAATCATTTCCATTGGAAATGATTCTGAAGTGCTGTCAAACCATGTTTTTATTGAGAAATAAGGCAACATATTAAAGCAACAGCAGACTACAAGTGTGAGTAGCGGTCTAAGTGTTAATCATAATTGAATTGAAACAAAACACATGTCTTGCAAGTCTATAGGGAGGAGACATTATATTCTATATATTTGACACGCCATGTGATTTTATACCTAAGAAGATATGCAATAGCTCATAAAAAAAATAACGAAATTTTCCGTAAATGACGTTGAAAGTTTATGAAATCAGCATATAGCAATTGCGGAATTCATCTTTCGACGTTATTTACAGAAAAGATCACCGTTTATGTACAATTTTTTTATGAAAAATCGCACATGTTCTTAGGTACAAAATCACATGGCGTGTCTCCTATATGGTACGTGTGAGTACACCACCGCCTGCGCCAATCTTGTCAATATTTGAATCTATTTTTATTTCAAAACACTTGACTATGCTATATAATAATGTAATATACATGTATATAATCAGAACAGAATAGAAGAAAGCCTTTATCTGCACTGATCTCAGAACAAACAGTGGTATATGAGTGCATACAAGTACAGAATAATTTGTATTATCAACAACATGGCGGAAATATATATACAATGTATATACATGTATATATATGCAAATATGTTGAAAACGGAATATATATTTGTTGTTTATTAAAGTCTCATCAATGTACATGCATAGTAACAATACATTTACAAGTGCATACAATAGTACATTGCCATTCTGTGTAAGAATTACAAGAGACTAATATGGTTCAAATAACTACATACATATTACCTTACAGTAAAATTACGTTACACTATAATTACGTTACACTAATATTTACATTATTGGATTTACAATTATTGAGCATAGGCTGCATATGCAGCCTATGCTCAATAAATGTAAATCCATCAATTGAAATTTCCAGACGATCCTAAATGTGCACTTACGAACATGTTCTGGTTCCGGAATATAATTACATGTTATACTTATTTTTGGCTGGAATAAATTCTGCGTTGTCGCCATTGTTGAGCACGACTTTTGTATAAAAAAGTAGATGGAGATATATATTGCAAGGATTGAAACAATTCGATTATGTCGCAATGGAACTTAAACTGTTAATTTTGAGAGAAATCCGAAACAGTTACTGGACAAAAAGGCACCGGAACAAATAAAATAAACGATAAAATTCAAAAAGGCACCGGAACAAATAAAATAAACGATAAAAATAAAAAAAGGCACCGGAACAAATAAAACAAACGACACAATTCAAAAAGGCACCGGAACAAATAAATTAAACGATAAAATTCAAAAAGGCACCGGAAAAAATAAAATAAACGATACAATTCAAAAGCAAAATGAAACACGAAAAATCCTCTTTTATCAGGTCATCGCCCAAGTCCCGATAACGATTCATTTGACACGAATTAAATCGACCTATCAAAGTCATTAGACGGCGGACATCCCAAATGGTATGGATGATATTGAAATGTCATATCTTAAATAATGATAACAAACTTCAGGCTCGCTTTTCATGGATGCGTTAGTGGCGTAACGTATCAACCTAGTTAACAGATCTGTAGCCGATTTCACCAAAATTGCAAAGTATGCTTATCTAGCAAAGTATACTTTCAGGGAGAAATTTTCAATTTAAGCATACACTTATTAATTTGTATTATACTGAATTTATTACATTATCACAGCCATTGGCTGTGATAATGTAATACATTCAGTATAATAATTCTGAATGCTTGTAATCATCAAATATATGCAGTCGTTAGTTCTATATGAAATAATGCATTTCAGGAAAAATAAATGATTACTCCATCAAAGTATACTTTGCTAGATAAGTAAGCTTTGCAATGTTGGTGAAATAGGTTCCTGGTATTGGGAACGGTTTTATTGAAATTCACAACATCGGTTTCTGATATATATCAGATCAAGGGGCCGTTTCACTACACTTCGTACGACTAAAATGTTCATAAGAGAAAAATTATGATGGTCTGTAAATTTTACATTAACAATGTTTTCTTGCAAACAATTATTGGATTTACATATATTGAGCACAGGCTGCATATGCAGCCTATGTCAATAAATGTAAATCCATCAATTGAAATTTCCAGACGATCCTAAATGTGCACTTACGAACATGTTAGTCGTACGAAGTTTAGTGAAACGGGCCCACGGTTCCTCGATATGATCGCAGTCATATTGCACCGAATATGGATGATGTCGCATTAACGCCGATGCTGAAATATTAAGAGTACTTTAATCATATTTTATCATAGTTGTCACTGCATGAGGAAGTCATTTTGCAGTGGAACCTCTCTACTGTAAAAATATGGCTTGATAGCATGCTCTATAAATCTGTTCCAACATTACCTTTAAACATATACATGTATCTGGCTGTGAATGGAGAAATGGTGCGTATGGGTTTTGCGACCAGGGTAGGGTCTGCACTGTTCGCCATTCATTCAGTGAAACACCCGCCATGCTTCTAACAAGCGATATGGACCGGAAACAGTCTACACGAGTGTGCTATATGATCAGGAGCTACACTGGTCAAAAATCCCATAACGCCCATTTTCCAGTCACAGCCACATAGTATGAGTTATATACATTAAGTAATAACATTACAGGCATTGTGTTTCAGAATCTTGTCAGATATCCAACACATGTATGTGTTCAGCTTCATGCACAACACATTGTCTATATCCGTCAATCGCACTATTTTATTTAATCAAACTCCCATATACTTGCCTTATAGTAACAGACATTTTGATAAACAGGAGAGATAATTTGGTTTGGCAAAATTTGGTATTTTTCTATGCACATGGCCGTTAGGAAGAGTTGTTTAATTTATTAAACGCCGATTGCCTAAAAACTAGCGTTATTAAAGCTAATTATGTTTAGCTCAAGCGAGCCGATGGCTGAAGTGAGCTATTGTTACCGCTTTTCGTCCGTCCGTCCGTCAACACTTTTTCAACGTCTTCTTCCCTACCGCTTGTCAAATTTCAAATGGAGTGTATGTTCGTTACTTCTTTTAAGATTTGTTAAAATGGAGGTCGTTGCTTATCCAAGATGGCCGCCATTGAAAAGTAGGTTAAATTCATAAAACATCTTCTTCTCACGAACTGCCAGGCCGATTTCGTCGAAACTTGGTATGAATGATCGATATTTAACGCTGTTTCAGATTTGTTCATACGGTGGCACCTGGGACAAAAATGGGCGGGGCCGGAGGGGTCAAGTAGAGGTCAACTTACACATTTGACCGAATGTGGTCGGGTCACATATCAAATCAAAGGTATCGAAGAGACTATCACTCTGGAGCTTTTTTGTCGAAACCAGATGATTACGTCATCCAAGATGGCCGCCGAAAGTTCAAAAGGTCGTTCTTTTCATGAAGAGCTCAAATGTCTTCTTGTGAACCGATTAGCCAATATTGGCCAAACTTCAGTTATATCGTGGGTGAAGCCTTTTGATATTTGTTAAAATGGAGGTCATCGCATAATCCAAGATTGCCGCCATAGAAAAGTAGGTCAAATTATTAAAAAAAATTCTTCTCACAAACCGTCAAGACGAATTTCAACGAAACGTGGTAGGAATGATTGATAGTCACCACTCTTTCAAATTTTCTAAAACGGCGGCCCCGGGGTCAAAAATGGGTGTGGCCGGAGAGGTCAAGTAGGGGACAAATTTCACATTTTATCGAATATGGTCATGTCTTACATCAACTAGGAGGTATCGACAAGACGATCAGTCTGGAGTATTTCTTTTCGGAATCAGATGATTATCTCATCCAAGATGGCCGCCTAAAGGTCAAAAGTTCGTTCTTTTAATAGATATTTCAAACATATTCTTCTCGTGAACCGCTTGGCCAATATTAGCCAAACTTCAAAGTTATGGCCCGTGAGTAAAGTCTTTTCATATTTGTTAAAATAGAGGTCATCGCTCAATCCAAGATGGCTGTTATAGAAAAGTATCTCAAATTCTTAAAAAGTCATCTTCTCACGAAGCACCAGACAATGGGGTGTAATCATTTCAGGTGAGCGATACAGGCCCATTTGGGCCTCTTGTTTTCAGAATTGTTGCACATTTTTTACCAGTCCCAGATTTGTTCCAAGCGATTTGACTCTTTTCAGAAATACTATACAAACATCTACAATTACGAAAGTTGTACTTTATACTAATCTGTTTCAACACGTTGTGGTTTAAACATATTTTATTTGTATATAATTTGCAAGTAATGCATCAATAGTTGTATTTATACACAGAATTATACAAATGAAATGAAAGCAAGCTCATATAAATCCCCTCCCTAACACGCGTTGAGCAAATCCGAGACCCAGTGTCTTTAAATGCGAAACGGTGCTGTACCGTTGTAAAGGTCCACCACCAAGATGTTTTCTATATAAACTAACCAATGACCACACATTTTGCTATTCTCTGCTACTTTCATTTTTCTTATGGATGTTGTGGGACCTATTTTCCCATAACTGCAGCCATTCTGTTCTGGATATTCACTAATTAATATACAGGTTTCACTATAGTTAAGAAAGATAAATTCAATCTCCTGTGACCACCCTGGTGGTGGCGCAAAAAGTCAGCGGCCGGTGGCGCAAAAAGTCAGCGGCTGGAATTGAAACCGCCTCACATGACAAACATGATCCGACTTATAAAATAATCCCGAAGCATATGTTTGAAACTGATGTAAATTATAATCATTAACATGCCTGTGAAGTATATTAGTGCATTAATTGGCTGGTTTCTGCAAGCAAAGAGTGTCTATGGCATAACAAATCTGGCTTATTTTGTTTAACGTCCTACTTTAAACTGCACCGCGCATGCATATCTGATGATTAAGTGTGGTTAAATCTAAAGGCACTGCGTCTAAGATATTCATAGAGAGTGATGAAACAGATTATGAAATAACAGGTCAATGAGGGATCGTAGCTAGTTATTTCCCTTTGCAAATCTATAGAGATCTGGTCCCTTTGTTTATTTTAGCGTTTATTTCCTACTGAATAACTTGCAAACATAAATACTGCAAACATGGTAGACCCAGTTCCGACTGCACATATGTGCAGTCTGATCTTGGTCTACACTGATTGCAGTACATTTAAATAAGTATGAACATATGAATTTGGCAAATAATGCAGTTCCGGATCACATTGCGCTGAGAGGTAGGATGATCTGTATCAACACTAGTCGAAACCACTATAATGGCTTCTTTATACAACAAACCATGAGATACTCAGTTTTATTAACAGCAAGTAGGCCATAAAATATGCAAGTTAGACTGGATTTCTATAAATAAATTCAAAGGGAAATAACTAGCTACGATCCCCCATTGTGGATTTATATCGTCTTTTCGAACGCAAAATGTAAATGTAAGTCGCCTGTGCCCTGTTCGTTATGGCCAAGTCTGCATCCAAGTCTTATATTGTTCATGTACAAAGGTTACAGCGAACTCTCACTAAACAGGACATCCTGGGAGTATGTAGTATTTGATATATCGGAACCTCTTTAAACCCGACACCCTGGGGACCAGTAGCCGATTTCATCAAAATTGCAAAGTATACTTATCTAGCAAAGTATACTTTGAGGGAGTAATCATTTATTTTTCCAGAAATGCATTATTTCATATAGAACTAACCAAATTGGCTGTGATAATGTAATAAATTCAGTATAATAAAAATTAATAAATTTATCATAAAATTGAAAATTTCTCCCTCAAAGTATACTTTGCTAGAAAAGTATACTTTACAATGTTGGTGAAATAGGCTACAGGTGTCCGGTTGTCCGGTTGTGTCCGGTTGTGTCCGGTTAAGAGACGTTCCGCTATTGTTTATCGCTGTACCGCTTGACTTCATACGCAAATGAGCCTTGTGGGAGTAATCATTTATTTTCCCCAGAAATGCATCGTATAAAACTAACGACTGCATATATTTGATGTTTAAAAATATGCAGAATTATTATACTGCATTTATTACATTATCACAGCCAAAATGGCTGTGATAATGTAATAAATTCAGTATAATAAAAATTAATAAATTTATTCTTAAATTGAAAATTCTCCCGCAAAGTATACTGTGCTAGATACTTTGCAATTTTGGTGAAATAGGCTACATGTGTCAACGTTTCCCAACATCTATTGGCAATCTCAACTCAACAGGCTGTTTGAATTCAAGCACAATGTCTCAAGCATTTTACAATAGAACACTTGACAAATCGATGGTCTAGTAACATAAGGTCGTAACTGCTATGCTTTAGCATAGCAGTTACGACCTTATGTTACTAGACCATCGAAATACTGACAAGATAAGCTCAGACGGTAGTCTACTCCACGCGTTTTGTGGAGTCACACTGCTGAATACATGTGACTGGGGTCGGGGGTGTGGGTGGAGGTGGGTCTGGTTACGATATTATACACCTCTATCCGCATCTGCTCTGCCAGTGTTCGATATCGGGGGATCCAGGACAGAAACATCTCTATGAACTTGTACCGACATTCCTGAAACGTCCAGATATAGAGAATCTCCGTGATTATTGAGTTAGCAAGTTTACATATAAATGTGAAGAATGCAATAAAGACGCTCCATTCGGTGAGTACGTGGGTTTCGAAGAAGACGGCAATCGCCGCGAATGGCATGTTCAGTACGCCGTTCACCGTCACGATGCAAAAAATGGATCGGGATGACCTGTGCTGAGGCGTGAACACGCTACGTGCGCGGTTGTTCTCAAAGAGTCCAAAGAATCTCGGTTGTGTGTCCTCTATTTGACGCTGATGTCGTCGCATAATCCGTAATATTATTACGTACGACACAACTATTGTTGATTCGTAAAAAAGACTTAAACTGACAATGGCCATACGGCCGGTATGTGTCGCATTGACGAATGCGCACGATTCCCCGTGCCCGCACTCTTTCACAATGCCGTGAATAATAGCGAACCCACAGATAACTAAGTCACAGAGCACGATCGTTGTTACACAAATAACGACTCGCTTCTTGGTAATCCACGCCATGAACCTTAATGGCACTGTGACTGTCAGCAGGCGTTCCAGGGCCAACAACGTTACAGTTACCCAGGAAACCGACTCCAGCAGTGCGTACGATGAACCTGAGAAATAGAGAATACCAAGCTAGTGGTGTCTTTTGATATCAAGTTTATCAGGCAAAGCTAGTAAATGCGTAGTAATTCCGAGGCTCGCCGAGGAATTCCTACAGTTTCCGAGCCGAGCGGACATAGCAGTGTTTCAATGACAGCCGACATGCCAACATATAGAAAATACCAGGCTAGTGTCTTAATTTTCATATCAAGTTTATCAGGCCAGGCTAGGTAGCGCGTAGGAATTTCGAGGCTCGGCGAGGAATTCCTACCGTTTCCGATCCGGGCATGATAATCTTAGGTAACGTTTTACGCGACATAATTGGCCTGACATAATGTTAACAGTTAGTACATACGCGATCAATAGAGAGCTCGTTACCTGATACAAATGGAGAATACCGACCAGGGGGCCGTTTCACTAAACTTCTTACGACTAATATGTTCGTAAGCGCAAATTTAGAATCGACTGCAAATTTGAATTGATGGATTTACATTTATTGAGCATAGGCTGCATATGCAGCCTATGCTCAATAAATGTAAATCCAACAATTATTTACAAGAAAACAGTGTCAATGTGAAATTTACAGACTATCATAAGTTTGTACTTACGAACATTTTAGTCGTAGGAAGTTTAGTGAAACGGTCCCCAGATTTGTTCTTGGTTGCACAAATGAACAATTGCATGTCGTGTACACATCGTTTTCACATCGGTTTCGTTTTATTAATTAGAAAATGATGTTTCCATTGGTCTCAAAGTGTCACGTTTAACCCAACGATAACATCGTTTACTATTTTAAAATATCGAAAACGATGTCAGTGATAATGATATATATAAAGGACACGACATGCGTTGAAAGATACGACACGCGTTTTGATAGTTGGGAGCCGGGGGGCCCGTTTCAATAAATTGCTTACGATAAAAATGTTCGTACGAAGATTTTTATCAATTTGCTACCGACATTATTAACGCGGTTAACGAACGTTACCATGTTGCACCTACGTGCACACGTCATTACATGTGGACACATCCACTTAAGACTTTCCAATGGCGACTGCCAGTGTAAAGATTATTCGAAGATAACATTTTTCATTTACAAACTTACGAATCTTAGTGAAACGGGCCCCTGGTATTTAAGCGAAAAGTCCGCGTACAAAATAATCCCAAACGATATTCGTTCATGTGCATCGTTATACAACACGATCGTTTTCGCTTCGTTTTCCATTCGTTTTTTGGTTCTTTCCACTAAAGTTCGTTTGACGTCATTAATTGCTACGAGGTTGTCCATAACTGCACGCTATTGACCGGCAAAGTCGCTGTTCCAGGAATGGTGTTGAGTTGACGTAAACCAGGATTACTCTTAATTTTAACGCCATAATTGGTTATTTACATTTTTAAGACTATCAGAATATGCAGTGTAAATATAAGTAATAAAACCATGGGCTGTTGCGTTTACTGGGGTCAACAATACATTTGCAACCTATAGGATGTGTTCTTAAGTCAACTGGTAAAACCGAATCAGTTGGTTTATAGTAGTCCTATTATTTTTTTTAAGCCGTAATATTGAATTTCAGTATAACCACTAACTGTACAAGTCATGCTCCTATATCATTCATAGCACATACAAATGCTCACAGAATTGCAGGCATTTATTCAGATACGAAAATGGCATCGGTATCACTAAGCTAATCCTCATCGCTGGCAGCATTGATAATAAAAAACCTTAACGCATTTGCCTAAGACATAATGTGAGCATAAGTCCTCAGTGACCTTGACCTTGGGCGGTCGGATGTGTGTCGTATGCACAACAAGGCACCATCCACAGACACACATTGTGGCCAAATATTATCAAAATTGGTGAAGTCGTCAATACGTTATTGAAAAATGAAAGGTGTTACGCACGTACACACGTACGTACATGGGCTAACGCTATATCGGCGAGGGGATAAAATGGGGTGAATGGATGAAAATGTTAGTGGGTTTAATAATCCTGTGTTAGATCCAATTATTGTTAACCAAGAACAGAACATTCTCAAAAGCGATGTGTTGGCTGTTTTGCCAGACATAAGCGATCATAAGGCTACATGTGTCATTATACCTGCTGATAGTTCACACAATACTTCATACAAACGAACTGTATGGAACTATAAAAGAGCAGACTTTGTTAAACTTAACGAACTCATGCTTAACACTGATTGGACAAATTTAAATAATGGCAGTGTAGATGATGCATCTAATATATTTACATCTAAATTCATTGAGCTAGCTAAGCGATGCATTCCATGCAGTCAAGTCACAGCACGGCCTAACGATAAACCATGGTATGATTCCGATATTCGTAAAATAAGCAAATTCAGAGACAAATTACGTAAGAAAGCAATACAATTTGGAAGGGTGGACGACTGGAATAAATACAAAACAACTCGGAACAAAGTTAATAATATGAAAAAACATGCAAGAGAAGCATTTTACAATGACATAGAGTTTAATTTAACGGAATCATTTTCAAATAACAAAAGACACTTCTGGAAGCTAGTTCGACATTTTGTGAAAGATAGCAAATCAAGTGGAACTATTCCATCATTAAAAACGACTGACGGTAATAGTGAAATTGTCTGTTTTTCTGATGTTGAAAAAGCTAATTGTCTAAACAACTTCTTCATTTCAATATCAACGGTTGACGATAGCAACTCTACTTTACCGCCGCTTGAATTAAAAACTAACCAAGTTCTTGATATGATTAATATAAACGAATCTGAGGTCAGAGATACTTAAAGATTTTACAAACTAATAAAGCTTGTGGACACGATTTAGTTAGTCATAGAATGCTAAAAGGAACTATTACATCTGTCTCAAAACCTCTAGCGATCCTCTTCAATAGATCTGTCAATGAATGTCAGTTTCCGATGGCGTGGAAATTGGCAAATGTAATTCCTTTATTTAAAAAAGGGTGTCCGCAGACGCCTTCAAATTATCGACCTATATCGTTATTAAGCTGTCTAGGTAAGGTAATGGAGAGAATAATGTTTAAACATATATATAATCACTTGCACTCACAGAATTTGATTTACAATAGACAATCTGGTTTTATACCAGGCCATTCTACGGTATACCAACTTATAGACATTCACCATCAAATATGTCAGGCATTTGATGAAAGGCAATCTACATGTATAGTATTTTGTGATATTTCTAAGGCTTTCGATAGAGTATGGCATAGGGGATTACTATTTAAGTTACGGCAAAATGGATTAAATGGTTGTATCTTACACTGGATCGAAAACTACTTGTCGGATAGGAAACAGTCTGTATCAATACGGTCCACAACCTCAGATACCAAGCTAATAACTGCTGGCGTACCGCAAGGCTCGGTGCTCGGTCCTTTACTATTTATAATATATGTCAACGATATAACTGACCATCTACTAAGTATTGTTCAATTATTTGCTGACGACAGTTCTCTATCATTTTCCACAACAAATACTGATGACCTAGAAGGCATAATAAATTATGACCTGCTAACTATTGCTGACTGGGCTAAACAATGATTGGTCAGTTTCAATCCTAACAAGACTGAAGCGATGCTTTTAACCCTAAGACTACTCGATCGACCTGTAAACCTAATCTTTCAAAACACGCCTATAACCTTTGTCGACGACCATAAACATCTCGGTTTAACGCTGAGCAATAACGGGAAATGGCATACACAAATACAAAATATAATTAATTCGACTGCGAGAGTGTTGGGAATAATGCGAAACCTAAAATTTAAGATAAGCAGACTGTCTTTAAACCAAATATATATATCTTATATGAGACCTATACTCGAATATGCTTCGTCGGTCTGGGATGGATGTACAGAATATGAAAAAGATTCATTGGAAAAAAATCAGAATGAAGCTGCGAGAATAGTAACCGGTTTAACACGGTCAGTGTCACTTGATAATTTAAGGAAAGAAGTTGGATGGCAACTTTTATCTGTTCGACGTAGTATTCAAAAGCTTTCGATCATGTACAAAGCAACCAACAATCAAGTACCTAGTTATATCTCCAACCTGATTCCTCCCACTGTTAATAACGTATCTCGTTACAACCTTAGAGAAACCAATTTGATATAAATGTCCCGACTACTCGACTGGAAGTATACAAACAATCATTTATACCATCTGTGGTACAACTTTGGAATGGAATGAAACTGATCCTTCAATGAGAAATGTAGATAGTCTTAGACACTTTAAAACAGCATGCGCCAAATAATTATACACTCAATATGAAATACCACCATATTACTTAGTGGGAGACAGGTTTTCGTCAGTTATGCATGCAAGACTTCGTAATAAATGTAGCAGTCTCAATTCCGATCTTTGCAATAACCATATCAGAGAAACTCCCTACTGCGAGTGTAGCGAAATTGTAGAAGACGCTGAACATTACTTCTTTGAATGCAACAAATATCATGCACAGCGTCTCATTCTACGCCAGTCACTGCAACGATTTCATAACCTGAACGCGCACATGCTTTTGAACGGCATACCTGAACAAAACAATGAAAACAATATTATTATCTTCAATTCTGTACAAAATTATATTAAAACTACAAAAAGATTTGAGTAACTTCGTTGATAGATGTATGTAACGTAATCCATATCCGATGTATTCCATTCGAGTTGCCAATATCATCCACAACCACCGGTTATTAATGATCACTGAAATTTATTGCAACTAGCACTAATACATTGATGGATTTGCTCATGTAGTATATGTACTTGGCGACAAAAATCAACTTTTATTCTTTCTCCAAATCTCATATCTCACTATCCACATCTTCTCTACCTTTCTGTCCGTTTTCTTTCCATACATTATGTAAACATATATTTATCGCTTGATTATTGGTTTGTATCCGTGTTTATATGCCTGTATACATGTATTCATTGCTGTTGAATTATTGTACTTTGTAACACTTAGGTGAGGGCTGTAACTAATGTTGAGAGAACTTGTAGCCCGAGCCTATTGTATTTATATGCAATAAACTATGTTTAAACCAATCCTGTGGATGTTTGGTTCGGTTCGATCCATATGGAGTTAAAAAATGACCGCCAAATAAGCTAATATAATTCCAGCACAAAAATATTTATACAATCCCCTAACATTTGATTGGCCCGTAGCAAGTCTCTGTCCAAAATTTATATCCCAGTAAACTCCCACGCCGAACTACTTTCCGTGACCGTGAGGCGCAGTTGAAATAATTCTTAAGAAAACGAAAAATAAACACATTTTCTTGATGAATTTATTTCAAATGCTGGAATTATAAGAAATGAATGGCCTTTTTGTGGAATTTATCGGGGACATAAACTTGGAAAAGTCGCGGGAATACTGGACGAGGCCTTCCGGCCTTCGTCCAGTATTCCCGCGACTTTTCCAAGTTTATACCCCGATAAATTCCACAATACTTTTTGTGGAATTTATCCGGGGATATAAACTTGAAAAAGACGCAGGAATACTGGACGAGGCCTTCCGGCCTTCGTCCAGTATTCCCGCGACTTTTCCAAGTTTATACCCCGATAAATTCCACAAAAAGGCCACTTATTCCTATAATATTCCCCTCAACCAAGGGCAATATTTACTTTATTATACCGCACACAAATATGATGACATCGATCAGGAACAATGCAGTATGTGGGATAGTTTGCTTATACTGTTTTCCGTTCACTAACACAATAATGTTTAAAACATTTCGCATTTTTCAGTTAGTAGAAACCTAACCATAAGTTAAAATGAAAAATGAAAAAAAAAAACGGCGCTTCGGGAATTGTCGGCCCACGCGAGGGTAATATTGTAATATTCCACTTCAATATTGCCCGCTGCGTTGTGAAGCGGGCGACACGGGAGAATATATTTATCACGTGACATGAAATTGACCAATGCAATGCCTAGACATTGCAATGAGGTATAATAAAAATGCTTATTGACCTGATGAAGGCGGAGCGACGTTGTGGATTGGCTAAATTTTCTCTGACGTCATTAAAATCAATGACGTTCCTAATCACAGCACGCTCTTCACCAGCAATGTCGCTGAAAATGATTACGAATTGCGCCAAAATGGCGTAAAGAAAGATGTTCACAGCGTAAATTACGGAAGCCCATTAGGGCCACTTCACTTTTTTTTTATCTTTTCTTGAATTTTCGAGATCTTTTCTTGAATTTTCAAGATGTTTTCTTGAATTTTCAAGTTCTTTAAGATCTTCAAAATTCAAGAAAAGATCTTGAATTTTCAAGAAAATAACTTGAAAATTCAAGAAAACATCTTGAATAAATGGAAATTAAATGGGCTTCCGTAGTAAATGGATATATATGCTATACTGTTGAAAAGGGGACACATATGGGAATTTCTCAATTGGTAATACAATCGCCTTGTTGAATTGGTCAATACGTGGTGTTATCGACCGGATACAAGTGATATCGACCTCGGACTGCATCCCCGGTTATTAACACGTTTATCAGGTCGATACAACCGCGTATTTACCTCACAGCAAGGTGTACTATTTGGGGAGCAACATAAACTGTCTACAAGCGAACATACATAACCTGATCCGCCTGCGCATCCGCGCAGGCCGAGCAGGGTCTACTCTGTTCGCCAGCAAGTCAGATAGTTACATACTCCGAGACAGCATTGCCCATTGTGACCTGGGTGACACGCCGGATATTAGAAACACGGCCTGATGACCGAACAAGACGACGTGTGCAGCGCCATCACTCAAGAGGAACGCCATAGATATATAGCGGATCTGAAACGGGATGGTGACACACTTATGGATGACACAAATCGTTAACACGTGCAACACGGGAACAGAAATGCTCAGCGAGGCTACTGCTACGTTTAATCCGATAGATAATTCTTTGCGTGGCGTATACGCGCTGGTATCGTTTGTTGTATCCATCTCCATTTGCTATGTGTTTAGTTCTTCTCTCTTCGCCGGGCTGATTAGCTTCTTTGCAGCGTTCAGACGCTCCGTTCACTACGGTTAAGCACACCACCAATACTTACACATATGACACTTGAAGACGAGTATTATTTTAGTTTCATTTGTTAACGTTCTATGCCACAACGACCTCGTTTCGTGTTACTGTTGTCTGTTTTGTTTCCGCCACTCACTACATACTACAGAAACTGTGTATGGTGACCCACAGGCATTCGGCGTGTTTCGACTATCATCGGTATAAATATGAACAAGGCTTCTAACTTTGGTCGGACAATACCTAGTATCATAACAAAATAGCATGTTTAAAATTGTAATTTTCTATTTATTCTATGTATTTCTGCAGATCATATGAACTTGTCTTAAACACATTAGATCATTTGTTATGATACGAGGTTGTGTCCGACCTAGGAAATGCAGCTGTAATTCGATGTGCATAATTATTTTCTAAATATGTTATTTTAGCAAGATAACAATAATTATCAAATGAACATGTGCACTTTTCGCCAAAATATTCACATTAGCGTTAATAAAATCGCGGAATTTGTTATAATCTGAGGTCGTGTCCGACCACAGTTAGAAGCCTTGTTCATATATATAGAGTTATACCGATGAAAGCAGAAACACGCCGAATGCCTGTGTGGAGACCCATGACAAGCATTGGACCTCTGTAGATGTATTACAATGTGTATGATCACGTGGTTACAACAGCAACAACAAGTACTGAAACTTGCAGAAGCGTCTCCGATTTAAAGTTCATATCCTTTTATTTTGTCCTTATTATGTAACGGTGAATATGGCGCATCAAACGCGTCTTGTTAAGCGGCAGTTGGTACTCTCTATTCCTTGGCCCAAACTTCTGTCGTCTTTGCGAAGAATCGATTTCCATATCTACCGACACGGAAATATATTCTTCGCAAAAACGGCACTGGTATGTGAAGTCCCGGGACCAAATGCAGCTCACGAAGACGCGTTTGCTACGCCACATTTCATCAAAATCCGTTGCATATTCAGGAAAATATCAAATAGTACTTACTTTGAAGTGGGCGAGCTTTCAACAAGTTCAACTATTGTTGTTATAACCACGTAATCATGCATCTTGTATTAGCATCTGGTAAAGGTTCATCTGGAAACACTGTATCTATATACAATAGTATTTGAATTGTTCTGTTTGTATTTGAGAGGATCATGCATATCACTCATTCTGTTTCACGGAGCCTTTGTTCCGGCTTTCGTCCATCATTCATTTTGTCGCCTAGCCCGGATTTGTTTCTGGTTCTACAAACAAACTATTGGCTATCGTTTTCACATAGTGTTCATTTCATTCTAATTAAAAAAATGTAAACGACACGACATTCGTTTCTATGCATATCGTTGTATGAAATGAACGTGTTCACTTCATTTCCAATTCATGTTTGCTTCTTTCATTTGGAAACCTTCAATACATCTTCGCTGTACAGTGAAACCTCTCTAAATCGGACACCCTGGAAGGTCCACAGGGAGGGTCCTTAGAGAGGTTTCACTATAAATCAGACATTTGATCATTCTGAGCCATAGTTGTGTACTCTGCGATGGCGAACAGACATTATCATCTGATATAAATGACAATGAAACGCATGGACATTAAGATCACAGGTGTTGTATTGGTGTCCGGTTTTCAGACGTTCCACTGTAGTAGTATGGGAGTCATAAGAATGTGATCATACATGGCATCTCTAACGTCTGGATACAGTTGAATACCATTCACACACCGACATATAGAACCGAGATGTTGATAAAATATAAAAGCTTATTTGCACCTTCCATAAATCCATAATGCAAACGTCTATAGAACGTATTGCGTTTATATCACAATGCATTAAATTAGGCACACGTGACATCACGCGACGTTGTTATTGGTTAAAGTTTTGTTGTCGTCATTAATTTCCATGACTCTTGTCATTAACGGCACGCTGCTGACCGGCAACGTCGCTGTTTCGTGAATTGTGACAAAATAACGTAAACACGAAGATTTGTATCGGTTCTAAAACACCATAATTATTTGGCTATTTACATTTTTGAAACCGTTACAACAGTACAGTATTGTAAATAATGAAAAAGTAATAAAACCATGGGCTGTGTCACTCCACCGCTTCGGACTGCAGGCACTTAAAACAAACTGTTGTTCATTCTAAAGTAAAGCAACAGTCCACTTGCTTATTCATCAAATAACGCCATACATGCTGTTCACTTCATCATGTTCGACTGTCACATGTTCACAAATACATGTATCGTTGTCGTGTCATTCAATTCACGAGCTTAACAATCAATAATGAAGGTGCAGTTTCAAAGATACGGAGCCCTGCAGGGGACATGGATTTTGTGTTATTAATTCGTTCCCACGAAATAACAATTAGTTTCAACAATTAGTTCATTAGTTCCCACGAAATAACAATTCGTTCCCACGGGAATGAATTGTTAATTCGGGGGAACTAATTGTTATTCGAGGGAACTAATTGTTATTTCGTGGGAACGAATTAATAAAAAAAATCCATGTCCTCTGCGGGGCTCCGTATGTATGACATCGGTTGGGGTCAGGTGACATTTCTGTCTAGACCTGTGACCGGGGACAATTCACTCGTGGCGGCGGCTCTAACTGCTGATGTCTATGGCGGCATATATTTGTCATCCAGATGTCGAGATGTTGACATAATATATCGCAGCGTGTCGACTTAAATATCACGACGTGTCGACATAACGTGAAACTGTGTCGACAGTTGAGATAAATGATGTCGACATAACGTGATGCGTTATCAGAACAAGTCAACATAATGTTATAAATTGTCATAACAGGCCGATATACCGTAATAGTTTAGAACAAAATGTCGACATAACGTGATAAGTTAACACAATATGTCGACATAACGTGATTAGTTAACACATTTTGTCGACATAAAGTGATATTTTAACTCAAAATGTCGACATAACGTGATAAGTTAGCAGAACATGTTGACATAATGTGATAAGTTATCACGACATAACGCGGTAGTTTAACACAACATGTCGAAATAACATGATAGTATAACACAACAATGTCAACATAATGTGATATTTTATCTCAACATGTCGACATAATTTACCTCTACATGTTTACATAGTTTCACGTTATGTCGACATGTCGTGACATTTACGTCGATAGGTTGCGATAAATTATGTCAATACCTCGACATCTCGATGGCAAATATATGCCACCATAGATGTGCGAGCATACGCATCAGGGGCGGATCCAGCATGGTAAGGGGGGCGAGGGGGGGGGGGGTGTCTAGTTGCGAAGGTAACTCTTGCAATCTACTCCCGTACCGTCCTACGGGAGTAATTTCAAGAGTTATAGTTCGCAACTAGGGGGTTGTCCTATTTTTGAGCTCTTCGAAATGCACTTTCCTGTGTTTTACGGCATTTAAATTCAGACTCCAACTAGTGGTAAACTGTGATCAATGTAAACTCCGTGGCTGAACGGCGGGGGGGGGGGGGGTGTACAACCACGGAACCCCCTCCAGACACCCCCCCCCCCCCCTTGCGCATCACTTCATTGTACAGTGGATTGCCCAGGAGTGCCGTACGATTATAAAATAATTATATAAAATCATTATAGCCGTCCAATACACCTGATGCCCATAAAAATGATGGTAACTAACACGCTAATAGTAATAGGCCAATTAGCAGCTGTAAGGAGCGCGTGCAGGATGATAATCTTTCGTACGCGATCTTTCTCGAAGACCAGGGTATTTATTCGAAACAAAATATGTGCATGTGGACACAACTGTCTCCGTATGTTACATGAACATTCTAGAAAAAGAGTTTTACCATGGTACAACAACGCCTGTGTTAATCTTGCCAAGATGTCACTGTTTCTAAGACATATATTAGCAGTATCAACTCGCAAGCAAGCAGTTTGATTGGCTGTGCCTGACTTGTGACACAGCTCAGGCTCAGCCAATCAAGCTGCTGGACTTCAAGCACAATATTCACCAACGCATGCGTCAATCTTGCCAAGATGTCACTGTTTCTAAACATATATTGGCAGTATCAACTCGCAAGCAAGCAGTTTGATTGGCTGTGCCTGAGCTGTGGCACGGCTCATGCTCAGCCAATCTAACTACTTGCTTTCATTTCAAATACAATATACAAGGTTAGGGCAGGCGGTAGTGTAATGACGTTCGCCGATTGCAGCCGCAATGCTCTTTTACACGCACATGTCGGTGAATGTATATTTTGAATGGTTTTCTATTTTCCTGATTTCTTAGTGAATGTATGTTGTAGGACCACTCATTTTAACCGTCTTGATCCAGTGGTCGTCACAATATATACTCCCGATGAGAGAAAAAGGACATATTGTAAATTTACTGTATGTAAAATGGTGTATCCTCAGAATACAATGTGTTATTGAGAGCATGGTGACGATATGACTGAACATGAGGCGAACCAAGTCCCGATATGGGTGTCAGAGAGAATATTCACCGCCACCTAATTGAGAACAGTAACCCTTGCAATCTACTCCCGTACCGGTACGGGAGTAGATTGCATGAGTTACTGTTCGGAAATACCCTCCACCACCCGGTGATTTGTTTAATTTTTAGCAATAAAAAAATCGGCAAAAAGACAGACGAGGCGACCGCCGCAGACAGACGAGGCGACCGCCGCGTCTGTCTCATCCTGGTTACGGTACTGACAACACATTGTAAATCATAAAATACTGATATTGGAACTCGCTTTATTGCTTAATGCCTATGGTCCTGAAAGTGGTAGAAGGTTTCTCCACATCTACTTCAATGTGTATGTTCACGTGGTTACAACAACAACAACAAGTACTGAAACTTCCAGAAGCCCTCCTATTCAAAATACGTATTCTTTTATAATTATTTTATTATGTAACGGATTTTGAAACGCGTCTTGTTAAGCTGCATTTTGTGGTCTCGGTACTTTGGCCCAAACTTCTCTCGTGTTTGCGAAGAATCGATTTCCGTGCTACTGACACGGAAATCGATTCTTCGCAAAAACGACATACGTATGTGTCGAACGCCCGGGACCACCAAATGTAGCTCCTGAAGACGCGTTTGCTGCGCCATATTTCATCCGTTGCATATTAAAGAAAATATCAAATATTACTTACTTTGGAGTGGGCGCGCTTTCAACACTTCAGCCATTGTTGTTGTTGCTTTAACCACGTGATGATGCACCTTGTACTTGTACGTGTAAAGGTAAAATGCATGTTTGAGCAACTACGCACTTGCGCACTCTAAATGTGCTAGTTTTGTTGTTTTCATTTCTATATCACGATGAGATGAACATAGACCTTGAATCTCGTTCTGTCGTTGCTATGCCGAGTATTGACGCAAAATAAATGTTCGTTTCTACGCTGAATAGAAACGAAAGAATGGCATGTAATATTCTCAATGTTCTACTCTTCGTGGAATACAAAAGAAATTAGTTTAACTTAACCCTTACACCGCTATCTTAATTGTTTGCCGTCTGCCGTTTATTTTCTATTTTCCATTTTTATCATCAAAAACATGCTTTGTCAGCACTTTATAATAATTTACAACATGCTTTGACAGCACTTTAGAATAATTTACAACATGCTTTGACAGCACGTCAGAATAATTTCTATTGGAAATGATTCTGAAGTGATGTCAAACCATGTTTTTATTGAGAAATAAGCAAGATATAATAGCAACAGCAGACGACACTTGTTGTAGCGGTCTAAGGTTAAAGGTGTTTAATGTTCGCCTCTACGCGACTTATATATACGAACGTAATTTGTGAAGAGATGAACCCTCCTTGATTATATATAACGATCCGATATCCGAGGTGACTGGGCACCCGTGCAGCATGAAGAGAGCCTACACCGTCGCCTGCGTTAATCTTGCCCTGACGTCAATATTTCCGAGCATCTATTGGCAACTCGCAATCAAGCAGTTTGATTGGCTGTGCCTGAGCTGTGGCACAGCTCAGGCTCAGCCAATCTAAATGCGTGCTTTCAAATACAATATACAAGTATTTTGAAATACAGAAATTCAGAGAAAAAAAAGGAACCCCCCCCCTCCCAAACAACAAAACACAAAGCAAAAAAAATAAATAAATAAGGAAATTGACAAATATTAGCAATATTAGCACAGGCAGTGGTGCACCGGCTTCTCTATGTCCAAACTTAAAATGTCAGCCATCACAACGGTCTGGTATTCGGAATTGAATTGAATTGAATTGAACTTCTGTTGGAATAGTTAAAAGCAAAGTATAACACATTGAATGAATGTTTGTATTAGCACAAATGGACAGTTCTTTTAATGCAATTTAATTGGTAGGGGTGCTCTGATGGTCTGCTTTTATCCTGCGACAAATCCACGCTTCTCTGGCCCTCTGTGCTTTCAAATGTGCCTTGTTTTCTTTGGCTGCCAGCAGCGGCATCGTGTGCCGACAGGCCACATTTCTAGTTTATTATATTTATTTCTTGTTTTATTTTTTTTCTCTTTCTTTTTTATTTTCTGTTTTTTTTTTTTCTCTTTTCTTTCTGTTTCTTATGTGTGTATGTACTATGAAAGCAACATCTTGATATGCATTATTAAGAAACGTGAATTATTATCAAATACTTGCCACTTGTAAAAACTCGCAAATGGAAAAGTGATTGTGTTTGTGTATTAGACTACACCTTTACTATGTCATAATAGTCTCACACCTGACACGAGAACATTTTGTGCCTACTCAGTGGGCATGTACCTTTAAAATTGAATGAACAAACTCATTAAACATGTCCAGTTCGATAACTGTCATTTTCATATTCATTCGACCGTATGCGTCAACTATGTTTTCCATTTATTTCTTCACGTTTTCAACATTATAATAAGGTGTAAAATGTTATCTTTCAGGTTTCCCGACCGACTCAATATGTTTTGTGGCAACAGTATTTTATGTAAATATAAACAACAGAAAAACGTAATTTATCACTACCGACCGACCCAACGTTTGTTCCGCATGAAGCAAAGCATTATTCAGGCCTAACCTGGAGTTGAAACGGGTCTACTGGACAAGTCTTCATGTTGTCATATGAGACACGCCATGCGATTGTACCTTCGGACATGTAATTTCATTAATACGTTTCCAAATGCATAATATGTTCACAAGTTGACAATATTTTCAGAGTACATGCGGAATATTCCGCATGTACTCTGAAAATGTTGTCAACTTTTGACGCCAGTTACGGAAAATATTGTAAATTTTGTAGTAAACGTATTTCATGAAATTACGCAGATGTCCGAAGGTACAAAATCGCATGGTGTGTCTCATATTTGCTTGTTCCCTTCAAATTCCGCCGCTGGAAACATACACCTTCTGTAGTGGACCGGTACGGCTAGACTCTCTATACATGTCCCGCATCGCATGGTATATTCTGTCGCTGTCGTGTCGCGTCAATGATTTATATGTACTTGTTACAGTTTTTATTCTTCTGCAATGAGTGTCGTCGCAACGCATGATCTGGTCGCTTTCACCATAACCTAATCAATCAAGCAATCAATCAAGCAATCAATCAAGCAATCAATATCGATCGATCCATCGATAAATAAATAAATCAATCGCTCAATCAATCAATTAATCAATTAATCAATTGATAAATAAATCAATAAATCAATCAATCAATCAATCAATCAATAAATTAATCAATCAATAAATATATCAATCAATCAATCAGTCAATCAATCAATCAACCAATATATCGCACAATCAATCAATCAATCAATCAATCAATCAATCAATCAATCAATCAATCAATCAATCAATCAATCAATCAATCAATCAATCAATCAATCACGTAATCAATCGATCAATCAATCAATCAATCAATCAATTAACCGACCAATCAACCGACCAATCAACCGACCAATCAACCGACCAATCAACCAGTCAATTAACCGTGCACATTGCCATCCAACTCAGTGACCATAGTTGGGAGTGGTAGATCATGTAGTTGTTTGTCACTTGATACCCCGGCCAAACACGCGGCCCGTATAGCCATTATATGGTGTAACACTAGACGTGCTCGTAAAAGTTGGTTAACGTATTCGCACCTAGTTGCTCTCTGCACTTCTTGGACACAGCGCTCATAGTAGTTCGTACACATCAGTGTGGTAAATGGCAAACATATAGAGAATAGTAGGTTAGTGCTGTGAATGGGAAAACATATCTGGCAATGCTTAGAAAACGGAATGGGCGAGGCTCTGCCGAGCCCATCCCGTTTCCATGCCGCACCAGATATTTTATCCCGTCAACAAATACAAACATCGTGTCAAATGTTTCATGTCGAACAATGCACCGGTTTCCTGGCCAGGGTGCCGTTTCATTAAACGTTGTACGACTAAAATGTCCGTAAGTGCAAACATTAACAACGTTTTATTGTATTAACATTTATTGAGCATAGGCTAAATATACAGCCTATGTTCAATACATGTAAATCCATCCATTGGAATTTCCAGACGATCCTAAATTTGCACATTTTAGTCGTACGAAGTTTAGTGAAACGGTCTCCGGATGCCACTCAGCTCTACTATGAACTACGCATAAACGCATTGTTCGTCTAGTAACTGGTGCAAATTCCTTCCGCCGGTTGCTAGACGAAACTGTGAAGTACAGCGTATCTTCTGTACGTAGCTGAATGGGAATTCGTCAGCAATTCGTCACCTATTTCGACGTGAAATAGTTTACGCCGGCACGGAATACAGCACCGGTGATTTAACCCTTTCACCCCTAGGTAACTGGAATGGATTATGATGTTAATTTCGCAACCAATCCAGTGGTCACAAAATGGTTTTCAGACTAGTCCATTTATGAAAAATGGGTATTTTATGTCCTCAAAAATATGAAAATTACTTTCAAACAGTGAAGATCCTGATGAGACGGCTCGTTACGAGCCGGCTCATCTGGATCTGCACTGTTTGCATAAACCGCTATAGCGGGCTTTCGGGTTCAAAGGGTTAATTAACCCTTTCATCCCTAAGTAACTGGAATGGATTTTGATATGTTAATTTTGCTACCAGACTAATCCATTTATGAAAAGGGGGTGTGTTCTCAAAATTATGAAAATTACTTGCAAAAAGTGCAGATCCTGATGAGACGGCTCGTCACGAGCCGGCTCATCTGGATCTACACCTTTTGCTAATACCACTATATAGTCCTGTGGTGTTGATAGAATATTCCACATCCAATATGAGCCGATAAATATGCAAATTAAATCGGTACAGAAAACATGCTAGGTGATCCGTAGAGTTTCAATGTATGATGTTTGGTTATGCAATATATATAATCTAACAATTATTTGACCGATATCATCAGAAACTCGACAATGCCTCGTTTCTTATGAAATCAGTACATATCATATTAACTTATCACTCATGTGAGAACCTCTATTTATAGGTCATGGGCATGAACGGGGCTCATGGCATGCCAGGCGATTATTAACACTGCAGCAAACGACATCGACGACACCACACACGACGATGACAGTCGCTGAAACAACGACGACGGCACTACATTCGACGACACATGCAGTGGATTCAGCCATAACTACAATAACATCGACGTCAACTGTGACATCACCCACTGATACTACAATACCATCCACCGCTATTACAAAACCGTCCAACGCCACTACAATACCGTCAACCGCCACTACAATAACGTCCGCCGCTACCACAATACCGTCCACCGCCACTACAATACCGTCCCCCGCCACTAAAATACCGTACACCGCTACTACAATACCGTCCACCACCACTACAATACCGTCCACCGCCACTACAATACTGTCCACCACCACTACGATACCGTCCACCACCACAATACCGTCCACCGCTACCACAATACCGTCTACTGCTACTACTATACCGTCCACAGCCACTACAATACCGTCCACCGCCACTACAATATCGTCCACTGCCAAAACACTACCGTCGTCCGCCACCACAATAACGTCCACCGCTACTACTATTCCGTCCACAGCCACTACAATACCATTCACCGCTACTACAATATCGTCCACCGCCGCCAAAATACCGTCCACCACCACTACAATACCGTCCACAGCCACTACAATACAGTCCACCGCCACCACAATACCGTCCACCACCACTACAATACCGTCCACAGCCACAACAATACCGTCCACCGCCACTACAATACCGTCCACCGCCACTACAATACCGTCCACCGCCACCACAATACCGTCCACAGCCACTACAATACCGTCCACAGCCACTACACTACCGTCCACTAGCCACTACACTACCGTCCACGCCATACATACCGTCCAGCCACCTAAAATACCTTGTCCAAAGCCACTACACTACCGTCCACAGCCACCACAACACCGTCCAAAGCCACTACAAAACCGTCCACAGCCATTACACTACCGTCCACAGCCACAACAATACCGTCCACCGCCACTACAATACCGTCCACAGCCACTACACTACCGTCCACAGCCATTACACTACCGTCCACAGCCACAACCAATACCGTCACCGCCACTACACTACCGTCACAGCCACTACAACTACCGTCACAGCACCACAATACCGTCCACAGCCACTACACTACCGTCCACTGCCACCACAACACCGTCCACAGCAATACAATACCGTCCCACAGCCACTACACTACCGTCCACAGCCACTACAATCCTACCGTCCACGGCTAATACAATACCGCCCATCAGCCACTACACTACCGGTCCACAGCACTACAATACGTCCACGCCACACAATACCGTCCACCGCCATACAATACCGTCCACCGCTATACAGTACCGTCCACTGCTACTACAATACCGTCCACAGCCACTACAATACCGTCCTCCGCCATCACAATACCGTCCACCGCCGCTACAATACCGTCCACTGCCACTACAATACAGTACTCCGCCACCACAATACCGTCCACAGCCACTACACCGTCCACCGGTACCACAGTACCGTCCACGGCTAGTACAATACCGTCCACTGCCACTACACTACCGTCCGACGCCACCACAATACCGTCCACCGCCTCTACACTAGCGTCCACGGCTAGTACAATACCGTCCACAGCCACTACAATACAGTCCACCACGACTACAATACCGTCCACTGCCAAAACACTACCGTCGTCCGCCACCACAATAACATCCACCGCTACTACTATACCGTCCACAGCCACTACAATACCGTCCACCGCCACTACAATATCGTCCACTGCCAAAACACTACCGTCGTCCTCCACCACAATAACGTCCACCGCTACTACAATTCCGTCCACAGCCACTACAATACCATCCACCGCTACTACAATACCGTCCACCGCCGCCAAAATACCGTCCACCACCACTACAATACCGTCCACAGCCACTACAATACCGTCCACCGCCACCACAATACCGTCCACCACCACTACAATACCGTCCACAGCCACAACAATACCGTCCACCGCCACCTCAATACCGTCCACCGCCACTACAATACCGTCCACCGCCACTACAATACCGTCCACCGCCACTACAATACCGTCCACTGCCACTACAATACCGTCCACAGCCATTACACTACCGTCCACCGCCACCACAATACCGTCCACCGCCACTACAATACCGTCCACCGCTACTACAATACCGTCCACCACCACTACAATACCGTCCACCGCCACTAAAATACTGTCCACCACCACTACGATACCGTCCACCACCACAATACCGTCCACCGCTACCACAATACCGTCTACTGCTACTACAATAAAGTCCACCGCCACTACAATACCGTCCACCGCTACCACAATACCATCCACCACTACTACAATACCATCCACCGCGACAACAATACCATCCACCGCCACTAAGGTAACATCCACCGCTACCACAATACCGTCCATCGATACTACAATACCGTCCTCGGCGACTTCAATATCGTCCACCGCTACTACAATACCGTCCACTTCTATTACACTACCATCCACCTCCACTACAATACCGTCAACTGCTACCACAATACCGCCCTCCGCCATTACAATACCGTCCACCGCCACTACGAAACCATCCACCGCTACCACAATACCGTCCACCGCTACTACAATACCTTTCACAGCTACTACCATTCCGTCCACCGACACCACAATTCCATCCACCGCCACTACAATTCCGTCCATCGCCACTACAATACCATCCACCGCCACTACAATGCCATCCACTGAAACTACCTTAACGTCCACCGCCACTACAATACCGTCCACAGCCACTACAATACCGTCCACTGCCACTAAAATAACGTCCACCGCCACCACAATACCGTCCACCGCTACTACCGTACCGTCCACGGCTAGTACATTACCGTCCACCGCCACTACAATACCGTCCACAGCCACTACAATACCGTCCACTGCCACTACAATACCGTCCACCGCTACTACAGTACCGTCCACTGCTACTACAATACCGTCCACAGCCACTACAATACCGTCCTCCGCCATCACAATACCGTCCACCGCCGCTACAATACCGTCCACTGCCACTACAATACCGTACTCCGCCACCACAATACCGTCCACAGCCACTACACCGTCGACCGGTACCACAGTACCGTCCACGGCTAGTACAATACCGTCCACTGCCACTACACTACCGTCCGACGCCACCACAATACCGTCCACCGCCTCTACACTAGCGTCCACGGCTAGTACAATACCGTCCACAGCCACTACAATACCGTCCACCAACACTACAATACCGTCCACTGCCAAAACACTACCGTCGTCCGCCACCACAATACCGTCCACCGCTACTACTATACCGTCCACAGCCACTACAATACCGTCCACCGCCACTACAATATCGTCCACTGCCAAAACACTACCGTCGTCCGCCACCACAATACTGTTCACCGCTACTACTATTCCGTCCACAGCCACTACAATACCATCAACCGCTACTACAATACCGTCCATCGCCGCCACAATACCGTCCACCACCACTACAATACCGTCCACAGCAACTACAATACCGTCCACCGCCACCACAATACCGTCCACCACCACTACAATACCGTCCACAGCCATTATAATATCGTCCACCGCCACCTCAATACCGTCCACCGCCACTACAATACCGTCCACCGCCACTACAATACCGTCCACCGCCACTACAACACCGTCCACTGCCACTATAATACCGTCCACTGCCACTACAATACCGTCCACAGCCACTACACTACCGTCCACCGCCACCACAATACCGTACACCGCCACTACAATACCGTCCACAGCAACTACAATACCGTCCACCGCCACCACAATACCGTCCACCACCACTACAATACCGTCCACAGCCATTATAATATCGTCCACCGCCACCTCAATACCGTCCACCGCCACTACAATACCGTCCACCGCCACTACAATACCTTCCACCGCCACTACAATACCGTCCACTGCCACTATAATACAGTCCACTGCCACTACAATACCGTCCACAGCCACTACACTACAGTCCACCACCACCTCAATACCGTCCACCGCCACTACAATACCGTCCACCGCCACAACAATACCGTCCACCGCTATTATAATACCGTCCACCGCCACTACAATACCGTCCACTGCCACTACAATACCGTCCACAGCCACTACACTACCGTCCACAGCCACTACACTACCGTCCATAGCCACTACAATACCGTCCACCGCCACCACAATACCGTCCACAGCCACTAAAATACCATCCACCACCACTACAATACCGTCCACAGCCACTACAATACCGTCCACCGCCACCACAATACCGTCCACCGCCACCACAATACAGTCCACTGCCACAACACAACCGTCCACCGCTACTACAATACCGTCGACCGCCACCTCAATACCGTCCACCGCCACTACAATACCGTCCACCGCCACCTCAATACCGTCCACCGCCACCACAATACCGTCCACCGACACCACAATACCGTCCACCGCTACTACAATACCGTCCACCGCCACAACAATACTTTCCACAGCCACTACAATACCATCTACTGCCACCACAATACCGTCCACTGCCACAACACAACCGTCCTCCGCCACCACAATGCCTTCCACGGCTAGTACAATACCGTCCACAGCCAGTACAATACCGTCCACCGCCACCACAATACCGTCCACAGCCACTACAATACCGTCCACCGCCACATCACTACCGTCCACCGCTACTACAGTACCATTCATGGCTAGTACAATACCGTTCACAGCCACTACAATACCGTCCACAGCCAGTACAATACCGTCCACAGCCACTACAATACCGTCCACAGCCACTAAACTAACGTCCACGGCTAATACAATACCGTCCACAGCCACTACACTACCATCCACAGCCACTACAATACCGTCCACCGCCACCACAATACCGTCCACCGCCACTACAATACCGTCCACAGCCACTACAATACCGCCCACTGCCACTACACTACCGTCAACGACTAGTACAATACCGTCCACAGCCACTACAATACCGTCCACCGACACCACAATGCTGTCCACAGCCACAACAATACCGTCCACTGCCACTAAAATATCGTTCACCGCTACTACAGTACCGTCCACGGCTAGTACAATACCGTCCTCCGCCACCAAAATACCGTCCACCGCCGCCTATACACTACCGTCCACGGCTAGTACACTACCGTCCACCGCTACTACAATACCGTCCACTGCCACTATAATACCGTCCACAGCCACTACAATACCGTCCACCGCCACCACAATACCGTCCACCGCCACTACAATACCGTCCACAGCCACTACACGACCGTCCACAGCCACTACGACACCGTCCAACGCTACTACAATACAGTCCACCGCCGCCACAATAGCGTCCACGGCTAGTACAATACCGTCCACCGCCACTACAATACCGTTCACAGCCACTACACTACGGTCCACAGCCACTACACTACCGTCCACAGCCACCACAATACCGTCCACAGCCACTACAATACCGTCCACAGCCACTACACTACCGTCCACAGCCACTACACTACCGTCCATAGCCACTACAATACCGTCCACCGCCACTACACTACCGTCCATAGCCACCACACACCGTCCACACCACTACCAAAACCGTACAAACCAACATTAGCCATTATACTCACCGTCCACAGCCACCAGACACTACAAGTCCACCAACCCACTACAATACCGACCAAGCCACTACTAAACCACCGTCCACAGCCATTACAACCTACCGTCCACAACAGGCCACAACCCAATACAGCCCAACCGCCACTAACAAAACCGTCCAGCCATATACTCACCGTCCACCGCGCCACCAACAAGTACCGTTCCACCGCCACTACAATACCGTCCACAAAAGCCACAAAAACCAACAAACGTCCACACCAATACACTACCGTCCAGCCACCAAAAAACTACACACGCCACACCACCAACCTATACGTCCACACCACTACCACTACCGTCCCTACAGCCCACCTCAATACCGTCCACAGCCCAAGACAATAACCGGTCCACACCACCTACCATTACCGCCCACAACCACTTAACACCTCCTCCACCGCGAAGACACCATAACGGTCCACAAACCACCTACACTACCATCGCCACCAAGCCACTACAATACCGTCCCAACCCGCCTCCACATTCCCGTCCAACCTCCATTACCAGTACCGTCCCACAGCCTCCTACATTAACGGCCACTGCCACTACCACTACCGTCCGACGCCTAGCCACAATACCTCCACATCCACTTACAATACCTCCACCGACCAACACCAAATACTGTCCACACACCACTACAATACCGTCCACTCCGCCTGCCAACCAAAAATAGTCCCGGTTTCACCAGCCTACTATGAGTACCGTCCACGCCTAGGTACACCACCGGCCACCGCCTTACTACCAATACCGTCCACGCCCACCTTCCACTATACCGGCCACAATCCACTTACAATAAAGTCCAAAACCGCCCAACCACCAATACCGTCCACCGCCACTAACAAACCGCCCCTCCAAGCCACTTAAGCCAACGAACACCGTCCCACCATCCACTACGATACAATCCACCGGCCTTAGTACAATACCGTCCACAGCACACATACACGTATACCGTTCCACAGCCACTACACTACGTCCACAGCCACAACCATACACTCCACAGCCATACATACCGTCCACAGCCACTACACTACCAGTCACCATGCCACAGTCCACGTCACAGCCATACAATACCGTCGCCACACACACGGTACACACGTCCACAAAACCGTCCACAGTCCACTACCGTCCACAACCACACAATACCGTCCACAGCCACACAATACGTCACCGCAGCCACGTACATAACCGTCACAGCCACTACACACCAGCATCAGCCACTACAACTACGTCCACAGCCACTACCACACCGTCCGCAGCCGCCACTACACTACCGTCCACAGCCATACACATACGTCCACATCCACTACACTCCGTCCACCAGCACTACACACCGTCCACACTACCATACCATCGTCCACAGCCATACACTACCGTCACAGCCACTACATACCGTCACCATGCACACACTCCCGTCCACAGCCCTACACAAACGTCCAGCCACTACAATATCGTCCACAGCCATTAACATACCGTTCCAGCCACTACACCGTCCACACCAACAATACTCTCCACAGCCATTACAATACCGTCCACCACTACATCAGTACAGAGACTGCAATACCGTCCACAGCCACCACAATACCGTCCACAGCCACTACACGACCGTCCACAGCCACTACAATACCGTCCACAGCCACCACAATACCGTCCACAGCCACTACACTACCGTCCACAGCCATTACACTACCGTCCACAGCCACCACAATACCGTCCACAGCCACTACACTACCGTCCACAGCCACTACACTACCGTCCACAGCCACTATACTACCGTCCACAAACACTACTATACCGTCCACCGCCACTACAATACCGTCCGCAGCCACCACAATACCGTCCACAGCCACTACAATACCGTCCACAGCCACTACACTACCGTCCACAGCCATCACAATACCGTCCACAGCCACTACAATATCGTCCACAGCCACTACACTACCGTCCACAGCCACTACACTAGCGTCCAAAGCAACTACAATACCGTCCACCGCCACTACACTACCGTACACAGCCACCACAATACCGTCCACAGCCACTACACTACCGTCCACAGCCACTACACTAACGTCCACAGCCACTACAATACCGTCCACAGCCACTACACTACCGTCCACAGCCACCACAATACCGTCCACAGCCACTACAATACCGTCCACAGCCACTAAACTACCGACCACAGCCACTACACTACCGTCAACGGCTAATACAATACCGTCCACAGCCACTACACTACCATCCACAGCCACTACAATACCGTCCACCGCCACCACAATACTGTCCACAGCCACTACAATACCGTCCACTGCCACTACACTACCGTCGACGGTTAGTACAATACCGTCCACAGCCACTACGATACCGTCCTCCGCTATTACAATACAGTCCACCGCCTCCACAATATCGTCCACGGCTAGTGCAATACCGTCCACCGCCACTACAATACCGTCCACAACCACTATTCTACCGTCCACAGCCACTACACTACCGTTCACAGCCACTACAGTACCGTCCACAGCCACAACACTACCGTCCACAGCCACTACACTACCGTCCACAGCCACTACAATACCGTCCACAGCCACTACACTACAGTCCACAGCCACTACACTACCGTCCACATCCACTACACTACCGTCCACAGCCACTACACTACCTTCCACAGCAACCACAATACCGTCCACTGCCACTACAATACCGTCCACAGCCACTACTCTACCGTCCACAGCCACAACACTAAAGTCCACAGCCACTACAATACCGTCCTCCGCCACCACAATACCGTCCACCGCCAATACAATACCGTCCACAGCCACCAGAATACCGTCCACCGCCACCACAATACCGTCCACCGCCACTACAATACCGTCCACAGCCACTACACTACCGTCCACAGCCACAACATTACCGTCCACAGCCACTAGACTACCGTCCACCGTCACTACAATACTGTCCACAGCCACTACACTACCATCCACAGCCACCACAATACCGTCCACAGCCACTACAATACCGTCCACAGCCAGTACACCACCGTCCACAGCCACTACAATACTGTCCACAGCCACTACACTACCGTCCACAGCCATCACAGTACCGTCCACAGCCACTACAATACCGTCCACCGCTACTACACTACCGTCCACAGTCATCACAATACCGTCCACCGCCACCACAATACCGTCCACCGCCACTACCATACAGTCCACAGTCACCACAATACCGTCTACAGTCACCACAATACCGTCCACAGCCACTACAATACCGTCCACAGCCACTACACTACCGTCCACATCCACCACAATACCATCCACCGCCACCACAATACCGTCCACCGCTACTACAATACCGTCCACAGCCACCACAGTACCATCCACCGCCACTACAATACCGTCCACAGCCACTACACTACCGACATCCGCCACGACAATACCGTCCACATCCACTACAATACCGTCCACCTCTACTACAGTACCGTCCACCTCTACTACACTACCGTCATCCGCCACCACAATACCGTCCACTGTCATCACAATACAGTCCACTGTCATTACTCTACCCTCATCCGCCACCACAATACCGTCCACCGCTACTACAGTACCGTCCACCGCTACTACAGTACCGTCCACCGCTACTACAATACCGTCCACCGCTACTACAATACCGTCCACAGCCACCACAATACCGTCCACAGCCACAACAATACCGTCCACCACTACTACAGTACCGTCCACCGCTACTACAATACCGTCCACAGCCACTACACTACTATCGTCCGCCACTACAATACCGTCCATAGCCAATACAATACCAACCTCCGCCTCTAAAATACCAACCTCCGCCACAACAATACCGTCCACCGCTACCAGACTACCGTCCACCGCTACTATGATACCGTCCACAGCCACTACAATACCATCCTCCGCCACCACTATACCATCCACAGCCACTACAATACCGTCCAAAGCTACTACAGTACCGTCCACCGCTAATACAATACCGTCCACCGCTACTACAATTCCGTCCACAGCCACTACACTACCATCCTCCGCCACCATAATACCGTCCTCAGCCACTACAATACCAACCTCCGCCACTACAATACCGTCCACCGCTACTACACTACCGTCCACCGCTACATCAATACCGTCCACAGCCACTTCAATACCGTCCTCCGTCACCACAATACCGTCCACAGCCACAACAATACCGCCCACCGCTACTACAGTAACGTCCACAGATACTACAATACCGTCCACTGCTACGACAACACCGTCCATAGCCACTACACTACCGTCCTCCGCCACTACAATACCGTCAACAGCCACAGCCACTACTCTTCCGTCCACAGCCACTACACTACCGTTCACAGCCACTAAACTACCGTCCACAGCCACTACAATACCGTCCACAGCCACTACACTACCGTCCACAGCCACTACACTACCATCCACAGCCACTACACTACCGTCCACAGCCACTATACTACCGTCCACAGCCACCACAATACCGTCCACAGCCACTGCAATACAGTCCACAGCCACTTCACTATCGTCCACAGCCACTATACTACCGTCCACAGCCACTACAATACCGTCCTCCGCCACCACAATACCGTCCACAGCCACCACAATACCGTCTACCGCCACTGCAATACCGCCCACAGCCACTACACTACCGTCCACAGCCACCACAATACCGTCTACATCCACCACAATACCGTCCACGGCCACTACACTACCGTCCACCGCCACAACAATCCCGTCCACAGCCACTACACTACCGTCCACAGCCACCACAATACCGTCCACAGCCACTACAATACCGTCCACAGCCAGTATACTACCGTCCACAGCCACTACAATACCGTCCTCAGCCACTACACTACCGTACACAGCCACCACAATACCGTCCACAACCACTACAATACCGTCCATCGCTACTACACTACCATCCACAGCCATCACAATACCGTCCACCGCCACCACAATACCATCCACCGCCACTACAATACCGTACACAGCCACCGCAATACCGTCCACCGCCACCACAATACCGTCCACAGCCACTACACTACCGTCCACAGCCACTACACTACCGTCCTCCGCCACCACAATACCGTCAACAGCTACAGCCACTACTCTACCGTCCACAGCCACTACACTACCGTTCACAGCCACCACAATACCGTCCACAGCCACTACAATACCGTCCACAGCCACTAAACTACCGTCCACAGCCACTACAATACCGACCACAGCCACTACACTACCGTCCACAGCCACTACACTACCGTCCACAGCCACTACACTACCGTCCACAGCCACTACACTACCGTCCACAGCCACAACAATACCGTCCACAGCCACTACAATACAGTCCACAGCCAATACACTACCGTCCACAGCCACTATACTACCGTCCACAGCCAATACAATACCGTCCTCCGCCACCACAATACCGTCCACCGCCAGTACAATACCGTCCACAGCCAGTATACTACCGTCCACAGCCACCACAATACCGTCTACAGCCACCACAATACCGTCCACAGCCACTACACTACCGTCCACAGCCACCACAATACCGTCCACAGCCACTACAATACCGTCCACAGCCAGTATACTACCGTCCACAGCCACTACAATACCGTCCTCAGCCACTACACTACTGTCCACAGCCACTACAATACCGTCCACAGCCACTACAATACAGTCCACCGCTACTACACTACCGTCCAAAGCCATCACAATACCGTCCATCGCCACCACAATACCGTCCACCGCCACTACAATACCGTCCACAGCCACCACAATACCGTCCACCGCCACCACAATACCGTCCACAGCCACTACACTACCGTCCACAGCCACTACACTACCGTCCACATCCACCACAATACCGTCCACCGCCACCACAATACCGTCCACCGCTACTACAATACCGTCCACAGCCACCACAATACCATCCACTGCCACTATACTACCGTCCACAGAAAATACAATACCGTCCTCCGCCAACACAATACCGTCCACCGCCAGTACAATACCGTCCACAGCCACCACAAGACCGTCCACCGCCACCACAATACCGTCCACAGCCACTACACTACCGTCCACAGCCACCACAATACCGTCTACAGCCACCACAATACCGTCCACAGCCACTACACTACCGTCCACAGCCACCACAATACCGTCTACATCCACCACAATACCGTCCACGGCCACTACACTACCGTCCACCGCCACTACAATGCCGTCCACAGCCACTACACTACCGTCCACAGCCACCACAATACCGTCCACAGCCACTACAATACCGTCCACAGCCAGTATACTACCGTCCACAGCCACTACAATACCGTCCTCAGCCACTACACTACCGTCCACAGCCACCACAATACCGTCCACAGCCACTACAATACCGTCCATCGCTACTACACTACCATCCACAGCCATCACAATACCGTCCACCGCCACCACAATACCATCCACCGCCACTACAATACCGTACACAGCCACCGCAATACCGTCCACCGCCACCAAAATACCGTCCACAGCCACTACACTACCGTCCACAGCCACTACACTACCGTCCTCCGCCACCACAATACCGTCAACAGCTACAGCCACTACTCTACCGTCCACAGCCACTACACTACGTTCACAGCCACCACAATACCGTCCACAGCCACTACAATACCGGCACAGCCACTAAAACTACCGTCCACAGCACTACCAATTACCGACCACAGCCACTACACTACCGTCCTCAGCCACTACACTACCGTCCACAGCCACTACACTACCGTCCACAGCCACTACACTACCGTCCACAGCCACAACAATACCGTCCACAGCCACTACAATACGTCCACAGCCAATACACTACCGTCCACAGCCACTATACTACGTCCACAGCCAATACAATCCGTCCTCCGCCACCACAATTACCGTCCACCGCCAGTATACCGTCACAGCGTATACTACCGTCCACCGTCTAGCCACCACAATACGTCCCACATGCCACTATACGTTACAGCCACACATACGTCCACTAGCCACTACAATACCGTCTCACAGCCACACAATACCGTCCCACAGCCACTCATTACCGTCCAAGCAGTATACTACCGTCCACAGCCACACAATACCGTCCACAGCCACTACACTACCGTCCACAGCCAACCCCCCCACATACGTCCACAGCACTACTACCGTACGTCACTCGTACTACATACCGTCAAAAAGCCATCACAATACCGTCCATCGCCACACATACCGTCCACGCACTACAATACCGTCCACAGCCACCACTATTACCGTCCACCGCCACCACAATACCGTCCACAGCCACTACACTACCGTCCACTGCCACTACACTACCGTCCACACCACACAATTCCGTCCACCGCCACCACAATTACCGTCCACGCTACTACAATAAACGTCCCACAGCCTCCACATACCATCACCGCACTATTACTACCGTCCACAGAAAATTACAATACCGTCCTCCGCCAACACCAATACCGTCCACCGCCAGTACAATACGTCCACAGCCACCACAATACCGTCCACCGCACCTACAATACCGTCCACAGCCACTACACTACCGTCCACACCATCCACCACAATACCGTCCACCGCCACCACAATACCGTCCCACCGCTACACAATACCGTCCACAGCCACCACAATACCATCCACCGCCACTACAATACCGTACACAGCCACTAACACTACCGTCATCCGCCCACGACAATACTGTCCACATCCACTACAATACCGTCCACCGCTACTACAGTACCGTCCACCTCCACTACACTACCGTCATCCGCCACCACAATATCGCCCACTGCCATCACAATACAGTCCACTGCCATTACTCTACCCTCATCCGCCACCACAATACCGTCCACCGCTACAACAGTACCGTCCACCGCTACTACAGTACCGTCCACCGCTACTACAATACCGTCCACCGCTACTACAATACCGTCCACAGCCACCACAATACCGTCCACAGCCACTACAATACCGTCCAACACTACTACAGTACCGTCCACCGCTACTACAATACCGTCCACAGCCACTACACTACCAACCTCCGCCACTACAATACCGTCCACCGCTACTACACTACCGTCCACCGCTAATACAATACCGTCCACAGCCACTACAATACCGTCCTCCGTCACCACAATACCGTCCACAGCCACAACAATACCGTCCACCGCTACTACAGTACCGTCCACCGCTACTACAATACCGTACACTGCTACGACAATACCGTCCACAGCCACTACACTACCGTTCTCCGCCACCACAATACCGTCAAGAGCCATTACAATGCCGTCCACAGCCACTACAATACCGTCCACCGCTACTACGATACCGTCCACCGCTTCGACAATACCGTCCACAGCCACTACAATACCGTCCTCCGCCACTCCAATACCGTCCACCGCTACAACAAGACCGTCCACTGCCACTACACTACCGTCATCCGCCACCACAATACCGTCAACAGCCACTACAATATCGTCCACAGCCACTACAATACCGTCCACCGCCACCACAATAACGTCCACAGCCACTACACTACCGTCCTCCGCCACTACAATACCGTCCAATGCCACTACAATACCTTCCACCGCTACTACAATATCGTCCACCGCTACTACAATACCGTCCACCACTACTACAATATCGTCCACCGCTACTACAATACCGTCCACAGTCACTACACTACCGTCATCCGCCACGACAACACCGTACACATCCACCACAATACCGTCCACCGCTACTACTCTACCGTCGTCTGCCACCACAATACCGTCCACCGCTACTACACTACCCTCCTCCACCACCACAATTCCGTCCACTGCCACTACACTACCGTCCTCCGCCACTACAATACCGTCCACCGCTATTACAATACCGTCCACCGCAAATACAATACCGTCCACTGCCACTACATTACCGTCATCCGCCACCACAATACCATCCACTGCCACTACACTACCGTCCACCGCTACTACAATACCGTCCATCGCTACTACAATACATTCCACTGCCACTACAATACCGTCCACCGCTACTACAATACCATCCACCGCTACTACAATACCGTCCACCGCTACTACAATACCGTCCACAGCCACTACAATACAGTCCTCTGCCACCATAATACTGTCCACTGCCACTACACAACCGTCATCCGCCAACACAATACCCTCCACAGCCACTACACTACCGTCCACAGCCACTGCAATACCGTCCACAGCCATTACAATACCGTCCTCGGCCACCACTATACCGTCCTCTGCCACTACACTACCGTCCTCGCCATACAATTACCGTACATAACTACCGTCCTCCGAATACAATAACGTCCTCCGCTACTACAATACCGTCCACCGCTACTACAATACCGTCCACCGCTACTACTATACCGTCCATCGCTACTACAATACCGTCCACCGCCATCACAATACCGTCCACTGCTACTACAATACCGTCCACCGCTACTACAATACCGTCCTCAGCCACCACAATACCGTCCACTGCCACTACACTACCGTCATCCGCCACCACAATACCGTCCACAGCCACTACAGTACCGTCCACCGATACTACAATACCGTCCACCGCTACTACAATGCCGTCTAACGCTACTACAATACCGTCCACCGCCACCACAATACCGTCCATTGCTACTACAATACCGTCCACCGCTACTACAGCACCATCCACAGCCACTACAATACCGTCCTCCGCCACTACAATACCGTCCACCGCTACTACAATACCGTCCTCCGCAACCACAATACCGTCCATTGCTACTACAATACCGTCCACCGCTACTACAGTACCATCCACAGCCACTACACTACCGACATCCGCCACCACAATACCGTCCACTGCCACTACAAAACCGTCCACGGCTACTACAATACCGTCCTCCGCCACGACAATACCGTCCACAGCCACTACAATACCGTCCTCCGTCACCACAATACCGTCCGAAGCCACTACAATACCGTCCAACGCCACTACAATATCGTCCACTGCTACTTTAATACCGTCATCCGCCACCACAATACAGTCCACAGCCACTACACTACCGTCCACCGCTACTACAATACCGTCCACAGCCAATACACTACCGTCGTCTGCCACTACAATACCGTCCACAGCCAATACAATACCAACATCCGCCTCTAAAATACCAACCTCCGCCACAACAATACCGTCCTCAGTTACCGGACTACCGTCCACCGCTACCATACTACCGTCCACAGCCACTACAATACCGTCCTCCGCCACCATAATACCGTCCACAGCCACTACAATACCGTCTAAAGCTACTACAGTACCGTCCACCGCTAATACAATACCGTCCGCCGCTACTACAATACCGTCCACAGCCACTACACTACCATCCTCCGCCACTATAATACCGTCCACAGCCACTACAATACCAACCTCCGCCACTACATTACCGTCCACCGCTACTACACTACCGTCCACCGCTACTACAATACCGTCCACAGCCACTACAATACCGTCATCAGTCACCACAATACCGTCCACCGCTGCTACAGTACCGTCCACCGCTACTACAATACCGTCCACTGCTACGACAATACCGTCCACAGCTACTACACTACCGTCCTCCGCCACCACAATACCGTCAACAGCCACTACAATACCGTCCACAGCCACTACAATACCGTCCAGCGCTACTACAATACCGTCCACCGCTTCGACAATACCGTCCACAGCCACTACAATACCGTCCTCTGCCTCTCCAATACCGTCCACCGCTACAACAATACCGTCCACTGCCACTACACTACCGTCATCCGCCACCACAATACCGTCAACAGCCACTACAATATCGTCCACAGCCACTATAATACCGTCCACCGCCACCACAATACCGTCCACAGCCACTACACTACCCTCCTCCGCCACTGCACTACCGTCCGCAGCCACAACAATACCGTCCACAGCCACCACAATACCGTCCAATGCCACTTCAATACTTTCCACCGCTACTACAATATCGTCCAAAGCTACTACAATACCGTCCACCGCTACTACAATATCGTCCACCGCTACTACAATTCCGTCCACAGCCACTACGTTACCGTCCTCCGCCACCACAATACCCTCCACGGCTACTACAATACCGTCCACTGCTACTACAATACCGTCCACAGCCACTACAATGCCGTCCTCCGCCACTACTATACCGTCCACTGCCACTACATTAGCGTCCTCCGCCACCACAATACCGTCCACCGCTACTACAATACCGTCCACCGAATCTACAATACCGGGTCCACTACCACTACCAAAACCGGTCCATTGCCCAAAACCTACAATACCGTCCATTCCTCCCACCAAAATACCGTCCACAGCTCTCCACTAAACCGTCCTCCGTCCACCAACAATACCGTCCACCGCTATCTACAATACCGTCCACCGCAAAACTACCAATACCGTCCACCTCTACTACAATACCGTCCACCGCCACCACAATACCGTCCACCGCTACCTACAATACGTCCCACCGCTACCTACAATATCCCTTCCACCCGCCACCTGTACAATACCTGGCCACTGCCCACCTACAATTACCGCCATCCGCAACCAACCAAATTATCCGGTCCCAAAGCCACTACATACCGTTCACCGCTACTAACACTTACCGTCCACCAGCACTACAGTACCGTTCACCGCTCCTAACAATACCGTCCCACCTGTTACTACCAATACCGTCCAACACCACTACCACAAACCGTCCCCGCCACCTTACAAATACCGCAACTGGTATTACCTTAACCGTCGCACCGCCACTTACCAAAGAGACCTCCCCTCACGCCACTACGAATTACCGTCCAAAACCACCGCACACAATTACCGTCCCACCAGACACTACAATACCGTCCAACTGCTACTACATTACCGGTTCCACAAACGCTAGTACCAATACAGTCCACCGCTAACTCAATACCGTCCACCGACTACCACACTATGTCCAACCGATCAACTACAATACCGTCCTCCGCACCTACAATACCCGTCCACAACCACTACCAATACAGTTCCACCTGCTACTACTTACAGTCCACCTTGCTATTAACCAAACCTTCCACCCGCCACCACCATACCATCCACCGCCACTACAAATATCGTCCCCTGTTAGTATAATACCGTCCTCGCGCTACTAACAGTACCGTCCACGGCTAGTACATAACCGTCCACCGCTACTACTGTACGTCCACCGCTACTGCATACCGTCCACCGCTGCCCCACAATACCGTCCACCGCCACTACAATACCCGTCCACCGCTACCACAATACCGTCCACAGCCACTACAATACCTGTCACCGCTACTACAATACCGTCCACTCCGCTAGTACATACCAAGTCCACCGCCACACTCATACATCCACCGCCACATCGATACCGTCCACCGCTAACTACATACCGTCAACTGCCTAGTACCATTACCGTCCACCGCCACAAACAACACGTCCACAGCACCTACAATACCGTTCACCGCCCTATACTACTACCGTCTCTCCACCACAATACCGTCACCGCTACTACACTACCGTCCTCCGTCACTACAATACGTCCACATGCCACTACATTACCGTCCACGCCTACTACACTACTGTCCACAGTTATTCAGTGACCGTTCACCTAAATACTACAATACCGTCCACTGATACTACAATACCGCCACAGCCACTACACTACCCGTTGTTTTTTTCCTCCGCACTACAATGACCGTCAATAAACTGCCAAATATTTACTGTACCGTCCTCGCAATAACCGTACGACAATACCGTCCTCCGCCACTACTATACCGTCCACCGCTACTACAATACCGCTCCTCATCCATACATACGGTCCACTGCCTACTACATTACCGTCCACTGCCTAGTCACAATAGTAACAGTACACCGCTACTACAATACCGCACCGCTACACACTATTGTCCACAGTCACCCTACTTACTACGTCCACCGCTACGTACAATACCGTCCTACTGTCGTAGTACAGTACGTTCCACCTCGCCACACTTAATACCATCCACCGCCACTACAATATTGTCCACTGTTTAAGTATTACCTGTACCGTCCTCCGCTACTACCCCTGTACGTCCAAGGGCTAGTACATACCGTCCACGCTACTAACAGTACGTCCACGAGTACTCGGCAATATCGTCCACGCTGCCCACAATACCGTCCACCGCCATACAATTACCGTCCACCGCTACCACCATACCGTCCCACAGCCACTACCAATACTGTCCTCGCTACCTACAATACCGTCCACTGCTAGTACAATTCCGTCCAACGCATACAATACCATCAACCGCCACCTTTGATACCGTCCACCGCCACCTACAATACCGTCCTTATGTCCTTGTGGAATACCGTCCACGCCCTCAACAACACCGTCCACAAGCCACTACAATTACCGTTTTCGCCGCTACTACACTACCGTCTCCACCACAACAATACGTCCACCGCTACTACATACAGTCCTCCGTCACTACAATACGTCCCACACCACTACTGTACCGCCCACCGCTACTTCAATACCGTCCACTGCCACACAAACTACCGTCCACACTACTACAATACCGTTCCACCGCCACTACAATACCGGCCACTGCCACTATAATACCGCCATCCGCAACCACAATACGTCACGATACAATACCGTCCACCGCAACCACAATACCGTACACGCTACTACACTACCGTCCACAGCTACTACAGTACCGTTCACCGCTACTACTATACCGTCCACTGCTACTACAATACCGTACACAGCCACTACACTACCGTCCTCCGCCACTACAATACCGTCAACTGCTATTACTGTACAGTCCTCCGCCACTACAATACCGTCCACCGCTACCACAATACCGTCATCCGCCACAACAATATCGTCCACAGGGACTACACTACCGTCCTCCGACACTACGATACCGTCCATCGCTACTACAATACCGTCCACCGCTACTACAATACAGTCCACTACCACTACAATTCCGCCCTCCGCTACTACTATACCGTCCACTGCGACTACAATGCCGTCCCCAGCCACTACAATACCGTCATTCGCCACAACAATACCATCCACAGCCACTACACTACCGTCCTCCGCCACTACAATACCGTCCACCGCTACTACAATACCGTCCACCGCTACTACAATACCGTCCACTGCCACTACAATACCGTCATCCGTCACCACAATACCGTCCACAGTCCACCTACACTTACCGTCCACCGCTACTACAATGTCCGTTCCAATGCCAACTACACTACCGCCATCCGCCACCACCACTACCGTCCAAGCCCAACATACCGTCCATCGCAAACACCAATACGTCCATGCACAACTATTCCGTCCTCCGCCACCTACAATACCGTCCACTGCACACAATACCCTCCTCCTCCCCACTACAATACCGTCCTCCGCTACTACAATTAACCGTCCCACCTTGCACACAATACCGTCCACGCCATACAATACGTCCACCGCCTACTACACATACTCATCCTCCCACCTACGGATACCGTCCCATGCCACTACACTACCGCCTCCCGCCCACAACAATACCGTCCACTGCCACTACACCATACCGTCCTCCGCCACACAATACCGTCCACAAGCCACTACCACTACGGTCTCCGCCACAACAATACCGTCCACGCTACTACTTACCGTCTACTTGCTACTACAATGCCGTCCACGCCTACTACAAAACCGTCCTCCGCCACCTCCAATGCCGTACTCCGCCACCTACAACCTATACCGACCCATCCGCCACCACAATACCGTCCACAGCCACTACATACCGTCCTCCGCTACACAATACCGTACATCCGCCACCATAATACCGTACCACTAGCCACTACAATACCGCCATCCTCCTTCCCGCCACAACTATATCGTCCACAGCGACTACACTACCGTCCTCCGCTAATACAATACCGTCCAATGCCACTACAATACCGTCCACAGCCAATACAATATCGTCCACCGCTACTACAATACTGTCATCCGCCACCACAATAACCGTCCATAGCCACTAACACTACCGTCCTCCCGCCATCCACAATAACCGTCCTGCCATCTACAATACCGTCCTCCGCCACCTCAAAAGTCCACAGCCACTACAACTACCGGTCCTCCGAACCACAACAATACCGTCCACCAGCTTACTACAACTACCGGTCCTCCACCACAATACCGTCCTCAGCCAACTACCCTACGACATCCGCACAAATAACCGTCCACGGCCAACTACCAGTAACCGTCCGCAGCCTACTAATAACCAAATTTCCCGTCCTCCAGCCAGCACAATACGTCCACCTGCTACTACAATACCTTCCACCACCTCTAACAACTACCGTCCTCCGCCACTACAATACCGTCCACTCCACTTACAATACCGTCCTCCGCACTAGCATTACCGTCCTCATCCAACAAATACCGTCCGCTACCTACCTAACCGTCCACCACTACTACCAAAACCGTCCTTGCCTCTAAATTTCCGTTCCTCCGCCACTACAATACCGTTCTCCGCCACTACAATACCGTCTCCGACTCTACAATACGTCCCACCGTCCTACCGTACCGTCCCCCGCTACTACAATAACCGACACTGCCACTACGATACCGTCCACAGCTACTACAATACCGTCCTCCCCACCCACAATACCTCCACTGCTACTACAATACCTTCCACAGCCCTACACTACCGTCCTCCGCCACTACAATACCGTCCACTGCCACTACCTTATCCGTCCTCCTCGCCACTACATACCGTCCCCTCAGCCAATACAATACCGTCCCACAGATACTACAAAATACCGTCCACCACTACTACAATACCGTCCATTGCCACTAAATTACCGTCTCCGCCACTACATTAGCCGTCCTCCGCCACTACAATACCGTCCCCCTCCGACACTACAATACCGTCCTCCCTACTACAATACCGTCCCACCGCTACAACAATACCGTCCACTGCCACTAAAAACCGTCCATCCGCCACAACAATAACCGGTCCACGGCCACTACAACACCGTCCTCCGTCCACCACAATACCGTCACCCGCTACTACAATACCGTCCACCGGCTACTACAATACCGTCCACCGCTACTTACAATACCGTCCACCGCCACAACAATACCGTCCCACTGCCACCACAATACCGTCCACTGCCACTACACTACCATCCACCGCTACTACAATACAGTCCACAGCTACTAACAATAACCCGCCACCGCCAGTACAATACCGTCCACAGCCACTACACTACCGCCATCCGCCACCACAATACCGTCCACAGCCAACTACAATTACTGTACACATAACAGCCACTACAATACCGTACCACAGAACAGCCTCTACAATACCGTCCAACGCAACCACAATTACCGTCCACCCGCCACCACAATCACCGTCCACAACACTACAATACGTCCACCGCCATCACAATACCAGTCACACTGCCACAACAATTCCGTCCACAGTCAACCACAAATACCGTCCTACAGGCCCACTAAAATACGTCCACAGCCACTACAATACCGTCCACCGCTACTACAATAACCTTCCAACCACCGCCATACAATACCGGCCCACTGCCACTACAATACCCCGTCCATCCGCATCCTTCTCAATATCGTCCCTCAAGCCACTATAATACAGTCCACCGCCACTACAATACCGTCCACTGCCACTACACTACCGCCATCCGCCACCACAATACCGTCCACAGCCACTACAATACCGTCCACCGCTACTACAATACCGTTCACCGCTACTACACTACCGTCCACAGCCACTACACTACTGTCATCCGCCACTACACTACCGTCCACCGCTACTACAATACCGTCCACTGCCACTACAATACCGCCATCCGCCACAACAATATCGTCCACAGCGACTACACTACCGTCCTCCGCCACTACAATACCGTCCTCCGCTAATACAATACCGTCCACTGCCACTACAATACCGTCCACAGCCAATACAATATCGTCCACTGCTACTACAATACCGTCATCCGCCACCACAATACCGTCCATAGCCACTACACTACCGTCCTCCGCCACCACAATACCGTCCACTGCCACTCCAATACCGTCCTCCGCCACCAAAATACCGTCCGCAGCCACTACACTACGGTCCTCCGCCACCACAATACCGTCCACCGCTATTACAATAACCGTCCTCCGCCACCACTAATTTTCCGTCCTCACCAACAATACACTACCACGATCATCCGCCACCACATACCGTCAACTGCCATCTGCCATCGATAGCCGTCCACCGTACTCAATACCGTCCACTGCACTACAATAACCGTCATCCGCCACCATTTCAATACCGTCCAACCGGCCACTACACTACCGTCCATCCGCAAAACCTAACAATACCGTCACGCTACTAACAATACCGTACCAACCGTCCACTAAGATACCGTCCGACAGCTACTACAATACCGTCCACCGCCCCACTAACAATACCGTCCACTGCCACCACAATACCGTCCACCTGCCACTACACTTACCATCCACCGCTACTACAATACCGTCCACAAGCTACTACAATACCTTCCACCGCCAGTACAAATACCGTCCTCTACCATACCAATACCGCCATCCGACACGACATACCGCCAATGCCCACCACAATACCGTCCTCAGCCCACTACAAATTCCGTCCACGCCACTCAATACCCGTTCCACCGCCACACAATATCCGTCCACAGCCACCTACAATACCGTTCCACCGCCACACCAAAATACCCGTCCACTGCCACAACCAATTACGTCCTCTGCCACACAATACCGTCCACGATACTACTATACCGTCAATCTGCTACTAACAATACCGTGCCACCGCCTACTACAAATTAACCGTCCACAGCCCTATACAATACCTTCCACCGCCACCTACGGCCACCAACAATACACGTCCACTGCCACTTCAACTAATTCCGGTCCATTCCTGCCACCACAATACCGTCCACCCTGCAACTACAATTACCGTCCACCCTGCTACTAAACAATACCGTTCCAACCGCTTACTATCAATACCGTCCTCAGCTACTACACTTACCTTGTCCTCCGCCCAACTACAAATACCGTCCACCTGCTACTCACACTACCGCCGTTTCCGCCAAGCCCCGGCTGGGGGGGGGGGGGGGGGGGGGGGGGGGGGGGGGGGGGGGGGGGGGGGGGGGGTGGGAACTACCCCCAACATAAGGGGGGGGGAGGGAAATTCTCCTATATTTAGGGGAAAAAGAAAAAAAAAAAACAAAAAAATAAAGGGAAAAAAAAAAATAATATTTAAAGGAAAATTAATAGTCTTGTAAAATAAATGTATTATTTTAATGGCCTCCGTAGTATATAATAATATAATAGTCCTAGTATGGCCGAATAATAGTTTGTAATAAATTAAGATTATTATTTGCGAATTAAGTTATTAATAGTTAAAGGAATCCTTAATAGTAAATAAAGGAATAAGAATAATAATTTAAGAAGAAGATTCGTATTTCCGTAATATAAAAGTAATTTAGTCCATCCGAATGAATCCTTAGAAAGATTAGTATTTAAATATAAAAAAATAGTTAAAGTAAAAAAAATATCCTAGTAGGAAAAATAACCGAATATTATTTAAAGACACTCAACAGCTAACTACAATTACAGTCCTCCGACCACCACAATACCGTCCAACAGACCTATTAACACTTACGGTCCCCTCAGCCACTAACCAATTAACCGTCCACCCGCTACTACTAATTACCGTCAACACCTGCTACTTTACAATGGCCGTCCTGCCGCTACTACAATACCGTCCTCCGCCACCACAATTTTACCGTCCCTCCGTCAATACCACTACCCCGACATCCGCCACCACAATACCAATCCACCAAGCCATTCTCCAGACGATACAGTCCACCGCTACTACAATTCCGTCCTCTGCCACATCTCCGTCACTGTGCTCTACCTACCAGTCCAGTCCTCCTACAACCTACGTCCTCCTCACCTACATACGTCCACTGCCACTACAGTACAGTCCTTCCGCCACTACAATACCGTCTCCGAAATAACCATACGTCACCGCCTACTACATTTTTTCGTCCACGCACTGACATACGTCCTGCCAATCTACCATAACCGTCCATATTTCCGATCGCCACAACATACATCCAACTTGTCCTCGCCATACACGTCATCCGCCACTACAACCTCCTCCGACGTCCACGCCTACTACCATCCGCACTGCCACTACATACCGTCCATCCGCCACCACATATCGTCCACAGTCTACACTACCAGTCTACGTCCACGCCCCTACAAATACGTCTTCGCAACCTTCCATACGTCTGCCACTACAATACCGAACTCCATCCATACCATATCCGTTCACCGCCTAAAATTACATACCGTCCTAGCCACTACAATACCGCCTCGCCACAACATACCGTCCACACGCCTATCCATACCGAGCCACTACATACCGTCATTCCGCCACTACACTACCGTCACGCTACTCAATATCCACCGTCTACTGCCACTCCACATACCGTCATCCGCCACACATTATCCGTCCACAGCCTACTACACCTCCGTCCGTCCTCCGCCACTACATACCGTCCTTCGCCATATAACAATACCGTCCACACTGCCATACAATACCGTCCTCAGCCACTACTATATCGCTCCACCGCGAATACAATACCGTCCTCAGCTCATACCGTCCATCGCACTACAATACCGTCCTCCGCTACACTACGAAATACGTCCACCGTTTACAATACCGTCCACCACTATACAATACCGTTCTCTGCCTTACATTACAGTCCTCCGCCATACCATTCCGTCATCCGCCACTACAATACCGTCCTCCGACACTACAAATACCGTCCACCGCTCTACAATACATCCACCGCTACTAAAATACCGTCCATGCACTACAATACGTTCAATCTGCCACCACATACCGTCCACAGCCCAATTCACTACGGTCCACCGCCCCACATAACGTCCACCGTACTACATTCCGTCAACCGTACTTACAATACCGTCACTGCTAATACAATACCTCCACCGCCAAAACAATACCGTCCACTGCCAAACACAATACCGTCCTTCTGCAGTACACTACCATCCACCGCTACTACAATACCATTCAACAGCTATACAATACATTCCACCGCAGTACAAATACGTCCACTGCCATACATACCGTCCAAGGCCACCTCATACCGTCACACCGCACGCACAATACGTCCAAAGCCACTACAATAACCGTTCACAACACCACAATACCGTTCCACTGCCAAAACAATTTCGTCGCCACTGCACCACAATTACCGTCCACCGCTACTACATACCGTCCACCGCCACTACTATACCGTCCACAGCCACTTACACTACGCCATCCGCCACACAATACCGTCCACAGCCACTACAATACCGTCCACCGCTACTACAATACCGTTCACCGCTACTACACTACCGTCCACAGCCAATACACTACTGTCCTCGACACTACATTACGCTGCCACCGCTACTACAATAATAGCGTTCTCAACGCTACTACAATACCGTCCACTACCACTACAATACCGTCCACAGCCACTACAAAACCGTCCACAGCCACTACAATACCGTCCAACGCCACCACAATACCGTCCACAGCCACCACAATACCGTCCACTGCCACCACAATTCCGTCCTCCGCCACTACAATACCGTCCACCGCTTCTACAATACTGTCCACTACCACTACAATATCGTCATCCGCCACAACAATACCGTCCACAACCGCTACACTACCGACCACCGCTACTACAATACCGTCCACTGCCACTACTATACCGTCCACCGCCAGTACAATATCGTCCACCGCTACTACAATACCGTCATCCGCCACCACGATACCGTCCACACCCACTACACTACCGTCCTCCGCCACCACAATACCGTCCACTGCCACTACAATACCGTCCTCCGCCACCACAATACCGTCCACAGCCACTACACTACGGTCCTCCACCACCACAATACCGTCCACCGCTACTACAATACCGTCCACTGCAACAACAATGCCGTCCTCCGCTACTACAATACCGTCCTCCGCCACCACAATACCGTCCTCCGCCACTACACTACCGACATCCGCCACCACAATACCGTCCACAGCCACTACGATACCGTCCACCGCTACTACAATACCGTCCTCTGCCACCACAATACCGTCCACTGCTATTATAATACCGTCCAAAGCCTCTACACTACCGTCCTCCGCCACTACAATACCGTCCACTGCCACTACATTACCTTCCTCCGCCACTACATTACCGTCCTCCGCCACTACAATACCGTCCTCCGACACTACAGTACCGTCCACCGCTACTACAATATCGTCCACCGCTACTACAATACCGTCCACTGCCACTACAGTACCGTCATCCGCCACAACAATACCATCGACAGCCACTACAATACCGTCCTCCGCCACTACACTATCGTCCACCGCTACTACAATACCGTCCTCAGCCACTACATTACCGTCCTCCGCCACTACAATACCGTCCAGCGCTACTACAATACCGTCCACCACTACTACAATACCGTCCATTGCCTCTACATTACCGTCCTCCGCCACTACATTACCGTCCTCCGCCACTACAATACCGTCCTCCGACACTACAATACCGTCCACCGCTACTAAAATACCGTCCATTGCCACAACAATACCGTCATCCGCCACCACAATACCGTCCACAGCCACTACACTACCGTCCTCCGCCACAACAATACCGTCCACCGCTACTACAATACCGTCCACTGCTACTACAATACCGTCCACCGCCAAAACAATACCGTCCACTGCCATCACAATACCGTCCACTGCCAGTACACTACCATCCATCGCTACACCAATACCGTCCACAGCTACTACAATACCTTCCACCGCCAGTACAATACCGTCCACTGCCACTACAATATCGCCATCCGCCACCACAATACCGTCCACAGCCACAACAATACCGTCCACAGCCACTACAATACCGTCCAACACCACCACAATACCGTCCACCGCCACCACAATACCGTCCACAGCCACTACAATACCGTTCACCACCACCACAATACCGTCCACTGCCACAACAATTCCGTCCACTGCCACCACAATACCGTCCACCGCTACTACAATACCGTCCACTGCTACTACAATACCGTCCACCGCTACTACAATACCGTCCACAGCTACTACAATACCTTCCACCGCCACTACAATACCGTCCACTGCCACTACACTACCGCCATCCGCCACCACAATACCGTCCACAGCCACTACATTACCGTCCTCCGCCACTACAATACCGTCCACCGCTACTACAATACCGTCCACCACTACTACAATACCGTCCACTGCCTCTACATTACAGTCCTCCGCCACTACATTACCGTCATCCGCCACTACAATACCGTCCTCCGACACTACAATACCGTCCACCGCTACTACAATACCATCCACCGCTACTAAAATACCGTCCACTGCCAATACACTACCGTCCACCGCCACCACAATACCGTCCACCGCTACTACAATACCGTCAACCGCTACTACAATACCGTCCACTGCTACTACAATACCGTCCACCGCCACAACAATACCGTCCACTGCCAACACAATACCGTCCACTGCCAGTACGCTACCATCCACCGCTACTACAATACCATCCAACTAGCTTACTACAATTACATTCCACCGCCAGGTACAAATTACCGTCCACTGTCCACTACCACCTCATCGCCATCCGCCACCACAATACCGTCCAACAGCCACTAACAATTACCGTACCACAGCCCACTACAAATTAACCGTCCAACGCCCTCCACTAATACCGTTCCACCGCCACCACAATCTACCGTTCCACAGCCACTTACAATTACAGTTTCACAAACACCCTCAAATACCGTCCCACTGCCACCCAACATTTTTATTTCGTACCACTGCCACCACAATGACCGTCCAACCGCTACTACAATTACCGTCCACCCCGCCACTACGAATTACCGTCCACAGCCATCTACACTACCGCCATTCCGCCCCCAACCACAATTACCGTACCACAGGCCAAAACAATAACCGTACCGTCCCACCGCTACTTAACAATACCGTTTCACCGCTACTTCACCACTTACCGTCCTAGCAGCCAATACACTTACTGTCCTCCGCCACTTTACAAATTACCGTTCCCACCGCTACTTAGAATAGCGTCCAACGCTATCTACCAATTACCGTACCACCTACCACTTACAATACCGTCCACAGCCACTACAAATACCGTCCACAGCCACTATCAATACCGTTCCAACAGCCGCCACAATACCGTCCACCGCCACCAACAATTACGTCTACTGCCACCACAATTCCGTCCTACGCCACTTACAATACGTCCACCGCTTCTAACAATACTGTCCCACTTACCACTACAAATACCGTCATCCGCCAACAACAACTACCGTACCACAACCGCTACACTTACCGTCCTCCGCTACTACAAAATACCGTTCCACTGCCAACTTACCTACTACCGTCCTTCTTGCCACTAAAACAATTACCGTCCTCCGCTACTTACAATACCGTTCCACTGCCATCTACTATCTACCGTTTACCTCCGCCTAGTACAATTATCGTCCATCCAGCTACTACAATACCGTTCTATCCGCCACCACGATGACCGTCCACACCCACTACCACTATCCGTCCTCCGCCACCACAGTTACCGTCCTCCACTGCCACTATCCAATACCGTCCTCCGCCACACAAATACCGTCCACAACCACTTACCACTACGGGCCCTCCGGACCACCACAATACTGTCCAACCTCTACTACAACTACCGGTCCACTGCTATCAACAAATTGCCGTCCGCCTCCGCTAACTACAAATTACCGTCCTACCGCAACCTTCCAATATACCGTCCTCCGCCACTACAACTACCGACATCCGCCAACCCACGAAATACCGTTCCACAGCCGAACATTTACGATACCAGTCCACCGCTACTACAAATTACCGTCCTTGAATTGCCACCACAATACCGTCCACTGCTACTATAATACCGTCCTAAAGCCTCTACACTACCGTTCCTTCCGCCACTTACTAAATTACCTTCCTTCCTTGCCACTACATTTACCTTCCTCCGCCACTACCATTACCGTCCTCCGCCCACTACAATACCGTCCTTCCGGACACTTCTAATTACCGTCCAACGCTACTACATATATCGTTCCACCGCTACTACTAATACAGTATCCTCTGCCTACTTACAAGTACCGTCATCCGCCTAACAAATAACCAATCTCATCGACAGCCACTACCAATACCGTCCTCCGCCAACTTACACTACCGTCCAACCGCTACATACAATACCAGTCCTCTGCAGCCCCTACATTAATATCCATCCCGCCACTACCAATACCGTCCTGCGCTACTACTAATACCAGTTCCCACCTCTACTACAATACCGTCCATTTGCCTCTATCATTTTACCGTCCTCCAGCCACTACATTACCGTCCTCCGCCACTACAAATACCGTCCTCCGACAACTACTCAATACCCGTCCTCCGCTACTAAAATACCAGTCATTTGCCACAACAATTACCAGTCATCCGCACCACAATAACGTCCGACAGACCACTAAACACTACCGTCCTCCACAATCCAAACTATACCGTTCCTACCGCTTCGTACAATACCGTCCACCGCTACTACTAATAACCGATTTCCACTGCTACTACAATACCGTCCACCGCCAAAATAACAATACCGTCCACTTTGCCATCACAACATACCGTCCACTGCCAGTACACTTACCATCCACCGTCTTACCACCAATACCGTTCCAACAGCTTACAAAATACCAATTTGCCTTCCACGCCCCAAGTACAAATACCGTCAATGCCCACTAACACTATTCGCCCATCCGCCTCAAACAATTACCGTCCACAGCCACAATCAATAACCGTCCACAAGCCACTATCAATACCGTCCAACGCCACCACAATTACCGTTCCTCCGCTAACCAACCTAATACCGTCCACTGCCACTTACAATACCGTTCCACCACCACCTACCAAAATACCGTCCTCCGCCACCACCAATACCCGTATCACTGCCCTCCTCAATTCCCGGTCCTCCGCCACTACAATACCGTCCCGCCTTCTTTACAATACCTGTCCTCTACCACTTAACAATTACCGTCATTCCGGCCACAACAATACGTCCACAAACCGCCGTACACTTTACGGTCCACCGCTACTAAACAATACTGTCCAACTTGCCACTACACTACTGTCTCCGGCCACTTACAATACCGTCCACCGGCCAGAACAATATTATCGTCCACATGCCACTTACAAATACCGCTTCCACCGCCAGGTACCAATAAAAATCGTCCACCGCTACTACTAATACCAGTCATCCTCCCACCTCGATGACCCGTCCTCACAGCCCACTACACTACCGTCTCCTCCGCCACCACAATACCAGTCCACTGCCACTACAATTACCGTTTCCTCCGCCACCACCAATACCCGTCCACAGACCATTGAATCTACCGTCCTCCACGCCTCCACAATACCGTCCCACGCTTACTACAATTACCGTCCACTGTACTTACCAAATACCGTCCACCGTACTTACAATTACCTGTCCACCAGCCACCCACCAATATCGTCCACCGCTACATTCAATACTACGTTCCACCGCTAACTACAATACTTCCTCCAGCCACTAAAACAATACCGGCCATTGCCACTACTAATTACCGCCATCCGCCCCCAACCACAATTATTGTCCACAAGTACTACAACATACCGTCCAACCGCTAACTACATTTACCTGTTCCAACAGGCTACTACCAGTACCCGTTACACCGCTACTACAATACGTCCAATGCTACTACAATACCGTCCACAGCCCACGTACACTACAGTCCTCCGCCACTACAAACTTTACCGTCCTCCTCCGCCTCAACAGTACCGTCCTCACCGCTACTTACAATTAACGTACACCGCTTACTACCAATTACCGTTCATCCGCCAGCCCAACAATAATCGTCCCTCAGTGGACTAACACTTACCGTCCTCCGGCCTTTACAAATTCGTCCATCGCTACATACAATTACCGTTTCCTCCGCTTACCTAACAACAATAACCGTCCAACTGGCCACTTACAATGCCGTCACCCGCCACTACAATTACCGTCATTCCGCCACAACAATTACCATACCACAGCCACTTACACCTATACCGTCCTCCGCCACTACAAATACCGTCAAACTGCTACTACAATACCGTCCACCGCTACTACAATACCGTCCACTGCCACTACAATACGTCCATCCGCCACAATACAATTAACCATCCCCCACAGCCAATATACTACCGTTCCTCCGCCATTACAATTTACCGTCCACCGCTATTACAATACCGTCCACCTATACTACAAGTTAAACCGTACATTACCCAATACTAATACCCTCGTCCACAGCACACTACACTACAGTCCTCCGCCACTAATTACTAATTCCCCGATCCTCCACCTACCATTACATTACCAGTCCTCCGACACTTAAACAATGCCGCTCCCGCGTTACTACAAATAACCTTCCAACCGCTAACTTACAATTACCGTCCTCTGCCACCTTACAATTTACCCGTCCACCGCCACTACAATATCGTCCAACCGCTACTACCAACTAACCGTCATTCCCCTCCACCACAATACCGTCCACTGCCATTACACTACCGTCCTCCTCCGTCCACCCCTAATACCGTTCCTCCGCAACTACAATTACCGTCCCACCGCTTACTACGATACCTGTCCTCCGCTACTACAATACCGTCATCCGCCACAAACTTTTCCGTCCACAAGCCAACTACACTTACCGTCCTCCGCCACTACAATACCGTCTCCAACCGCTAGCTTACAATACCAGGTCCTCCGCCTACTACAATGACCGTTCCCACCGTAACTTACAATACCGTACCTATACCGCTACTAAATACCAGTTCCACCGTAATCTACTAATACCGTCCACCTGATACTATATTACCGTCGACCGCTTATACAATACCGTCCAACGCCTCCACAATACCGTCACCTGATTCACTGCAATACCGTCCACCTCCACTAACAATACCGTCGACCGCTAACTACAATTACCAGTCCAATCCGCCTACCACAATATTACCGTCCACAGCTACTGTCATACGTCCTCCGACCACAATACCGTCACTGTTACCTACCAATGCCGTCCACCGTTACCTAACAATACCGTCCACCGGCCACCAGAATACGTCACTGCCACCAACCAATTATTGCCTCCACTGCCACTACACTTACCGTCCACCGCTACCTACAATACCGTCCACCAGCTTACTTACAATAACCGTTTCCTTCCGCCACCCAATACAATACCGTCCACTGCCACTACACTACCCGCCATTCCGCCTCAAAATACCGTTCCACCAGTTTTACTACAATACCGGTCCACCGCCTACCTACATTAACGTCCAACCGCAATTACCGGTATTTTACACTAGTCCAACCTGTACTAACTCTTATCGTTCCACCCGCCACTCCTACCGTCCACCGCTACTTACAATACCGGGTCCACGCTAGTAACAATACCTTCCACCGCCAACAACAAATAACCGTTCCACTGCCATACAATCCTTCCACCGCCATACAATACCAAAAAGTCCACTGCCACTACACTACCCGCCATCCGTTACCTCCGCCATCAATACCGTTTCCGTACTACGCCACCACAATACCGTTAACTACAGCCATTTCCACTACTACAATTACCGTCCTCCGCCACAACAATACCGTCATCCGCACACAATATCCGTCCGCCAGCCACCTAAAACCAATACGTCCTACGTTCCACTATACAATACCGTCCACCGCTACCTACAATACCGTCCACCGCCAGTACTTACAATACCGGTTCCACCGCTACTACAGTACCTTCCACCCGCCACTATAATACATCCACGCCACTACAATACGCCATCCGCCCACCACAATACCAGGTCCACAAGCATTCTACAATTAACCGTCCGCCCACCGCTACTTATCAATATTCGTCCCACCGCTGCTACAAACTACCGTCATACCGCCACCACAATACGTCCACCAGTTCCACCGCTACTACAATAGGCCGTCCGTTACTCCGCCCCCACATCCACAATACCGTCCACAAGCCATACACTACCGTTCCTCCCGCCACTACATACGTCCATAACGCCACTACAATACCGTCCCACAAAAAAAAGCATACTGACTACGTCTAACCGCCACACCATACGTCCTCCACCAATCCCTACTTTACATACGTCCTCCCCGCCACCTCAATGCCGTCCTCCGCCACACAATACCGTCCTCCAGCCAACCTACACCTCCGTCCTCCGCCACCACAATACGTCCACCGCCACTACAATATTCCGTCCAACCAGCCCACCTTACACTCCGTCCTCCGCCACACAATACCGTCCAACCGCCTACTTACAATACCGCCACAGTACCTACAATACCGTCTCCGCCTTCTACCTACCGTCCGGCCATTAAAACCTTACCGTCCACCGCCCATACAATACCGGTCCTCCGCCTCTACAATCCGTCCACCGCTATACAATACCGTCCACAGCACTAACCACTACCTTCCTCCGCCACACAATACCGTCCTCTGCCATACAATTTACCGCATCCGCCACCACTATACCGGACCCAGCCATAACTTCCGTTCCTCGCCAACCACAATAACCGTCCACCACTACCTTACAATACCTGTCCACCTACTATACAATACCGTCCACCAGCCTACTACAATACCATCCACCGTACCCACAATACCGTTCCCAACCGCTAACTAACAATACCGTCCTCCAGCCAACTACACTAATCCGTCATCCGCCTCCTACATTACCGTCCAAACTGCATTACTGTACCGTCCTTCCGACCTTCAATACCGTCTCCGCCAACTAACAATTCCGTCCGTCCACCGCTACTACAAATACCAGTCACAGTACTACCCTACCTTTCCACCGCCACTTAAATACCGTCCTCTGCCCACTTACACTACCGGCCATCCGCCACCACAATTACCGTACCCAGCCACTACCAATACCGTCCCACTACCACTAACAATACCGTCCAGCCGCAAAACAATCCCGTCCACCAACCGCTCAAACTACCGTCCACGCTAACCTACAATAAACCGTCCACTGGCCCACTTACCACTACCGTCCTCTGCCACCGAACAAATACTGTCCTCCGCTACTAACAATACCGTCCACTGCCATACTAATACCGTCCAAACCGGCCAGTACCAATATCCGTCCACGCTTACTACAATACCGTCCATCCGCCACCACGAATACCGTTCCACTCCCGTACCACTACCGTCTCGCCACCACATTACCGTCCAACCCCTGCCACCTACAATACCGTCCTCCGCACCACTATACCGTCCACCAACCCTACACTACGGCCTCCGCCACCACAATACCGGTTCCACCGCTACTACTATACCGTCCTCCACTTGCCCTACCAACAATGCCGTCCTCCGCTACCTTACATTACCGTCCTCGCCACCACAATCCCGTCCTACCGCCAATACACTAAACCGAGATCCGCCACCACAATTACCGTCCAAACAGCCACTTCCGATACGTCCAACGCTACTACAATACCGTCCTCCTGCCCACCACAATACGTCAACTCCGTTACCTATTATCCGTCCAAAGCCTCTACACTACCCGTCCTCCCGCCACTACCCAATTACCTTCCATTGAATACCATTACTTCATCCGCCATAATTACCGTCCTCCGCCACTACAATACCGTCCTCCGACAACTACAAATACCGGTCCTCCGCTACTACAATATTCGTCCCCTCCGTACTACAATACCGTCCACTGCCACTACAGGTACCGTCATCCGCCACAAACAAATACATCGGACAGGCCACTTACAATACCGTCCTCCGCCACCTTACACTACCGTCCACCGCTTAACTACAATACCAGTCCTTCAGCCCACTACATTAATATCCTCCGGCCCACTACCAATTACCCGTCCATCGCTACTAAACAATACCGTCCACCCACTACTACTAATACCGTTCCCATTGCCTCTTACATTACCGTCCTCCGCCACTAAATTACCATTAACCGTCCTCCGCCACTAAACAATAACCGTCCTCCGAACACTACAATACCGTCCTCCGCTACTAAAATTACCGTCCATTGCCACAACAATTACCGTCATCCGCCACCACAATACCGTCCCACAGCACTACCGTCCTCCACCACCAACAATTACCGTCCATCCGCTACTACAATACCAGTCCTACCGCTAACATACAATACCGTTCCCCACTGCTACTACAATACCGTCCACCGCCAAAACAATACAGTCCTCCCACTGCCATCACAATTACCGTCCACTGCCCAGTACACTACATCCACCGCTACACCAATACCGTCCACCAGCTACTAAAACAATACCTTCCCACCGCCTGTACAATTACCGTCCAACTGACACTACACTAAGTCGCCATCCGCCACAACAATACCGTCCACAGCCAAACAACAATACCGTTCCCACAGGCCCACTACAATACCGTCCTCAAAGCCACCACAATACCGTCCCCCACCGCAACCACAATACCGTCCCACAGGGCCACTACAATACCGTTCACCACCACCACAATACGTCCACCGCCACCGACAATTTACCGTTCCTCTGCCACCACCAATTTCCGTCTCCTCCACTACAACATACCGTCCACCCCGCTTCTTAAACAATAACCAGTCCACTACCACTACAATACCGTCATCCGCCACAAAAACAATACCGTCCCGCACAACCGCTACACTACCGTCCACCGTCTACTTACAATTACTGTCCCACTGCCCACTACACTTACTGTCCTCCGACCTACTATAAACGTACCACCGCCAGAACAATATCGTCCACTGCCACTACAACTTACCGTTCCACCCGCCAAGGTTACAAAAATATTCGTCCACCGCTACTAACAATAACCGTCATCCGCCACCTCTCGATTACCGTAACCACTGCCCCAACTACACTACTCCTCCCCGCCACCACAATACCGTCCACTGCCACTACAAAATACCGTCCCTACCGCCACCACAATTACCGTCCACAGCCAATTGAACTACCGGTCCTCCGCCACCACAATACCGTCCACCGCTTCTACAATACCGTCCACTGCTACTACAATACCGTCCACCGCTACTACAATACCGTCCACCGCCACCACAATATGGTCCACCGCTACATCTAATACCGTCCACCGCTAATACAATTACCTTCCACCGCCACTACAAAATACCGGCCATTGCCACTACAAGTACCGCCAAATCCGCAACCACAATATTTGTCCCACAGCCACTTACAATTAACCGTCCACCGCTACTACATTACCGTCCACAGCTACTTACAGTAACCGTTCACCGCTTACTAACAATACCGGTCCCCACTTGCTACTAACTAATAACCGTTCCACAGCCACTACACAAAATACCGTCCTCCGCCACTACAATTACCGTCCCTCCGCCTCTAACAACATTACCGTCCACCGCTACTACAATACCGTACCACCGCTACTAACTCAATACCGTCATCCGCCACAACAATTTATCGTCCACAGATGACTACACTACGTCCTCCCCGCCATTACAATTTCCCGTCCCATCGCTACTAAAACAATACCGTCCTCCGACTAACTTACAATACCGTCCACTTGCCACTTACAATGCCGTCACCCGCCAATACAAAATACCGTCCATTCCGCCACAATCAATTCACCATCCAATCATCCACTAACACTACCGTCCTCCGCCAACTACAACTACCGTCAACAGCTACTACCCAATTACCGTCCACCGCCTATAACAATACCGTCCCCACTGCCACTACAATACCGTCAACCGCCGCCAACAATAAAACCAATCCACAGCCAATACACTACCGTCCTCCGCCATTACAATAAACGTCCAACCGCTATTACCAATTATCCGTCCACCGATACTACAATACCGCGTACATTACCCAATACAATACCGTCCTCACTGCCGACTACACTACACGTCCCTCCCGCCACTTACAATTCCGTCCCTACTACCATTACATTACGTCCACTCCGGTCACTACAAATACCGTTCCACCGCTACTACAGTACCTTCCACCGCTACTACAACTACCGTCCACTGCCCCACTGACAATACCGTCCGCACCGCCACTACAATATCGTCCACCGCTACTACCAATACCGTTCATCCACCTCCAACAACTACCGTCCACAGCCATTACACTAACCGTCCCTCCTTCCACCACAATACCGTCCTCCTCCGCAACTAACCAAAATACCGTCCAACCGCTACTACGATAACCGTCCACCAGCTTACTTACAATTTACCGTCAATCCGCCACTTAACAATATCGTCCACAAGCCACTACACTACCGTCCTCCGCCACTAACAAAATACCGTCCACCGCTACTACAAATTACCGTCCACCGCTTTACTACAATACCGTTCCACCGCAAACCTACAATTACCCGTTCCACTACCATCTAACAATACCGTCCACCACGCTACTATCAATGCCGTCCCTACTGCTACTATAATACCGTCGTCGCTAATACAATACCGTCCACCGCCACCAAACATAAACCGTACCACTGTCCCACTTACACTACCAGTTCCACCTCCACTAAAAAAAACAATACCGTCGACCTCGCTACAATACAATTACCGTCATCCGCCACCAAAAACCGTACCGTCCAAGCTACTACAATTACCGGCGTCTCCGCCCAACCAACAATACCGTCCACTGCTACCTACAATGCCGTCCACCGTTACTACAATTACCGTCCACCGCCACCAGAATACCGTCCTCCTGCCACCACAATATTGGTCCACTGCCACTACCAACTACCGTCCCACCGCTTACTACAAAATACCGTCCCACAGATACTTACAATTAACTTCCACCGCCACTACAATACCGTTCCACTCGCCAGCTACCACTACCGCCATCCGCCACCAAAATACCGTTCCACAGCCATACATTACCGTTCCACCCTCAACTACAATAACGTTCACCGCCACAATACCGTCAATAGGTCACTACTCTATCGTCCCACAGCCACTAAAATACCGTTCCACCGCTACTACTAATTACGTCCACCGCTAGTACAATAACCTTCACCGCCACAAACAATACCGCTTCCAACTGCCAACTACAATACCTTCCAACCGCAACTACAATACCCGTCCACTGCCACTTACACTACCGCCATTCCGCCACCTCACAATACCGTCCCAACAGGCCACTACAATTACCGTCCACCGCTACTTCAATACCGTCCACTGCTACAAAAACAATACCGGTTCGACCCGAACTACAACAATACCGTCCACCGCCACAACAATACCGTCCACTGTTCACTCACACTACCGTCCACCCCGCCACTACACTAACCGTCCGCCGCTAACTACAATACCTCTCCACCGCTACTTCAGTTAGTACCTTCCACCGCCACTATAATACCATCCAATCCCTCCTACTAAATACCGCCATGCCGCCTCCACAATAACAGGTTCCACAGCCCACTACAATACCGTCCATCGCTACTACAATACCGTCCACCGCTACGTTACAACTACCGTCCACAGCTAACTAAACAGAACCGTTTACCAACCGCTACTACAAAATGCCGGTCCAACTTGCAACTACAATACCGTTCCGCTGCCACTACACTACCGTCCTCCGCCACTACAATACAGTCCACCGCCACTACAATACCGTCCACCGCTACTACAATAGCGTCCACCGCCACTACAATACCGTCCACTGCCTTTACATTATCGTCCTCCGCCACTCCAATGCCGTCCTCCGCCACCACAATACCGTCTACAGCCACTACACTACCGTCCTCCGCCACCACAATACCGTCCACAGCCACTACACTACCGTCCTCCGCCACTACAATACCGTCCAACCGCTTACTACAAATACCGTACAGTACCAACTACAACATAACCGTTCCTCCGCATTCTACAATACCCGTCCACTGGCCACAACAATACCGTTCCACCAACCACTTACAATTTATCCGTCCACCGCTGCTGCAATTACCGTCATTCCGCCACCACAATACCGTCCTACAGCCACTAAAAAAAAAAAACCCAACTACCCGGTTCCTCCTCCACCACAAAATTACCGTCCTCAATGCCACTACCAATCTCCGCCATCCGCCCCCACAACAATACCGTTCCACAGCACTGAACTTACCGTCCTCCGCCACCACAATTACCGTTCCACCACTACTTACAATACCGTCCACTACTACTACAATACCGTCCACCGCTACTACAATGCCATCCACCGCCATCCACAAATACCGTCCACCACGCTACTACTAATTACCGTCCCACAGCCACTAACACTACCGTTCATCCCGCCACTACCAATACCGTCAACTGCCATTACTGTACCGTTCCTCCGCCACTACTAATACCGTCCTCCGCTCAACTTAACACTAACCGTCCACCGGCTTACTACAATACCAGTCCCACAGCTAGTTTTTTTCTACCATACCTTCCACCGCCACTACAATTAACCGTCGTCTCTGCCACTACAACATACCGCCAATCCGCCCCAAAACACAATACCGCCCCCACAGCCACTACCAATACCGGTCCACTACCACTACATTTAACCGTCCTCCGACACTACAATACCTGTCCACCTCGCATACTACAATAACCGTCCACCTCTACTACAATTACCGTTCCACTGCCAACTACAATACCGTCCACCGCCACTACAATATCGGTCCACCGCTGACTACAATATCCGTTCATCCGCCACCACAAAATACCGTCCACAGCCATTCTACACTAACCGTCCCCTCCGCCACCACCAATAAAACCGTTCCCTCCGCAACTACTAAATACCGGTCCTCCGCCCACTACAATACCGTCCACCGCTACTACAAATACCGTCCACCGTACTACTAATACCGTCATCCGCCACTACAATATCGTCCAAACAGCCACTACAACTACCGATCCTCCCGCCACTACAATACCGTCCTCACCGCCTACTACAATACCGTCCACCGCTAATACTACAATTACCGTCCACTACCACTACTAATACCGTCAACCGCTACTACAAAAATACCGTCCACCACGCTACTTACAATTACCGTCCACCGCTTACTACAATACCGTTCCCACTACCACTACAATAATCTGTCCACCGTCACCCACAATACCGTCCCACTGTCCACTCACTACCGTCCACCGCCACTACCAAAATACCGTCCCCCACCGCAAACTACAATACCGTCATCCGCCACCACTATACCGTCCACTGCTACAATAAAAAAAAAAAAAAACAATACCGTCCTCCGCCACCACAATTTCCGTTCACTGCCTTGCAAAAAAAGGCCCGTCCCACCGCTACTACAATACCAGTCCACCGCCACCATAATACCGTCCACTGCCACCGCAATACCAGTCCTCCTTTGCCACTCACACTTACCGTCCCACCTCTACTAACAATACCGGTCCTCAGCCACCTTACACAATACCCAGTCCCTCCGCCCACCACAATACCAGTCCCCCACTGCCACTACAATACCGCCATCCGCCAACCACAATACCGTCCACCAGCCACTGGAACTAACCGTCCTCCGCCACCACAAATACCGTCCACCAACTACTACAATTACCGTCCACTTACTTACTAACAATTACCGTCCACCGCTACTACAATACCATCCACCGCCAACCACAAAATTACCGTCCTCCGCCTTACTTACTAATACCGTCAACAGCCACTACACTACCGTCCATCCGCCACTACAATACCGTTCAACTGTCCATTACTGTACCGTCCTCCTGCCACTACAATACCGTCCTCCGCCACTACACTAACCGTCCACCGCCTACTACCAATACAGTTCCAACAGCTACTACCATACCTTCCACCGCTACTACCAATACCGTCCACTGCCATACACTACCGCCATCCCGCCACCACAATACCGCCCACAGCCACTACAATACCAGTCCACTACCACTACATTAACCGTCCTCCGACACTGACAATACCGTCCCACCCGTAACTAACAATACAGGTCCAACCTCTACTACAATACCAGTCCACTGCCAGCTACAATACCGTCCTCCATCCACCGCCACTACAATATCGTCCCACCGCTAACTACAATTACCGTCATCCGCCACCAACAATACCGTTCCACATCCATTACACTTAACCGTCCTCCGCCCCCAACCACAATACCGTCCTCCGCAACTACAATACCGTCCTCCGCCCTACTAAACAATACCGTCCACCGCTAACTACAATTACCCGTCCACCGCTTAACTACAAATACCAGTCATCCAGCCTCACAACAATATCGTCCAACAGCCACTACACTAACCGTCCTCCGCGCAACTACAATACCGTCCACCGCTTACTACAAAATCCGTCCCACCGCTACTACAAAATACCGTCCACTACCACTACCAATACCGTCCACCGCTACTAACAATACCGTCCCCACCGCTACTACAATTACCGTCCACCGCTACTAACAAAATACCGTCCACTACCACTACAATTACTGTCCACCGTCACCACAATACCGTCCACTGTCACTACCAACTTACCGTCCACCGCCATACAATTACCGTCCACCGCAACTAAATAAAACCGTCCATCCGCCACCACTATACCGTCCACAGCTACTACAATACCGTCCCTCCGCCACCACAATTCCGTTCCACTGCTACAAAAAGTGCCCCGTTCCACCGCTACTACAATACCGTCCACCGCCACCAGAATACCGTCCACTGCCACCGCAATACCGATCCATTTGCCACTACACTACCGTCCCACCGCTAACTTACAATACCGTGGCCAGTGCATCTACCTAACCTTACCACCAGCCTAACCATACCGCCTTCCACCAGCCTACTACAATACCGTTCCACAGCTACTACAATACCTTCCACCCTACCACAATACCGCCACTGCCACTACACTACCGCCATCCAGCACCAAAATAACCGTCCACCAGCCACGTACAATACCGTACCACCGCTACTAAACAATTAACGTCCACCGCCACCAACAATACCGTTCTACTGTCACTACACTAATCGTTCCACCGCCGCCTTTTAAAAATACCGTTCCACCGCTACTTAACAATACCGTCCACCGCTAGTACAAATACCTTACAACCGTCCACAAACAAATACCGTCCAACTGCCACTACAATACCTTCCACCTTACCCCGCCACTTACAAATACCGTCCAATGCACTACCACTACCCGCCATCCGCCCCAACCACAATACCGTGCCTCCGCCACTTACTAATACCGTTCCACCGCTACCTTACAATACCCCGTTCCACTGCTACTAACAACTACCGTCCAACCCGCTACTACAATTACCGGTCCCACCGCCACCAACAATACCGTCCACTTGTCACTACCACTACCGTCCACCGGCCACTACTATACCGTCCACCGCTACCTACAATACCGGTCCATCCGCTCTACAATACCTTACCACCGCCCACTATAATACCGTCCACTTGCCCACTACAATACCGACCTATCCGCACCACAATAACGTCCAAATCCACACTACAATACCGTCCATCACTAACTAACAATACCGTCCAACCGACTACCTACACTACCGTCCCACAGCTACTACAGTACCGTTCACCGCTCACTACCAATGCCGTCCTCTGCTGCTACTACAATACCGACCTCATCCACCTACAACCTACCGTCCTCCGCCACTAACAATACCGTCCCACCGCCACCCTAACAATACCGTCCACGCTAACTACCAATAGCGTCCACCAGCCACTACAATACCGTTCCACTGCCTTTACATTTACCGTCATTCCCCGCCACTACAATGCCGTCCTCCGCCACCACAATACCGTCCCACAGCCATAACACTACCGTTCCCTCCGCCACCCCAACAATACCGTCAATCCGCCACAACAATATCGTCCCACAGCCACTACACTACCGTCCTCCGCCACTACAAACTACCGTCCCAACGCTACTACAATACCGGTCCAGTACCTCTACTACCCTACCGTCCTCCGGCCACCACAATACCGTCCACAGGCCACTACACTACCGTCCTCCGCCACCACTCAATAATTATTCCAGTACCACTACAACTACCGTCCTCCCGCTTCTTACAATACCGTCCACTGCCTCTACAATTACCGTCCACCCGCCACGTACAATTATCGGCCCACCGCTACTACAATACCGTCATCCGCCACCACAATACCGTTCACAGCCACTACACTACCGTCCTCCGCCACCGTAATACCGTCCACTGCCACTACAATACCGTCCTCCGCCACCACAATACCGTCCACCGCTACTACAATACCGTCCACCGCTACTACAATAACTTCCAACGCTACTACAATACCGTCATCCGCCACAACAATATCGTCCACATCCACTACACTACCGTCCTCCGCCACTCCGCCACCGAACATACCGTCCACAACCGCTACTACAGTACGTCCCCTCCGCTACTACAATGTCCTCCAGTCTGCCACCATACCGTCCACGCCACTACAATACCGTCCACCGCTACAACAATACCGTCCAAAGCCACTACAATACCGTCATCCGCCACGACAATACCGTCCACCGGTACTACAATACCGTCCTCCGCTACCACAATACCGCCCACAGCTTCTACAATACCGTCCAGAGCCACTACAATACCGTCCTCCGCCACCACAATACTATCCACCGCCACTACAATACCGTCCACAGCCACTACAATACCGTCCTCCGCCACCACAATACCGTCCATTACTACTACAATTCCGTCCACCGCTACTACAATACCGTCCACAGCCAATACACTACCGTCCTCCGTCACTACAATACCGTCCACCGCTACTACCGTACCGTCCACGAATAGTACAATACCGTCCACCGCCACTACAATACCGTCCACCGCCACTACAATACCGTTCTCCGCTACTACAATACCGTCCATCGCTACCACAATACCGTCCACAGCCACTACAATACCGTCCACTGCTACTACATTACCGTCCACTGCTAGTACAATACAGTCCACCGCTACTACAATACCGTCCACCGCTACCACACTATTGTCCACAGCCACTACAATACCGTCCACCGCTACTACAATACCGTCCACTGCTAGTACAATACCGTCCACCGCCACCACAATACCATCCACCGCCACTACAATATCGTCCACTGTTAGTATAATACCGTCCTCCGCTACTACAGTACCGTCCACGGCTAGTACAATACCGTCCACCGCTACTACAGTACCGTCCACCGCTACTACAATACCGTCCACCGCTACCACAATACCGTCCACAGCCACTACAATACTGTCCACCGCTACTACAATACCGTCCACTGCTAGTACAATACCGTCCACCGCCACTACAATACCATCCACCGCCACTTCGATACCGTCCACTGCCACTACAATACCGTCCACTGCTAGTACAATACAGTCCACTGCCACTACAATACCATCCACCGCCGCTTCAATACCGTCCACCGCCGCTACACTACCATCCATCGCCACTACAATACCGTCCACCGCTACTACTATACCGTCCACTGCCACTACAATACCGTCCACCGCTACTACAATACAGTCCACCGCCACTACAATACCGTCCATTGTCACCACAACACCGTCCATCGCGACCACAATACCGTCCACCGCCACAACAATACCGTCCACCGCTACTACAATATCGTCTAGCGCTACTACAATACCGTCCACCGCCACTACAATACCGTCCACCGCCACTACAATACCGTCCACCGCCACTACTATACCGTCCTCCGCCACCACAATACCATCCACCGCCACTACAATACTGTCCACCGCCACTACAATACCGTCCACCGCCACTACAATACCGTCCACCGCCACTACAATACCGTCCACCGCCACTTCAATACCGTCCACCGCCACTACAATACCGTCCACCGCTACTACAATACCGTCCATCGCCACTACAATACCGTCCACCGCTACTACAATATCGTCTAGCGCTACTACAATACCGTCCACTGCTACTACAATACCGTTCACCGCCACTAAAATACAGTCCACCGCTACTACTATACCGTCCACTACTACTACAATACCGTCCACTACTAGTACTGTACCGTCCACCGCTACTACAGAACCATCCACTAGTACTACCATGTCGCCCACCACAAATGCCATTCCGGAAGCCGCTACTTCCGTTGCTGAATCAGGATCTTCAGGTAGTTCTATATCATATTTAATCATTTCACCCCTAAGTAACTGTACTGGATTTTGATATGTTAATTTTGCAATCAATCCAATCACCGCAAAATGATTTTCAGACTAGTTCATTGATGAATAGGGGATGTTTTTGTTCTCAAAAATATTAAAATTACTTGCAAAAAGTGCAGATCCTCATGAGACGGCTCGTTAAGAGCCGGCTCATTGGATCTACACGTTTTGCCAATACCACTATACATGCCTGTGGTGTTGAAAGGGTTAACGTTATATCTATACACTGTCTATGTCGGCAGGTTCCCGTACTTCAATTGTATTACTTTGCAAATACGTAGCATTACTTTACATTACTCAAAGGCTTGCCGATTAATTCAGACTACTAACCTGGTATTCTCTACCTGCTGGTTCTTTCATCATTTATTTGGCATATCCGAGGCTCAGGCAATGTAAAGGCTACGTATTATTTCTGCAGTTTACTGTAATTTCAAATTTACAGAAACTGTGATGTTTTCTGTAAATGACGTATAAAGATCACGACATTTTCGTAGCAAATGCTGAATAGAAATCCTCAATTGCTGTATTAAAATTTCGTCATCTTTCGGCGCCATTTACAGAAAATATCGTAAATTATATTTAAAAAAATGCTATTTGATATTTTCTTTAAATGACTTCGAATGTTTAGATGCCATGTATGGAACATTTATCAGGTAACCTGCCCTGCATTGACCGAATACATACTGACTGATAACATATTATTGTATCAGGCATTGCCCTGATATAAACATCCGGGTTACAACGAAGTGAAAACTGACGTTCCATTGGTCGGATGACGTCACGTGACGTTACCGAATGACGTCAGTGTAATGACGCAACGTCAACAAGTCCGCGTTCTATCCATAGAATACGACGTCATGTAATGTCATTATCGAGCATAAAACGTTACCTGATAAATAGAATACCAGGCTAGTGTATTTTGATATCAAGTTTATCAGGCTCGGCTCGGAAACGGTAGGAATTCCTCGGCAAGCCTCGGAATTCATACGCGTTTCCTAGCCTTGCCTGATAAACTTGATATCAAAATACACTAGCCTGGTATTCTCTATATATAGATGCAGGTTTCTCATATGCTATGAGCCCCCTTTCGTCATGATTGTTGATTCACATATACCGTATTAACCCGAAGTTTTGGACACCATTTGTTTTGGGAAACCCCTAGGGGTTTCCCAAAACAAATTATATCCAAATATATAATTATTACGATAAATCACTACAACCATACTAACCCTAAACATTGGGACACTCTTTGTTGCGGTAAACCAGATATTTATATAAAATATTTACACAATTCCCTAACATTTGATTGGTCCGTAGCAAGTCTCTGTCCAAAGTGTATGTCCCAGTAAACTCCAATGCCGAACTACTTTCCGTAACCGTCAGGCGCAGTTAAAATAATTCTTAAGAAAACGGAAAATAAACACATTTTCTTGATGAACTTATTTCAAATGCTGGAATTATAAGGAATTAATGGCTTTTTTGTTGAATTTATCAGGGATATAAACTTGAAAAAGTCGCGGGAATACTGGACGAGGCCTTCCGGCCTTCGTCCAGTATTCCCGCGACTTTTCCAAGTTTATACCCCGATAAATTCCACAAAAAGGCCATTTATTCCTATAATGTTTCCTAAGATAATTTGTGTCTGAATATTCTCTATATCGTAAACATGGTAAATAGTTTCATTAGTTATCTCACATCTTCTTAGATACAAAATCACATGGCGTGTCTCATATAAGGAATTTAATTTAAATCATGTCCAGCAACGTTTCACGTTCTTTACTGAACACATGTCCGATTTTCGGAATGAATTTCGGTGACATACGGCGAGGCAGTAAGGGAAGTAATTCATGATTATTTTTCTGGTTTATTTGCCAGATACGGTTGTGATTGCGGTGTCCGTCAGTACGGCCTGTCTCCTGACGGTGGTTGGTGTCACTGTGGCCATCTATTGGTGTAAGCGGATCAGCAGTTTGACCAGCAGGGTATGTATTAGTTGCGGCATATGCAGCCTATGCTCAATAAATGTAAATCCGTCAATTGAAATGTTCAGACGATCCTATATTTGAACTTACGAACATTTTAGTCGTACGAAGTTTAGTGAAAAGCCCCCAGGTATATTCCCTCGAAATTGAGGAACATACAAGGGTGCCACTGGAAGGTGTTCACGCATTCATACAAATCAGTTTAGTCATAGGCGTCGCCAGGAATGTTCCAGGGGGGTTCGATTGCCGAAGGCTGGAGGCGGGATGAGTGGTGTCCTTTCTCGTTAATTGGGGTGGGGGGGGGGCGGGTGAGGGGTCGGGGGTGTCCCCAACAAAATGTTTGATATCTTGATATCTTGCACCCAAGAGTTAAATCTGAAAAGGGGTTCGTTCGACCCCCGACCCCCTGGCGACGCCTATGTTAGTGACGACCTTCTTTATTTACCCGTCAACTGAAATTGTGGAAATATACACTGGTGTCATTGGATGGATTTTAAGGGGGATTCATAAGAATCAATTTATTGATTCCCTGCTATATTTCCTCGTCAACTGAAATTGAAGGACTATACAAGGGCGTCACCAGAAGTATGTCAAGGGAGGTTCATACACATCAGCTTATTGGCGATATTGTAAAAATGTTGGATGGTCAATTTAAATTGAGAACATATGCAAGGGCACAACCTGAAGGATTTCAATGCGTGTTCATACAAATCATCTTAGTGACGCCCTTGTATATAATTATTATTTCGTCATCTCAAAAGTGAACGAATATACAAGGACACCACTAGCATTATTTTAAAGTGCGTTCATGACATTCATTTAGTGACGCTCTTGTATATTCCCTGGTCAATTTCAATTGACGAGGGAATATGCAAGGGCGTCGCTAGAATGATTTGAAGGGGCGTTCATAAAATTCTGTCTAGTGACCCCTTTTATATTCCCTCGTCAATTTGAATTTGAGGAAATATACAAGAGCGCCACTATTTGATTTCAAGGGGCGTTCATAGACTTCTATCTCGTGATCCCCTTGTATATTCCCTCGTCAATTTGAATTTGAGGAACTATACAAGGGCGTCGCCAGACTGATTCCAATGGGGGTGTACCACATGAGAAACATTTACCACAGGTTGGCCCCCACGATCCCTTGAAGCGTGAACACACGGACGTAGAGACCCAGTCGGTGGTGCAGGAAGGGACCAGCAGCCCCACCGGATCATTGACGTCGATATCTTCACGGAAGAAGATGTATTTCCGAGCCAAACCGCCATGGAATCCATACTTCAGTGTATAAGTGTGGGCGCATCACCTGTTTTGGTACTATTTTATAAGCGGAACGGTCATTGGTTGTTTATTACATGTACTAACAAGTTCGGGTGGAGGGATGGAGTTCACCAGTTCCAGGTATGGAAGGTTCCTTGAGCCAATTCCCACCCTTAAGTATAAGATAACTAGGTTCACCCGTTCACACCTCTTTCGTGTTCATCGCTTGATTGGGATCATGTTATATGTGGCTATGACTGGAGAAATAGAGAATAGTAGGTTAGTGCCGTGAATGGGAAAACATATCTGACAAGGCTTAGGAAACGGGATGGGCGAGGCTCTACCGAGCACATCCCGTTTCCGAGCCGCGCCAGATATTTTTCCCATTCACGGCACTGACCTACTATTCTATTTATCCCGTCAACACCTACTAATGGCTTTACAATGCAAAAGAATAACCCCAGCCACCGCACATATGCATACGCAGTGATTATGTCCTAATGACAGGATATCAAAAATGTTTCACGGCACCGTGTTTCACGGCACATACGCACTGTGTTGACGGGCTAAATGGGGCTTATGGCTTTCGCGACCCATGTAGATCTGCACTTATGTTCGTCATTTCATCAATGAAACCCGTCATGCTTCTAACAAGCAATATTGATTTTCAACGGTCACAAAGAGACGTATAAGCCCCATTAATCCAGTAACATTCACATAATGATATTAATGGTTATCCCAACAATTCCCACGGATGCAAAACTCGGACCTAGGACTAAACCTTTACCCCACCCACCCATTTACGTGGGTGTACCCATTTCCGTACTATATATAGCCTATTCAATACAGGCGCTATAGTCTGATAGAAATTGGTGGGTGTGGTAACTGTATTCGAATGGGCCATTTACTGAGTCCTAGGTTGGAGTCCTCCACCTTTGAACAATTCGGGATGTTAGGAAGAACACATGAAAATGCCATTGGTTGTGTTCTCAACAATTCCGGGCGGCGGGCTTGGGTAGCTGAAGACCGACTTCTGTGTTCATCATATTTCGACCGTTCCATGTATCATGTTATGTATAATTGCCGTAGGGTGTACCCAACACGAAACAGAAATAAAGTTGTATGGACTGAAGTAACCATGAGCCCGTTTCACTAAACTTCGTACGACTAAAATGTTCGTAAGTGCAAATTTAGGATCGTCTGTAAATTTCAATTAATGGATTTACATTTATTGAGCATAGGCTGCATATGCAGCCTATGCTCAATAAATGTAAATCCAATAATTGTTTACAAGAAAACATTGTTAATGTAAATATACAGACTATCATAATTGTGCACTTACGAACATTTTAGTCGTACGAAGTTTAATGAAACGGGCCCCTGAATTGTACGGCACACGCCGCCCTGTGCAAACGTTGGACGCTTCGTGGTAGGGCTGAATGTGAAATTATGCCATTTGACATATGTGGGATTTCTACACATATGGCAATTTGTTTCGATACATATTGCGCCAATTTCACCATTAAGAACAGTTACACAAATAAATGATGTACCAAATGCAGTCAAACCTGTGACTAAAGGCCAGCCATGCGAAGAGAAAAAAGATGGCCTTTGTTCGCATGTTGTAATTTATGTAGTAGTTGAATAATTGGGAAAACGACAGCGTGGTTGCTATTGACAGATAAATGCTATTCTGAGGTGGCCTTTAGCACAGGTTTGGCTGCACATAGTTACGTGGACAAGCACCTGTGATATGTATCGATAATATATCGATACCGTGAATTACGACGAAACCTCAACATAATAATGTAAAATGCTTTCAATCTTTCGATATTTTATTTGTGTGTGTCTTTGTATTTTCGCTGTTTTCTTTCATTTCGTTATATTATATTGTAAGAAGACGTATTTTGATATAAAAATATACTTAAAGATACACTTTGCTGCATTTAGTTTAACTATTGGTGACATTGACTAATGTGCTTGTTGAGACATGATATATGCATTTCTAGTTTTGTGATAATGATAAATGTACTTGTAGAATATGTTACTGATTAAAATGCGGGCAATACTAATTAAAACTGGCTCGACGGCTATAAGAGAATATGTGCCTTACATGAACCAAATATTTTTCTTTTTAAATAAAACCCATACAGATGTATTCCAAATGTAATGGGCAAAATGCACTCCGTATAGGCCACCGTTTGTACCACTCGCTCAAGAGAGTATGAATTTGTCTCGATGCATGTGAAAATGATGCAGTTGATATTCTTGTTGAGACATGATATATGCATTTCTATTTGTGTGAGAATGATAAATGTACTTGCAGAATATGTTATACTGTATACTGATTAAAATGCGGGCAATAATAATTAAAACTGGCTCGGCGGCTACAAGAGAATATGTGCCTTACATGAACCAATGTTGTGCCGAAGATACGCCATTTTGTTTGTGGAAAATCATAAATAGTTTATTTATATGTGCTCAGAAGTATATGTCGCGACCACCATTTGAACCGTCTCGTCGAGACGGTTCAAATGAGTGGTCACAACATATACTTTTTTAAATCATACCCGTACAGGGGCACGTTTCACTAAACTTCTTACGACTAAAATGTTCTTACGTTCAAATTTAAGATCGTCTGTAAATTTCAATTTATGGATTTACATTTATTGAGCATAGGCTGCATATGCAGCCTATGCTCAATAAATGTAAATCCAATAATTATTTACAAGAAAACATTGTTAATGTGAAATTTATAGACTATCATAATTTTGCACATACGAACATTTTAGTCGTACGAAGTTTAGTGAAGCGGCCCCCTGGTGTATTCCAAATGTAATGGGGAAAATGTACTCCGTATAGGCCAATGTGTGTACCACTCACTCAAGAAACAGTATGAATTTGTCTATCGATGCATGTGAAAATGATGCAGTTGATATTTTTCACCGTACACTGTACATGTATTATGCCTGCATAACTAATATATTGTAAAATTGTGTATAATGCTGGATAAACCCGACGGCGCAATTTGTCATGTTTGTGAGCTGCAATCTAAATAATTGAGACACGCCATGTGATTTTGTACTTTCGGACATCTGGGTAATTTCATGAAATACCTTTTCAAATACACTTTTCATTTACATTATTTTCCGTAAATGGCGCATGTACTGTGAAAATGTTGTGAATTTTGACTTTATTTAAATTTATGTAAATTTTGTTGAAATTACGCAGATGTCCGAAGGTACAAAATCACATGGCGTGTCTCATATGTAATATGGCCGGATATTTATTGTATAACACGCATTACTTTGTTCCTACATGCACACGTATATCTATAATTATTGCATATAATTGACATTCGCAGTTTAAACACGGTATTTTAAAATCATAAATCACTATAGCTACAACAATTCGCCTCAGATATGATATATACGGCTACAAGTTGACCCATTCAAAAATGTGAGCAACCGAAGTGCATACCCAAACCTGTTCATGATATGTCAACATTTAGTATACAGTATATTTTATACCTTTCAGCAAATAATATTTGATGTAGAACTAGTAAATTGCCAAAAATAATAGAACAGGGAAATAATTTCCCCAAAAGAGCTATCTTTTCGCTAGTTGTTGTTCAACATTCAACATAACGAAATGAAGCTTTCAAATTTACAAGATATACATGTAAATGTCAGATAAATACATTGACATGGTAAAATAACCAATTTCTGCATGTGTATGTTCTTTATTATTAATTTATTGATACAGCTTTGACAGTTTTATATCGCTAACATATCAAACATGCCGGATAACCGATTGTAAAAATCACTCTTCCGTGCGTTACATTAAAGAGATGGGGTTAAATTTACCTCCCTCACGAGAAGTATAGAGCGGGGTAGCAAATTAGTTTCTAAATTCACTAGTGTAATAACTATAATTGAGACTGCTACGCAAAACATGTTACGTGTATTTATGAGGCTGTGCTTATGCAATAAATGGAATAAAACATTTGTGTTGATTAATTTGGTGGTTGTGACTGGAGACATGAAATGAGGATTATGGGTTTTGAGACCAGTGCAAATCCTGATCAGCATGTGCATCCGCACAGTCTGATCAGGATCTGCACTGTTCGCCATTACATCAATGAAACACCCGTCATGCTTCTAATAAGCAATACTGATCGTTAGCAGGCTACAGGAGTGTGTTGTATGATCGGAAGCGACACGGGTCAAACATCACATAAGTCCCGTGTCTCCAGTCACAGCCACACATGATGTGTATGATATTTATGGCTGATTACGTAAGAAACTCGACATAGCCTCGTTCATGTCTTTCTTACAAAATCAGCTGTGTATGCACCAGTATTACTTGTGAATAAATTACTGTTCCAGCTCAATGATTATGTAACGCCAGTATTGCGTTATTATTTAGGACCGGTGAACAGTCAGCTTTAGTGATAGACTAACTATCTCCCCAATTATTAAATGGAAATATGCCATTTTCAAGTTCTAGAAATATTTAAAGCTGTTGCCCCTTAATATCTCTCAATCATTGACTGTTACATATCTAGTTTTAAAACTATTCCGTTGTTCATAAAAGTGATATTTGTTAACCCTTTGAACCCGAAATCCCGCTTTAGCGAAAACACCCCCTTTTCATAAATGGACGAATCTGAAAATCATTTTGTGACCATTGGATTGGTCGGAACATTAGCATATCACAGTCCAGTCCAGTTCCCTAGGGTTGAAAGGGTTAAATGTTGAGAACTACTGACAAACGCTGCAGATCCTGACGAGACGGCTTGTAACGATCTGGATCTACAGTGTTTGCGAATACATGTGCATGTATATGATTGAAGGTATGCGGGGTTGAAAGGGACATGGCTTTTGGAAGAAAATAGAGAATAGTAGGTTAGTGCCGTGAATTGGAAAAAAATATCTGGCAAGGCTTAGGAAACAGGATGGGCGAGGCTCTGACGAGCCCATCCCGTTTCCGTGCCGGGCCAGATGTGTTTCCTATTCACGGCACTAACCTACTATTCTATTTATCCCATCAACACCTACAAATAGTTTTAAAATGCAAAAAATAACCCCAGCCGCATCCTCAAAATCGGGGAATCGACTAGTATGACAACCGCACATATTCATACGCAGTGATTAGGTCGTATTGACAGTATATCAACAATGTTTCACGGCACCGTGTTTCACGGCACATACGCACTGTGTTGACGGGATAATATCCAGACTACATGTATACGTGTTATTCCATTCAAGTCATTTCATACGCTCATCCATCCGTACGTAGGTGATCAGTACAGCGTCAATGTATGATGTTATGCTTATGCAACCACTATCATGTAACATTTGTGTCAGTTTCATAAGAAAATCTACAAAGTCTAGTGTCTTATACACCGGCGAGTCTCTCACTCATGCAGTTCAGCGTCACATTAGCCAAGGCCACCAGAATGACACTGGGTGGACATACATGCCAGGTAGACACCGGAATTGTGACCGCTATGTTTGAGACAAAAATCCGTAAGCTACTTAGTAATACAGTCGAACCCCTCTAAACCGAACACAGAGACAAGTTAATTATGCTTCATTTTGATATATTTCGTTTCCATTCATTTATCTCCGATGATAATATCTGTTCATGATCACAAACCACCCACGTGTGTCTTGAAGTAGTTATATACATGATTCACAGTGGAATCACTCTAATGCGGACACCATGGGATATCCCCAGGGTGTCTGGTTTAGAGAGGTTCCACTGTACCATATTAATGCTAATACATGTACTACTGTCTGTTGCACGAAAGCTGCCCAAATTTTACGGCTATATAGACAATTCAAAAACAATATTTTTTTCGATAATATTAAATTAAAGGAAAATTTAAGAATGAGTCTTCTTTTTATTTCGTGAAATTTTGTCAAATATTGATTTTATTGCGCAAACAAAATTTCCCCATGTTAAATCCCCATAGACATCTTCACTCCGTGAAGATGTCTATGGGGATTTAACATGGGGAAATTTTTTTGAATTTTAGAAATACTGGACCGATTTTTAAAATTTAAAATTTTTAAAATTTAACTTTTCTTTTCTTAGTTCGAGTCAATTTCCATTTTTTTTTCGTTTTTTGACTCCTCCCACACTTCCTTACCACTTTTTCCCCCATGTTAAATTCCATAGACAAATCAATTTTTCGTAATACATTTTTAAATTGTAAAACCAATATTTGACCGAATTTCACGAAATAAAAATAAGGCTCATTCTTAAATTTTCCTTTCATAAAATACTATCGAAAAAAATATTGTTTTTGAATTGTTTATATGGCCGTAAAATTTGGGCAGCTTTCGTGAAACAGACTATAGTTACTACATGTACTACAATATGAAATCATAGTAATCACTATTACAAGCGTGGTGTACTGAAATAACCATGAACATTGTTGAAAGGCATGTGGCATTAATAAGAAAATTTATGGAATTTCAATATTTAAATTGCTTACAATCCAGAAAAAAAAATCAGAACTAAATTGGTCTCAAAACTTAAATAAAAACGCTAAGCAGGTTAAAGTCTTCAACTAAATCAGAAATTGAAAGTTGTACTCAATTGTTCATGTCGTAATTTTACATGTAAAATGACTTACAGTAATGATTCTATGCATATATGTAATATAAATCTACTTCGGAATCATTAATGTATAATATATAATGTTGTATAAAAACACATATCTAGTTAACCCGGTTACGGAATCCGTTTAAGTAATAAAACTTACCAAAGACGAATATAAAGTGTATATTTTTTCGTACTTTGCAATTTACCGGGTTGTCCATGATGTCACGAGAAGAACGGGTCTGGTAAAGTTTAGTGAGTATGAATAATGGACCCCCACTGAAGATATAAAATAAATGAAATATAACGTTCTTAAAGGTACATGCCCACTCAGTAGGCACAAACTGTTCTTTATATGAATTTAATAAGTGTATACCTGTGTCACTATTCCACCAGTTCTAAAGATTACGAGTAGCCGCTATACAGATATAATCATTCAGGAGTAATATTTGTTTTACTGACAGTGACGTGCGTTGGTATCAGGCTATTTGCATATGCAAATGAGGCATGGTATTTTTTTTTAATTATTTGCACTAATTAAATGCGTCACCTGAACAAAAAATATATTTTCGACAGATTATTTTCTATGATAATTGCACATCAAAAAATAAATACAGAGTATATATAGTAACGTCCGTTAAAATATTATGGAAACACGGTTATCGTCCCTGATATCAGTGTGGAAAGTATAAAATGTATAATAATGCCAATCAATACGTTGGGTAATGGTGAATGAATGATTATTTTGCCAGAAAATGTATCAGATGAAGTCTCTGATATAACGAACATGTTGTGCCTACTGAGTGGGCATGTACCTTTAATAACTCGTCTTACAAGCATGGCATGATAGGTTCGTCACAAGTATCCATGGAATATTAAATACAATCAAGTCCGGAAAAACAACAATATGTATTGTCAACAAGCGTCACAACTGTCAAAACCACACTATAGGCTGACGACATGAAATACATATAGCATATTGCATGTACTCACAAAAATATAAATATTTATAAACATGCCGCATATGCGAAACGTGTTTACACATGTGTCGCACATACAACAACACATATGCGATGCACACGGTTCACGATAACCTGCTCGTTTGACCTTTGTCCCTAAAAAGGCGACACCTGCCTGTTGCTTTTAATTTACCTTATTATTTTTTGACAACAAACACATATTTGACAGCTCATAAGAATTGTCTCCAAAGGAGACAATTCTTATGCGCTGTCAAAATATGTTTGCATTGTAAAAATTAAAATTAAAAACTAAACAGTTAACAGCAGACGATAAACTTACGTTCAGAATTGTAAGACAGTGCCGTAACCAGGATGAGGCAGGCGATGCTTTTTTATGCTAAGAATCAAGCAAGTCCCCGGGGTGGTGGCGGGGAGAATACTCTCTGACCCCCAAATCGGGGCTTGGTTCGCGTCCTCTGGTGTTTACCTCCGGTTACGGCCCTGTAAGAGCGAACCGCAGAAATTGTAATGTGTCATGCAGCCATTTATATGATGCAACGGACACAGGGGACATGGAATGTTTTTTATTAATTCGCTCCCACGAAATAACAATTCGTTCCCTCAATTTAACAATTCGTTCCCACGATATAACAATTCGTTCCCACGAATTAGCAATTCATTCCCGTAGGAAATACCACAAGTGGCAGAAAAAAATCACCCTATGATGTGCTTTCTAATTTTGAAATTATGCTGGAGGCGATACTCACGTGCGATTTATTTTCAGTTAACTGTGTAAAATACACACAGAAGTAACGACGATTAAGAACGCTAAAGGTCGTTTCTTTGGCTCTTCGTCACGAAGGAACGCTACTTAGAGGCCAGGGGCCCGTTTCACTAAACTTCGTACCATTAAGAAGTTCGTAAGTGCAGAATTAAAATTTGCAATAATATATGCACTAACAGCATATGCTGGCAAATCTTTGGATGTGTTCACATTTAATGATAGAAACATGTGGGTGAAAAATGTCAGCATTAGTGACTCACGTTAATGTGTGAAACACATTCATAAAATCTTCGTAATATCATTTGTATCGTACGAAGTTTAGTGAAACGGGCCCCAGGGACTAAAAGGCAACAATATTCGTAATTACACAATTATGATAGTCTGTAAATATCACATTAACAGCATATGCTCAATAAATGTAAATCCATCAATTGAACTTTCCAGACGATCATAAATTTGAGCTTACGAACATTTTAATCGTACGAAATTTAGTGAAACGGGCCCCATGATGGTAAAACAGCGCGGCAAAGAACCAAAGACTCACTTGTTCGTGGTTGTCAAAGAGAAAATTAAAATATAATCATGTATATTAATAAATATATGTAATTGTGAACATAAATATCGTGATTGATATCAGTTTTATGCGAACAACGCATTGGTATTTTCATTTTCACCGCATTTAACATATTTAAGCAAGCAGTCCGATAAGTGTACTCTGTTGCTAAAATATAAATTCCACGGCTTTCCAATATCTCTCAATACCGCAAACCAATGATCAATTTATGTACACATGGATATAACGATGCATGTACATTACAACTATATGTGCACCGTGACGAGTGGCAAGAATACACAATGTGTGTATTCAGTCAAACCAGGCAATACACTATCAACTGAACGTACATTTGAATATCGATGGTCTAGTAACATAAGGTCGTAAGTGCTATGCTTTAGCATAGCAGTTACGACCTTATGTTTCTAGACCATCGATATGGCAGTACACATATGGGCCGCTGGCTGATAAAATGTACCTTACTGCGTTTGGGATCAGCGTAGCCCCAGGTCAGCGTCTACATTGTTCCCCAGACAGACAGTGATATCGGATACCTGCCATAGGAAAACTGATATGTAGCCTATATCATCAACATTGCAAAGTATACTTGTCTAGCAAAGTATACTTTGAGGGAGAAATGTTCAATTTCGGGATAAATTTATTAATTTGTATTATACTGAATGTATTACATTATCACAGTTTGGCTGTGATAATGTAATACATTCAGTATAATAATTCTAGATACTTTTAATCATCAAATATATGCAGTTGTTAGTTATATGTGAACTAATGCATTTGGGGAAATATAATGATTACTCCCTCAAACTATACGTATGTATGTATGTATGTATGTATGTATGTATGTATGTATGTATGTATGTATGTATGTATGTATGTATATGTATGTATGTATGTATGTATGTATGTATGTATGTATGTATGTAGATAAGTATGCTTAGCAATTTTGATTAAATCGGCTACAGATTCTACTCCTGCTGAGTGAATGTGCAATAAAACCACACGTTACAGTTATTTATACTGTCTGTTTCACGAAACCTGCCCAAATGTCAAGGCTATACAAACAATTGAAGAACAATAGTTTTTTTTTTCGATAATAGTAAATTATAGCAACATTTAAGAATGGGCCTTCTGTTTATTTCGTGAAATTTGGTCAGTCAAATAATGATTGTATTACTTAAATGTATGTATCTATGGAAATTGAAAATGGGGGGAAATGATGTGGAAGAGCTGTGGGAGTAGTCAAAAACGAAAACATTTGGAAATTGACTCCGAAACATGTTGAAATAGCTTGGAAATGATCTAACTAAGAAAACAAAAGTAATATTTTGAAAATCGGTCAAATATTTCTGAAATTAGAAAAATGTCCCCATTTTAAATCCCCATAGACATCTTCACTCTTTGAAGATGTCTATGGGGATTTATAACATGGGGATTTCTTTTTCGCAATAAAATATTGAATCAAATTTCACTAAATAAGAAGAAGGGTACACCAGAACAATATGACCAATTCGTGTACACCATATCGTTACAGGACAATGTTTAATGCATTTATTTCGCCACATGGCAATAATGTACGCACATGTACGGATACTACAATATGAAAACCCACGGGCACTGTACTATATTTATGACATGAAATCCAATGCCACAAATGTATACTAGAATATGACAAGACAGTGGCCAATGAACGAACACCTGTAGCCTATTTCATCAACATTGCAAAGTATACTTTCCTAGCAAAGTATACTTTGAGGGAGAAATTTTCAATTTTATGATAAATTTATTAATTTTTATTATACTGAATTTATTACATTATCACAGCCAATTTGGCTGTGATAATGTAATACATTCAGTATAATAATTCTGCATACTTTTAATCATGAAATATATGCATTTGTTAGTTCTATATGAAATAATGCATTTCAGGAAAAATAAATGATTACTCCCTCAAAGTATACTTTGCTAGTAAAGTATACTTTGCAATCTACTGGACATGGTGATTTCATGTCCAGTTTGCGTAAATACAAAAAATAGCAAACAATACCAAGTACAAATAAAACAAGTGCATCCTTATTACGAAGCTAAACCCCTCGGTGGCAGCCTTGATAATACAAAAACAACAAAAACTGTAACGCATTTGCCTTACAAGGCCTTACAAGCAAGGCGAACATAAGTCCTCAGTGACATTGAGCGTGGGCGGTCGGACGTGGGTTGTATACACAACAAATCACCATCCCAAGACACACAGTGTGTCCAAATATTATCAAAATTGGTGACGAGGTTCATAAGGTATTGTAAATGATGGTTGTTACTAACGTACAGTGGGGTCAGCGTGTAAGTGCAACCAACCTGTCGTGTTCGTTCGTGTGGGCACTTACACGCTGACCCCACTGTATGTGCGTACGTCCATGTATGTACTAACGCTATATCCCATCTTGCCTATCGGGGAGGGGATCACAAGGCGGAGCATATAGAGGATATTACATCGTGCATTCTGAATAGCGGCAAATAATACACGAGTGTGCGTCGGCTTCCGCGTAAGCAAAGAGTGAGCGTAGCGAACGAATTGCTTGCACGGAAGCCGACGGACACTAGAGTATTATTTCCTCTATTCAAACATGTTTATTACACTTCCACGGCGCATATATATGCATATATTTTGAGATTGTAAGCAAAATAATTGTGCTGTGCGTATGAATAGTTACACACTGGCGTGTTTCCCGCGTGTTGTGTGAAGTCAAACGTGACGTAATGTAAACTTTTTGAAATCCAAATTACGCAGCTGCATCTATGAACTAGATATATTTGAGTGCATGTTTGGAATGTGTTCAATCACATTAACATTGTACATTAGTCGAGACTCTCTCCAAATTTTCAATTAACTTTATTTTGACTGTAATAAAAGAGGATACAATTACGGGTGCTCTCTTCACGGTGTATTATTTGTAAGGAGTTGATTACGGATTTTCTCTCACAGTGAAACCCATGCAGATAACTTGCAAGAGTGTAATAAATTGCAATATCCAATGTATGTAAACATTGTGTTTAGACATTATATTAGAACATAACATTATAGAATATAACATTTCGTAATACATGTTTCATGCGACATGGTATTCCAACAGCTGGACGTGGTATAACGCATATGTGGATGTGACTGGAGAAATGGGGCTTATCGGGTTTTGCGTCCAGTGTAGATCCAGATCAGCCTGTGCATCCGCACAGTCTGATCAGGATCTGCACTGATCGCCATTCTATCAATGGGACGACACCCGTCATGCTTCTAGCAAGCAACATAGATCGTTATCAGGCGACAGGAGTGAGCCGTTTTATCAGGAGTTACACTGGTCACAAATCTCATAAGCCCCATATCTCCAGTCACAGCCACAAAATAATTGAGACAGGCCATGCTATTTTGTACCTAAGAGCATGTGGGATTTTTCATGAAATATATGTACAGAAAATGTGATATTTTTTTGTAAATAACGTCGAAAGATGACGAAATTCTATTCCGCATGGCGTGTCTCAATTATGAAATGTCCAATGAGTACAGTAGCGTCTGGGTTCCATTTCCTGCGTTTACACGATGTGGCGTTTTGGTTTGACCCACGTTTGGCTCAAGTTTGCGCTACGTTTGTCAGAGAACCAGTTTCTGTTGCTTCTGTGCGTTTACCCATTCTATCTTCACTCCGCATGCACATTGATACAGAAAACACGTTTTTCGTTTTTGTTTTATCATGAACAAAACTTCCAGTGCATTTTCTGCAAGCAAAAAAAAACACAAAAGAAAATGGAAAACGCTTTAAACTCTGAAACTCTGACGTTTGCAGAGAGGGGGGGGGGGGGGGGGGGGGGGGGGGGGGGGGGGGGCGGGGGGAGGGGTGGTACGAGGATTTGATTGCTTAATAGAAACAACAGAAACGCGCGTTTGGACTATTCTTAGTCTTCTGGGCCCGTTTCACTTAACTTCGTACGAGTAAAATGTTTCTAAGTGCAAATTTAGGATCGTCTGGAAATTTTAATTGATGGATTTACATTTCTTGAGCATAGGCTGCATATGCAGCCTATGCTCAATAAATGTGAATCCAATAATTGTTTACGAGAAAACATTGTTAATTTGCAAGTTACAGACTATCATAATTTTGCACTTACGAACATTTTAGTCGTACGAAGTTTAGTGAAACGGACCCTGGAGTCCAATAGGAACGCAAATGATACTGTAGTGCTTTGGTAGCAGTATAACAGAGGACACAGTCGGAATGCATGTATGAAAGCGTCCTGGTGCCAGTGCTAAAATATATGTATCTCCTAATGATGAGATCCTAAGTTCTAATTAGGAAATATTAACTTGGTATCCTAATTAGGACTTAGTATATCATAATTGGGACTTACTATCTCCTAATTAGGAGTTAGTATCTAATAATTTGGAGTTAGTATCTCCTAATTATGAGATAAAACATTTTATAGCATTGACACAGATAGTAAGTTCTAATTAGGGGATAGTAAGTCCTAATTAGGAGATAATAAGTCCTAATTAGGAGATACTAACTCCAATTAGGAGATAATATCTCATAATTAGGAGTTAGTATCTCCTAATTAGGAGATAACAAAATAAATAACATTGGCACTAGGACGCTTGCATATTAAGGAGATGAGAATTCACAAAACTAAATACATGTACAGTGGAACCTCTCTAAACCGGACACCAAAGCAACCTATGTGATCATATTTTTGATGGGTTTCTTCATATGTTAATGCATGTTCATGATTTTATTGCAACGCACGCCAATACATTTCAGAATGGTCATGTGTTTGATTTACAGTGGAGCCTCCCTAAACCGGACACCCTGGGAACTGCCAGGTAGTTTGATTCTCCGCCCCACCCATGCTTCCTCGTGCCGAAGTTCAAGATCAAGTAATTTTGTAATTTCCGGTTCAGCAGATTTTAAAGTTCCAGTTCAGCAATATTACGATGGCTTTAAAGGTACATGCCCACTCAGTAGGCACAAACTGTTCTTTATAGGAATTAAATAAGTGTATAATTGTGTCACTATTCCACCATGAGTGGCCGCTATACAGATATAATCTAACTAAGAAAACAAGTTAAATTTTAAAAATCGGTCCAGTATTTCTGAAATTCTAAAAAAAAATCCCCATGCTAAATCCCCATAGACATCTTCACTACTCCGTGAAGATGTCTATGGGGATTTAACATGGGGAAATTTTGTTTTCGCAATAAAATCAATATTTGACCAAATTTCACGAAATAAAAAGAAGGCTCATTCTTAAATTTTCCTTTAATTTAATATTATCCAAAACAATATGGTTTTTGAATTGTTTATATGGCCGTAAAATTTGGGCAGCTTTCGTGAAACAGACTATAATAATATTTATTTGACTGATAGAGACGAGTTGGTATCAGGTTATTTTCATATGCAAATGGGGAATAGTATTTTTTAATTATGTATACTAATTAAATGAGTCACCTGAAACAAATATTATTTTCGACAGATCATAAAGTATGATAATTGCACATCAAAAAGTAAATACAGAGTATAAATAGTAATTTCCGTTAACAATTTAAGGAAACACGGTTATCAGTGTGGAAAGTTACGTCTGATATAAAATGTATAATAACGCCAATCAATACGTGGGGTAATGGTGAATGAATGTTTATTTTTCCAGAAAATATCTCAGATGTCTTTGAACATGTTGTGCCTACTGAGTGGGCATAGACTGTATACCTTTAATGAGAGCCAAACCCATTATATCGGTAATACCAAAATCTACAATTTGCGAATTATCCGGCAAGTAGCACATTTCATTTCATGAGAAATCTTAAAATGTATCATTAGAGACCTCAATGTATATCAGCAGGCGGTCAAACACGCAGTGTCAAACACGATATCGTCATGATCAATCAATACACTCGTCCTGTAATATTTCTGACAACAATACATATGAGACAAGCTATGCGATTTTGTACCTACGAACATGTGCGATTTTTCATGAAATATATTTACAGAAAATGTGATATTTTCCGTAAATGTCGTCGAAAGATGACGAAATTTTGATAGCGAATAGTATTCCGCATTTGCTATAAACATTTTGTCATCTTTCGACGTCATTTAAGGAAAATATCGTAAATTTCGTAAATACTTTTCATGAGATATCGCACATGTTAGTAAGAACAAAAGCGCATGGCGTGGCTCAATTATGTCCTCATGTAAATTAATGTCAACAATGTCTTCGCACTTGTCTCCCTTTAGGCACTGTGTAGTTGTCGCTCACACCGCGTCACTTGTGTAGGTGGTGCCACATCGCTATGGACTTCCGTTGGTTCTGGATCATGTCATTCCAATGGCGTCCCTGGTTACCGCCTTGGTTACTGCCAATCACGGTGCACCCGACAAACTCCCCGTGACGTATGAGGTCATTGTCAACCACGTGACATTCCAGCACGACCTTGGGTAAGTGGTCGGCGTGCACATTGAATGACAGGGCCTCGTTCCAGACGGGGTTATGGGTGCCCTTTTTAACGGACGTTTTCTTCCGTTTTAATTTCTTACCGTCAACTATTAGTGTGATTCTCACGTAGGGATCTGAAATTAAAACAGGACAACGAATATAAATAAAAGTACTGAAAATACTGAAATATGGTATCTCCACAAAAACTGATCACTTGCGGAACTAGAGACTGAAAGTTGCATATTTTCTATATCATCATCCAGAGGCAAATGTACTGTGATGGTTCAAACCCATTCCCATCCATACTTTTTCTTTAGAATAAATTACTGTTTGAAACTCCCAGAAATGATTGTACGAAATTGGCGGATAACTGGTCACTGCTACATAACTGAGAACTAAAGAGAATAGCTGCTGTATTCATACGCACGAAATGTATTTTCCAGAATTTAACTGATAAACTGAGCCCAAAACTGTGAAAACTATAGAGAATAGTATATGTAGAGTTTTAGATACAAAGCAAGACAGACCAAAACGCCATAGGATAAGTTGGCACAGGGCACTATTTTCTTGATCGTACTCGCCGTTTAGGCGTAGCACGACATATGGCTGCCCCCATAGAAATTTGCATGGCATAATATGCTATCTCAAGGGAGATAACATATAAAACGACTGGATAAATGGTTGGAGAAATGGTGCATGTAGCACTTGGTGCGAGCCGATGTTCTTGTTAGACAACCAGAAAAAGGAAACGGGCTCCGTTTCCCCAACAAAAAACAAACGGTTTGTGAATATGTGGCTGTGACTGGAAAACTGGAGCTTATGGGATGTATGACCTGTGTAGCTCCAGATCAAATATCACCCTCCTGCAGCCTGATAACGATCTATATTCATTCATGTTAGACACATGATGTATGTTTTATTGACGGAATGGCGAATAGTGCAGATCCTGATCAGACTGTGCGGATGCACAGGCTGATCTGGATCTACACTGGTCGCAAAACCCAGTCACTTATTAAAATCCTTAAAATATAGGAAGGGGCTCGTTGGATTCAATTAAATCAATAATCATATTGAAATAACACGAACGCGGTAGATAATATCGCGAAAAAGAAAACGATGTACAACAACAATATTCATGTTTTGTAACTGGCTTCAAATCGCCAAATCACCAAGCGGCAATTCCTACTTGAATCTTTGTATCTTTGGCATGTTATTGGCTATGAATCGTAGCAATTTCGTGATATCGGAAGACTTCTCAAAATTGCTCGTACTCCCAATACTGTATTCGTCTCCTATTGAATTATTCCGACATATCATCACTCGCTGTGATTCTGTGATCTGCGTAATTTCATGAAATACGTTTACAAAATTTACAATATTTTCCTAAATGGCGTCAAAAGTTGACACAATCTTCAGAATACATGCGGAATTATTCGGCATGTACTCTGAATTTGTTTTCAAGTTTTGACTTTATATATAAAAAATATTGTAAATTTTATGCACGTATTTAATGAAATTACGCAGGTGTCTAAAGGTACAAAATCACAGCGAGTCTCATATGTAATGTATGCGAGCTGTGATCGCCATTCTGGACCAACGGCACTGTCAGTCGTATAAGACATTAGTTCGGAGAGCTAGATGAATGAGCGAGCCGTATCATCAAGATCTGAACTTTTTGCAAGTAATTTTCATATTTTGGAGAGCAAAAACACACCATTTTGGACCAGTCTGAATATATCATTTTGTCACAATTGGATTAGTCGGAAAATGAACATATCAAAATCAATTCCAGTTATTTAGGGGTGAAAGAGTTAAATCATTTCTTTTTTTATGAATAAAATTAAATTTCTAATGAAAATCGACATCCACATCCATTTTCCACGATAAAATAAAAAAAAGTGGCACAGATAGCATGTTTAACATTTTGAAAAGGGTACCTGCATTTGCATTTTTCAGATTTACATCTACAGTGGAACCTCTCTAAACCGTATACCAAGAAAACACATGTGATCTTATTTTTGATGAGTTTCTTGGTCATTTATCTCAGGTGATAATGTCTATTCGTGATCGCATAGAACACAACTATATGTAGTATCTCACTGGGCTGCGACAGCTCGCGACTAGTTGGAGACACAATATTGCGAACAAATACGCCAATTAGCGACAATTTTAACTTGGAATCACACTGAATTGGTACTTACGACACGTTTGCGAAATTTGGGCAAAAATTCGCCGGGAGTTCGCATACATGTCGCGCGAATGTCACGCGACAGTCGCGCGACAGCTATGCGTTACAATTGAGAAATCTTTTCAATAATTTTGTCATCAGACGTCAAGAGAACAAACTGCGAATAAATTGCGACATTCGCACGACATTTGCGCGACATTCGTGCGAATGTCGTCAGATTTTCATTTTTGTCTCAAATCAATCACAATTTAGTTTCATAGGTCGCCAACCCCTCACAAAGTTGTCTCACATTTATCGCACTTTCTGACGTTCGGGACTGGTTCGAGAAACCCGCGACAACTCTGTGACTATTATGAGGGAACATTTGTCGCGCGAATTGCAGCGACACGAGAGCGAGGCCCTGCGACTCACGCGAGAAAATTGAGACCTCCTGCGAACGCTTGGAGACATTTTGGAAACTCCCTCGCGAATGCAGTTCGCAATTTGTCGCCAACAGTCGCAGCCCAGTGAGATACTAGCTTATGGCTCAGAATGATCAAATGCCTGATTTACAGTGAAACATTTCTAAGCCGGACACCCTGGGGACCTCCCAGTTTAGAGAAGTTTCACTGTTTTTGCCTAATCGTCCAAAACGCACCGGCGGATGGTAAGTGTACCAGGCAGTGGGTGGGTGTCGTACCTGAGGAAGGGCTGGTGGTGGGAACCCTCAGGTCCTTGGCCTTCATGACGACCACGGTCAGTCGCTCGGCGGTGGGGAGGTAACTGAGGGACAGCAACAGCTCGCCGAGGTCAGCGCTATCCTGAATACAGGGCATGGAGAATACAAGGCTAGCATTTGTTTATATCAACTTATCAGGCGAGGCCAGGAAACGGTAGGAATTCCTCGGCGAGCCGAGGAATTCCTACCGTTTCCGAGCCGAGCCGGACTAGCAAAAGAGAATACTAGGCTAGTGTAATTATATTACGTTTATCAGGCAGCGCTAAGTAGCTAAGTAGCGCGTAAGAATCAAATTGATATATGGTTACATTGTATCAGGTGAGGCCGAGGAATTCCTATAGTTTCCTACAGTTTCCTACAGTTTCCATGCTGAGCCGGTATAGTAAAAGGGAATACCAGGTTAGTGTCGTTTTAAATCAGATGGGCCTGATTGACACCTCGCCTTGGTCATAGACAATACTTTCACAGTATTTCCATCCCACTGGTCTGTCCGATAAGACTTTAAAATGTGGTACCGTCTGTATATGACATTAGCTGTTGCTTGGATGTTAAACCCATTCACTTTCACGTTTTGATATCAGGTGTTTCAAGCAAGGCTGGGAAACACGGGAAGAGTTACTTCCCGCAACTAAACCGGTTCAGGATAGAAACAATACCCGGCGAGTGTCATTATATCATGTGTATTGGGTAGGTTAGGAAACGTGTAGGAATTCCTTGGCCAGCCGAGGATTGCATACCGCTTCCGAGCCGAGTCTGATAAACTTGATATCAAAAGACATTTTAGTTATCAGGTAACGTTTAATGCTAGACGATGGACAAATATAACCTAGTTTTTGTGGACATAATAATGGGGGCTTGTTTACGTTTGCTATTTGTTAGATTTAATGTGTTTAATAGCCAAATGTTCGTCGACAGCAAAACGTGGAACAGACAGTAGTGATGTGAGACTCTAGTGGATGCAAGATACAATCTGTTATCAGTCATCGTGTATCCCGCCAATGCAAAACCTGTTACCTGATCAATGGAAGTTATCACGTCATTAGAGTTGCAACACGTATCACTAATGAGGAAAATATGTCAGTGATTGGTTTTGCTCATTGATGTTTCGTGCTGCAACACAAATTGCGTGATTAACAGTTTATAAATAGTTTGTTTGTGGCTGTGACTGGAGACATGGGGCTTATGTTTTGCATCCACACAGTCTGGGCGCGGTTGCTCAAAACGTCTGTTAGCTTAACAGACTGTTAAATCCTTAGCAATGCTAAGGATTTAACAGTCTGTTAAGCTAACAGAAGCTTTGAGCAACCGGGCCCTAATCAGTATCTGTATTCGCCATTCTATCAATGAAACACATTCTATCAATGAAACACATTCTATCAATGAAAGACATGTCATGCTTCTAACAAGCAATATATATTATTGTCGGGATATAGTGCTATTTAATAGGAGCTACACTGGTCACATATGCCATACGACCCATTTGTCCAGTCACAGCCACATAAACGTCTCACTACTTGTACAGCATTGTATGAAACAAACTAATATATACACAATGCACAATTGACATTCTAAAAGAAGTATGAGAGACGATAGTATCTCTTAAATTAACTTGAAAAGGAAATAAGTACAAGAACCGTCATCGTTAAACGAAGCTAATCCCCTCGCTGGCGACCTTGATAATAATAATAATAAAAACGTTTGCAAAACAAAGCATCGTTCCTCGACATACATTGTGGCCAAATGTTATCCAAATTGGTGACGCGGTACAGACAAAAGATATTGAATAAACAAAAAATAGACTTTACCATTTTTAACTTACAAACGAGGTGAACCTAAGTCCTCAGTGACCTTGACCGTTGGTGGTCGGACGTGGGTCGTAGGCAAAACAAAGCACCATCCCTAGACACACATTGTGGCCAAATATTATCAAAATCTATGACGTGGTTCATAATATAAGTTATTGAATAAACAAACAAAATTTCCTCAGTGATCTTGACCTTGGGCGGTCGGGCGTGGGTGCAAAACAACGCACCATCCCTAGACACACACTGTGGCCAAATATTATCAAAATCGGTGAAGCGAGTCATAAGTTATTGAAAAAAAAAATTCACGTACGTACGTACATGGACTAACGCTATAACCATTTTGCCATGCGACGAGGGGATAATAGCGTTAGTCCATGTAGGGTATCTTTATCACTACGCTAATCCCCTCGCTAGCAGACTTGATATTAAATAAGTCATCAAATAAACGAAAGTTGATGCATTTGCCTTATAAACAAATTGAATGTGAACATAAGTTCTCACTGACCTTGACATTGGGCGGTCGGACATGGGTCGTATGCAAAACAAAGCACCAAAGCCACATAGTGTGGTAAATATTCTCAACATCAGTGAAGCGGTTCGTATTCTATTGAATAAACTTGCCTGACAAAGAAGGTGAACATATGTCCTCAGTGACCTTGAACTTGGGCGGTCGGACGTGGGTCGTATGCAAAGAAAACACCATACATAGACACACACTGTGGCCAAATATTATCAAAATCGATGAAACGGTTCATAAGTTGTTGAAAGAAATTGAAAGGCGTTACTACAGTACGCACGCACGCACGCACGCACGCATTAAAGACTGCCAATGAAAATAATACAGGGAATCAAACAATAAAAATACGCCATCAAAAACACCATTAACTCCAAAAACACCCTTTAAAGAAGGGAGATTATTTTCAAAATTACAAAACCCATGCGTTGACATTGACAACACACGCTAGTCGTCACTAATGGAGACGATTCTCGTGTGCTGCGAAAACATGTGTTTCCAGGAAATAAAGACAAATATGAAAAATAGCAGACGACAATTTTCGTTTCCAGCCTATTAAAATGGCGGGAAATCGTATCACCGACATGCTCCTGTTTCTGTTTGTCACACCACATCTCCACGCTGGTACTCGTCTCTACCGTGTGGTCATAAAGTTGGTCGTCTGCTGTTCATCATATATTTACGTATCTCTTGACAAAACACTTGCTTTGACAGCGCCCGCGAATTGTCTCCGATGGAGACGAATCTCGTGTGCTGCCAAAACATGTGTTTTCCAGGATATAAAAACAAATATGAAAATCACCAGACGACAATTTTAGTTTCCCGCATTTGAAGGATTAAAATGGCGGGAAATCGTATCACCTACCTGCTCCTGTTTCTGTATGTCACACCACATCTCCACGCTGTTACTCGTCTCTACCGTGGTCATATCAATCTTCACCTCGCCCACCAATCGGTGGCGCGAAAACTTGTCATAGTCATACACAAGGAACGTCACGCGGCGCGTCTTGACGTCATCATAAGTGGCGGGAAATTTAAAATACTCATTATAAAACGGGTTGGCCGTTTTCCGCTTCACGGACGATTGGCGGACTCTCTCGTCGACTGGTGGTTCCAGTGAGACTTTGATATAAGGATCGCCGTATCCTAGATCGGGATCCAGACGCTCTGATGGCGGTAGTTCTTGTGCTGAAGATGGACAGGAGACTATATATGATTGTTTATTATTTTCCGATGGTAAACAATGATAGCCACGTAAAGTTTACACATCCTAGATCTACCTGGCCATCACTATACTGTCTCTTCCGCGTTTTCCTTGCGACGCACTTTTGGCTATTAAACACATTAAATCTAATAAAATATTTAAATGCAAGTACTTTTTCATCAATAACACAAAAGTCACTTTCCCCATTTTTGTTTATTTCATAAAATTCCATCAAATACTGATGTTATTGCAAAAAAAGCAATTGGCTTTCTTTACAATAACATCAGTAGTTGATGGAATTTAACTTGTCACAAAAAGGAGCTGCAGCAGCTGCAGGATGAGTCGAAAAAAAGAAAAAAAAAGGAAATTGACTCCGTAACCTGGCTAGATAGCTTGGGAATGATGTTACTAAGAAAACAAACGCTATACATGTATTTTGCAAATGGGTCCAGAAATTCCAAAATTATTTAAAAAAAAACGATATATATAGTTTAGCCCTAATAGTGAAATTTATTTTTCGCCATAAAATTAATATTTGATGGAATTCCATCTAATACAAAAGTGTGACTTCTTTTGTTATTGATGAAACAGTACTTATGTTTAAATACTTTTTAGATTTAATGGCCAAAAGTGCGTCGGCAGCAAAACGTGGAACAGACAGTAGGGGTGGAATCAACTCGAATTTTCTGGCTGTCACGCCTGTAAGCCGCCCTGAGTGACAGCCAGAAAGTACAAGTTAGTGGTGGTTAGTGCTTGAGGGTGAATTGATGCAAAATCGGAGACAATGCCATCACACATATGCATGTAAACGTTCTTAGCATCGTATTTGTTGCTGCTTTCTTCTTTCGGAATTGTGTCAACATTCGAAAAAAAAAGCCATATCTTCATTTTGACAACAATAGATTTTTATTGATTTGGATTCTTTCATGTTATATTACGAATAGCGTGGACTTGTCAGCCAATGATACATACGTCAAACTGTAGATCCGGCTTTCTTCAAATGTGTCACATCTGTCAAACGGCATTTTCGAAGTTGTAGCTACGGTTTTATTTCATTATGCCTAAGAGGTCTGGTGTTTTTCCAAGTTAATTGTTACGAAATTTCCGAATTTCATAAAAGTGCTACATTTTAGATTATTTTCAACACTTGCATCGATAAAGTCAATTGAAGTGAACCCTCACTCACCGTACTAACGATAATGTGCACAGTCAGTCTCATTGTTAGTAAATGAATACAATTATAGCGAAATCAATTAATTGGCAGATGAAAAGTGAGAAAAGCAGCATTTAATATATAATTTGGCTTACCTACTCCAATAACAACACAATAATAACATTTGTTTGTGGAACAAAACATTTCCTTCGATATATACCAGCACTCCAGATAAGGAATTATTAATCGAATATTTTCACTCCATCATTTCCGTCTGAAGCAATTGGGTATTTGAAAATTGTAATTGGGTAAAATAAAATCACACTACTGTTTACACATCAACAGACAGTAATTATTTAATAGTTTGCTTCTAAATGAAAACATGTCTCAAGTTGGCATGTCTTGAAATACCAAGATGTGTTTTCATTGAAAATAAGAAATATATGTTATATTTGTGCTCTGTTTGTTGTTTTCTGCATCATGATAACGGTACCACAAAATTGTTATTGCTTTTTGATACTCGCTACTTCTGATTTCGATTGGGTTTTTGGCAATTTTAATTGGGTATTTAAGCAAATACGCAGCTTATCTGGAGCTCTGATATACTGTCAACATTGTGTTCCGAGTATATACTGTATTTGCTCTGTCTTGTTCATGTACTACTGTCTGTTTCACGAAACCTTCCCAAATTTTACGCGGCTATATAAACAATGCAATAAGAATATTTTGTTCGATAATATAACATTTTATCAAAATTTAAGATTGAGCCATCTTTTTATTTCGTGAAATTTGGTCAAATATTGATTTTCTTACGAAAAATTGATTTGTCCATGGGAATTTAACATCAGGGAATTGGAGGTGGTGGAGGAGCTGTGGAAGAAGTCAGAAAACGAACCATTTTGGAAATTGACTCCTGGCTAGATAGCTTGGAAATGATCTAACTAAAAAAAAAAAAGTAAAATTTTGAAAATCGGTCCACTATTTCGGAAATTCTAAACATTTCCCCATGTTAAATCCCCATAGACATAGTATATGGGGATTTAACATGGGGAAATTGTTTTTTCGCAATAAAATCAATATTTGACCAAATTTCACGAAATAAAAAGAAGGCTCATTCTCAGTAAATTTGCATCTATTTTAATATTATCTAAACAATATTGTTTTTGAATTGTTTAAATAGCCGTACAATTTGGGCAGCTTTCGTGAAACAGACCGTAGGTATACATGGGAGAGGAGTGGACGATATTGTGCACATCGTTTTTTTTGTTATCCTAAAACAAGTATGAATTACTTCTCGTTACATTGTTTCTTTACTGTTGAGTAGACTCGTCTTACTGTTATGTTATGTTTTCTTTTATATAAAATACATATTATGAAATTAGATGTTGCATAATTATTTATTTAAATGTTTATCTTCAAAAAGTTTTGTTTGGAAATTATTGTAGTAATGGGTAGGTTGTTTGTTATTTACTTGGTTACTTATATAGTTACTGACAATTGTTTGGTTATATAAGAAACAGTTTGTGATTTAGACTGGTGCGAATTGAGATTTCGTTTCTCACATGCGATTTCATAGGAATGTGCTACTGACATGCATTTTTCAGGAGTTTGAGGAGTCAAATCGAGGGTTCAAGTTCCAATCAATGGCTTAGGGAATTGTTGTGTATTTGTTTTGCCATAAATAATGTACCTTCTATTAGATGGACGATGAGGTCAGACGTCCTGAAGTCATACTTGAGGCGCACGTGTAGCCGCCCGAAACTCCTGTCTAACGACGACTGCTGCAGCACGGCGTCCTTTCTCGGATAGAGGTCGGGTCTAATAGCACCTGCAATAGACGACGTGAATAATACTGGTACAGTGGAACTTCTCTAATCCGGACACCAAGAAAATATCTAAAAATAATCTATTTTTAGCCCCCATGTGAAATTCCCATAGGAAAATCGTTTTTTCGCAATAGAATCAATATTTGATGGCATTTCATCAAATAATATTTTTTGGGGAGGGTGACTTTTTTGTTATTGATGAAAAAATACTTATTTTTAAATATATTTTAGATTTAATGTGTTTAATGGCCAAAAGTTCGTCGGCATCAAGTAGATTCGTGTACTCGCTCTGATAAGAACAGCAGATGTTGACACAAGCTTCAAATAACATTGACGCGGAATATGCAGTCATTGGCTGTCCAGTGCAGCCAACCCCCGTCGTAATTGCAGCGACTAATTTCTCCTCGCTGCTGGTCCCTCATACTAATTAAACAATACTGTACATGGGGTCAATTTCATGATAGCCAAGTGCCCGACACTTGGCTATCATGAAATTGACCCCATGTACAGTATTGTTTAATTGCAAATGGACAGTGACCCACAAGAAATACCTTTATGGTATTTTGACCAGCATATCACCCGGTCCATCTACACATCTGACATCTCTGATAAGTGTCTACTCTGTAGCCCACCCTGTCACTGATTTAGTATACATAACTACCATCTAGAAAATAATTAGATTGTAACCTGTCGATGTAGTTATCTATGCTTACAGACTGGTATCATACAGCTGTTGGCAATTGCATTGTAATGTCCATTTTGTCACCCACTACCATTTTAATATTTATTTTGTAACTGGGTAATTCGTATATTTATACACTACAGCTAGGTTTCCATATAGTTTATATGAGCGTTCTGATAAACTCGAGTTCTTAGTAGTCTGTTGAACTAATAAGCGTAATCATCGCATTATGTTTACATTTCGGAAGTACTACGCATACGTCATATACCCACGTGGCCACAAAGGAAAATAACTGTGGTAAGCAAAACAAGGGGAAGTTAGTCATGCAGTAACGGCTGGAAAAACTGGCTGTCCGGAATATGGAATCGGTAAAACAACGGCACATACTGGTCGGATTACCGTGCAATTTGTTCCTGGTTATATGACCTTTAAATATTCAAGTTGAATAAAAGTAGATACACAATCGGACTTATATTCACGTGGAGCGCAGTGGCGTAATGGTTAGTGTGTCTGACTACTGATCCAAGGGTCGTGGGTTCGAACCTGACTAGCGGCGTGCGTTGTGTCCTTGAGCAAGACACTTTATCCACACTGTTCCAGTTCACCCAGCTGTAAATGGGTACCGATAATTCGTAGTTGCTCTGTAAATACGAATTACCGGCTTCTCTCAAAAAAATCTCTACCTCCGTTCTTTCTCCCATTCTTGGGAGACGGCATGAGCCAGTGCCGCCGTTGAATACAAGCTAAAAAAACCAACTTATATTCACAAACATGAGCAGTCACTACATGCATCGGCCGAAGCACAAGTGTATGTAAAACAAGCATTGTGTTTGCTTAAGTCGTGTCTATGAAAAAGCGGTTATATAGCAAGCATTTATTAACTATTGTAAGACACAATGATCGACTTTATATTAGATCAGTCTTATAAATAGGAAAACAAACACGGATAATAACGTTTGGTTAGCGGAAGGACGCAATCACTCTCGCAGTATTACACGATAATCAGCTCATCAGGGGGCCGGTTCACTAAGCATCGTACGACTAAATTGTTCGTAAGTGCAAATTTACGATCGTCTGGAAATTTCAATTGATGGATTTACATTTATTGAGCAAAGGCTGCATATGCAGCCTATGCTCAATAAATGTATGTCCAATAATCGTTTACAAGAAAACATTGTTAATGTGAAATTTAAAGACTATCATAATTTTGCACTTACGAACATTCTAGTCGTACTAAGTTTAGTTAAATGGCCCCCTGATGGAATGAACCGGATATTTTTTTTCCACATACATGTATAAGACACACTATATTGGTGCAAGGCTTCACCGATGACGTCATAATACAGTCTGCAAGTGACAAATGTTCACCACAATAACTCCGCTACTTTGTGAAATAACAGTACCAGCTGTTAGAGAATTTTCTCTTTGAGAAACTATTACATTATATTAATGATGTCTGCACGTCGTATATACCGCACCATTGATATATTTATGAAACGAGTACATGCAAAATGATGTCTGCACGTCGTATATATGACACCACTGATTTAATTATGAAATTATTACATACACAATGATGTTTGTACGTCGTATATACGGCACCATTGAGCTATTTATGAAACCATTACATGCGATATGATGTCTGTAAATCCGTTAATTACGGACCATGAGCTATTTATGACCTACAGATATGATGTCTGTAGTGTATGGTAACGCCACCATGAGCTATTTATGAAACCATTACATGCGATATGATGTCTGTACGTCGTATATACGGCACCATTGAGCTATTTATGAAACCATTACATGCGATATGATGTCTGTACATCGTATATACGGCACCATTGAGCTATATGAAACCATTACATCGATATGTGTCTGTAGCTATCGGCACCATTGAGTATTTATGAAACCATTACATGCGATATGATGTCTGTACGTCGTATATACGGCACCATTGAGCTATTTATGAAACCATTACATGCGATATGATGTATGTACGTCGTATATACGGCACCATTGAGATATTTATGAAACTATTACATGCGATATGATGTCTGTACGTCGTATATACGGCACCATTGAGATATTTATGAAACTATTACATGCGATATGATGTCTGTACGTCGTATATACCAAGGTGTGGGATCAGGTGGTTTCCGAACCCGATTTTCAGACGTGACATAATATGTGACGTCATTTTTAAAGTAGATTTACTTATAAATCTTCCTAACAAACGGACGGTGTTTGATGATATGTAGCGCACCAAAAACATATGTGTTTTATGGGTGCTCTGGAAGTTATTTACAATAACTTATAACTTTCACAAATAATCGAATACGGTTTATTTCTTAAATTCGCGTGCTCTAGTTTATATTTACATTTGCGGTAACCGATTCTTCGTCAAACCGACACAATTATGAGATTAAAGCCGCCTATATATACAATAAAGGGTAACGTGTGCCGCATTTGCTGCGGTATATTTCATTACAAATATGTCATTCCATTAGAAAGATATTAAAGGAAATCTACTGCAAACGCATCTAAAAAACATGACGTCACGTCGTTCCGAAACACGTGATCCCACACCTTGCATACGGCACCATTGGGATATTTATGAAACGATTACATGCAAACTGACGTCTGTATATCGTATATATGGCACCAGTAAGACATTTACGGCTGTGATTGGAGAAACAAGGCGTATGGGTAGCTGCTGATCAAATAGCACACGCATGTAGCCCGATAGCGATCTTCATTGCGAGTTAGAAGCATGACGGCTGCTTCATTGACGGAATGGCGAACATTACATATCCTGATCAGACTGACCGGGATGCACAGGCTGATATGGATCTACATTGGTCGCATAAGCCCTATTTCTCCAGTCACAGCCACATTTATGAAACTATTACATGGAAAATTGTATATACCGCGCCATTGAGATATTTACGTCATACAATATGCGCACATATGCATTTATGGAAACCATATGTATGTATTCCCATTGTACACCAGCATGCACGACTGTTGCCTGCAGTTAGTATGTATGTTGTACGAGACATGCGGAAGAAGAAGGCGATTAGCATACATTATTCCAATCCGATTCGCAAGTGTGTGTCTAGCTGACATAGCCGTCGATACGTATTAGCATAGTAGGTCAGATATGAGATCTACAATATGTATTTGCAATGCATTCATCAATTCAGATATGACATGTGAAAATGAAAAATGACATTATCAACACCCCAGGAAATGCATTGTTTTTTCCCCTTTACTTACACAGTTTCATATATTAACCCATTAGTGACGGGACACACTTATAGTAGTATGAAACATTTGAGGAACAAATTCCCTATTTTCTTTATTTCATCTCAGAGGTATATGTTGTTACCACTCATTTGAACCGTCTCAACGAGACGGTTCAAATGAGTGGTAACAACATATACCTATATGGAGTAAAAAACACTTTCTTGATATGTTTTCGACTAAAATCATTGTGTCCTTCAGCTGAAGTGGGTTAATTAGTATGCGGATGTGACTGGAGAAATTATGCGTGTGATATTTCTGTGATACCAGTGTAGCTCCTGGTCAAATAGCACACCCCTGTAACCTGACAACGATATATATTGCTTGTTAGAATCATGACAGGTGATTCATTACGGAAATGGCGAACAGTGCAGATCCTGATCAGACAGTGCGGATGCACAGTCTGATATGGATCTACACTCGTCCCATTTCTCCTAGCACAGCCATATGTATACTCAATATACTTAATGACACGAAGTTCGAAGGTGCCAGTGCTAATATATTCAGGAGTATATCCAATCTATATTTACAGATTGATCTGAGCTCTGGCAAACGGGCTCCTATCACATACATGACCGGTATGTACCCAAACTAGTTTGCCCATAAAGGCAGCTTATCCTTGTTACATATTGAGTGCATTTAGATTGACAGCGATATTATATTGTTACATGACTGCCGTTGTTCGACACCGCTCACAGCCGTGTTAAAACATACAGCGCGTGCTGTTTGACCATGGCTGTAGACAATACTCATTTCGGGGCCAAGCCAATACATACATAGTGTATGTGTCTAATATCATTACTAGAACGCGCCATTACGTCACACCAGAACTTTTGAAATTGATGCGGCTGCCTCACGCGATGTGTACTGTGGCCCCGGAATATGTACATGTAAATCAGCTGTTTGAATGAAACGGGTTATCAAAGTAGCGAAAGTAACTGCAAATATGCTCAAATTACACAATATTTCCCACGTAAATGTAACAATAACGTTCGACCATGTTCAATTGTGGGTAAACGTTCGCCGTGGCACTCGGGAACTGTTTGAACCCGCGGCCTGCGGGCTTGGGGTTCAAACAGTTCCCTTGTACCACGGCAAACGTTTACCCACGGCCGACATGGTCGAACCTTATAATAATGCACCAGATTATCATGTTTATATCATAATTGAAAATAACACAACTGTTTCATGGTACCATGTTAGCCATAGCACGATTCAATTGTTTTGTTCCACATTCTCCAATATTAAACACATACACTTTAATAGTACAGTGGAACCTCTCTAAACCGGACACGAAGAACATTTAGTTGTGCTTTATCGGCATATTACATTGCCATGTATACGCAATAATAACGTCTCTTCATCACCTCTACGCTCGCGTGCCTGTCTTGAAGTTGCAATCTGCCAATTTTACAGGGGAACATCTCTAAACCGGACACGCTGGGAACAAACTCCCAGCGTGTCCGGTTTAGAGATGTCCCACTGTACAGCATTGCATTGCATCGCGCGGTGTTGATGAGCTTATGATTCATGTCGACATATTGACAACTGTAACGGTTTCACAACTCATAGTACCTCCTTGAAAATGTTTACAGGGTTAACTTTCATGTCTCACTACGTAATATTTCCTTGTACATGGTATATGCCAAACACATAGAGAATAGTAGGTTAGTGCCGTGAATGGGAAAAAAATATCTGGCAAGGCTCAGGAAACGGGATGGGCGAGGCTCTGCCGAGCACATCCCGTTTCCGTGCCGCGCCAGATATTTTGCCCCATTCACGGCACTAACCTACTATTCTATTTATCCCGTCAACACCTAAAAATGGCTTTAAAATGCAAAAATAGTATTGACTGGATATGAAAAATGTTTCACGGCACCGTGTTTCATGGCACATACGCACTGTGTTGACGGGACAAATATGTTATGTCAGATACCAGAATAAATGTTGATACTTGTCACTGTAATAAACAATTTAACCAAATATAATTCCAACTCCAAATATTTACACCTTCTATAAATTCACAATACAAACGCACATTCGACGTGTTGCGTTTACATCCCAATACAATACATTAGACCCACGTGGCGTCGCGCGGTGTTGTTGATTGGTTAAAGTTCGCAACGTCGCTGTTCCATGAATTGCGACAAAAGGACGTAAAACAAGATTATTGTTAATTTTCACGCCATAGTTGGTTATTTACGTTTTGAAACTATCAGAAAATGCAGTGTAAATATAAGCTGTTGTGTTTACTGGGATGACAATACATTTGGTCTGTTTAAACACTTTAAACAGATCAAATGTATTGTGCATCCCAGTAAGCGCAACAGCCCATAGTTGTATTCCTTAAGTACATGTAATGTACACGATTCTGAGCACGTCCATTGGCGGCGAGAAGCCACACTCGTATCCAGACATATTATATGCATACAAGAATAAACTTGAGAACAGTTGAATTTTGTATATATTTCAAATGCATAAAACATAATATTGCGAGGAAATTCTGAAATGTGTACAATTTCCAGTTGTTTTGAGAAACGTTCTGTTGTCTATCATAGTGTTTGTTTTCATGTTACGTCTCTGGAGCCCGTTTCACTAAACTTCGTACGACTAAAATGTTCGTAAGTGCAAACTAATGATAGTCTCTAAATTTCACATTAACAACGTTTTGTTGTAAACAATTATTGGATTTACATGACATGTATTGATCATAGGCTGAATATGCAGCCTATGCTCAATAAATGTAAAGCCGTCACTTGACATTTCCAGACGATCCTAAATTTGCACTTACGAAAAATTTTAATCGTACGAAGTTTAGTGAAACGGGCAACATATTTGAACGCGAAACTTCATAAACATAATTCCACCGGAGAATCAGTGTACATTTAAATTTACATTGGAGTCTGGAAGACCTATGCAAATAGGATATAACATGTTTGTATTCACTTTCACATGGACATTGGTTGTGATTATAAGGAACGAGCAATTGTTTTTGAGAAATGTATGTAAGTACAACAAAACTGGCTGACTGCCTTCCGTTTGAAAAATTGTTTATTCACTTTGCAATGGATTTGGATTGGAGTAATACGGAATAAACAACATGTTTTTGAAAAAGTATCGGGAATATAAACTTTTAACTGTCATATAACACTAGTTGAAGGCATTCCGGCAGTCAACCAGTATGGTCGGACTTCAAAGGTTTGTACCCCGATGCATGCCCAGTCATAGTCGCGAACATTAACTCTTGCAATATATCCCAGTAAACTCCCACGCCGAACTACTTTCCGTAACCATGAGGCGCAGTTACAATAATTCTTAAGAAAACGGAAAATAAACACATGTTCTTGATGAATCTATTTCAAATGCTGGAATTATAAGGAATGAATGGCCTTTTTGTTGAATTTATCGGGGATATACACTTGAAAAGCGGGAATACTGGACGAGGCCAAAAAGGCCATTAATTCCTATAATAACACTAGTGGAAAGCATGGTCGGACTTTAAAGGTTTGTACCCCGATACATTCTCAGTCATAGTTGCGAACATTAACTCTTGCAATATACTCCAGTACCATCGGGGAGTAGATTTCAAGAGTTATTGTTCTAGAAACGTCATTTATAACTGTACTAATGACAAAGACATATAACACAAAAAGCAAGCTAGAACACTTCACGGAGTGATTAAACTGCTTAAGCTATTGATTCACCTACTTGAGGCAGCTGATTGGCCGCGTCAAGTAACGCTACATGTAGAACGATGGTGAACAGTCGTTGATATGGTATGCATCCATATTTGCCATTTATCGCCAATCCAAAATTCAAACGATGCTTATATAAAACAAAAACATATTGTAATCCATGTCTAAACGTTTGAAAAAATATTACACCATTGACAATTGCGCGTATAGTAACCGTTCCAAGAAAATCGCCCAACACCGCTACCCGAAAATTAAACACAAGTTGTATTGCACGTATTAATTGGCATCAAGGACTGCGCCAATACTATAAATGAGACATAGCCAAGGTGTATTATCACGTGGTGCTAACAACAACAACAAGTACTGAAACTTCCAGAATCCATCCGATTCAAAGTACGTATTATTTTATAGTGTCCTTATTATGTAACGGATAAACGCGTCTTGTTAAGCTGCCTTTTGGTGGTCTGTGTACGTTGGCCCAAACTTATGTCGTTTTTGCGAAGAATCTATTTCCGTGTCGGTAGACACGGAAATCGATTCTTCGCAAAAACGACATAAGTCTGTGCCGAGCTCCCTGGACGACCAAATTCAGCTCATGAAGACGCGTTTGCTGCGCCATATTTCATCAAAATCCGTTTCATATTAAGGAAATATCAAATAATACATACTTTGATGTGGGCAAGACTTCAACACTTTCAGCCACTGCTGTTGCTGTTATAACCACGTGATCATGCACCTTGATAGCTAATACAAAGTCAATAATAAAGCGATGCACGCTATTGGTCAAAAACGATTACCACAAACCTATAACGTATTGCAGGTGTGCCAAAGATTGCATTGTCAAAGACAATGACACAGCATTTAACATACCCCAGCACAGGCTTAGATGTAACACGGTGTAAAATGTGGGGTTTGGCACAATAATATATAAAATGCAATATGTGTACACCTGTCGAAATGGGAGTCGTGGTCAATAAGATAAAATAGTATACACTGTGTCTCAATGATGTCTTAGATATTCAATATGAGATCTAGATGTTTCTCTTCATGCACTGCGTGTAACCTTTATCATCCAATCACACCGTTTCATTTGCGCGCATTCTAAAAATGTGCGTTGTATTCAAATATGTACGATCAGAAACTGTAATAAACCGGGGAGATGATTCGGTTTGTCTATTTTTCTATATTTATAATGCATGTACTAGTAAATATTTACACTGTCCTTTAATTCATAATGGAAACGCCCATTCAACGTATTGCGTTCATATCCCAGTACATTACATTAGCTTACATTAAGGACTCCTTGCAAACTTTAAACAGACCCACTGTTGTTCATTATACAGTAAACGCAACAGCCCATGGTTTTATTCCTTATACTGCATTTTCGGATAGTTTCAAAGATGTAAACATTAGGGATCTTCTTGTTTTACGTCATTTGTCGCAATTCATGGAACAGCGACGTTGCCGGTCAATAGCGTGATGTTATTGACAACGACAATGAACATCATGCAATCTAATGACGTCAACCAAACTTTAACGAATCAACAACGTCGCGCGACGTCACGTGGGGCTAATGCAATTTATACCGCAACCATTGCTCCATGTAGCTTAATAAAGGGGGTTCAATAAATGTTGTTTATATCTGAAGTAACCTAATATACCTGAAGTTATGGCAGTAGATTTGTGTCTATGTTCGATCGGCATATTTTCATTTGATTATCGCATAATTATATTCAATAATCAAATGAATATGATGATTATCGAACGTAAATACTATTGTTATTTTATGGTTGCATATATGTTCAATAATTAAATACATTATTGTAATTTCACAATAAACGGTTTATTTGTATGTTCAATAAATCAAACGTAAATATAAATTCGTTCAAACATATATTTACCCAATTGAATATAAATATGCACTCTCTGCAGATAACAGTTCTGCTATTTATTCGATAAATCGAACATAAAATAAACTGATATATTTACCTAATCAAACATAAATATAGTTTGTTTAAACAATTATGTGTGCTACATTGAACACACATAGTGCACTGCTGTATTGGTTCGATTATGTTTATTTTCAGTTAACTCAATCGAACGTATATATGTGATGTCAATTGTTTTGTTAAACATATTGGTTCGATAAATTATACATATTGGTTCGATTAATGATACATACATATAGGTTCGATAAATATTACATATTGGTTCGATAAATGATACATATATTGGTTCGATAAATGATGCATATTGGTTCGATAAATAATACATACATATATTGGTTCGATAAACGTTATATATTGGTTCGATAAATGATACATATATTGGTTCGATAAATCGTACATATTGGTTCGATAAATTAGACATATTGGTTCGATAAGTGGTACATATATTGGTTCGATAAATGATACATACGTATATTGGTTCGATAAATGGTACATATATTGGTTCGATAAATGATACATATATTGGTTCGATAAATGAAGCATATTCAGGATTTTGGTTTAGGGTGTGTGTGAGTTGAGGTCCACGATTTTGACCGAAATGCTTCGAGGGTCCGGGGGCATGGTTCCCCCCTCCCTCCCCCCTGCCCCGTTTAACCACCCGTAGAACGACAATTCATGTCGCTACAACAGTGGGGAGGTGATGCTCAGCCCGCGGGAAGCATATCACACCGTGCCCCGTTTAACCACCCGTAGACCGACAATTCATGTCGCTAGCACAGTGGGGAGATGATGCTCAGCCCGCGGGAAGCATATCACACCGTGCCCCGTTTAACCACCCGTAGACCGACAATTCATGTCGCTAGAACAGTGGGGAGATGATGCTCAGTCCGCGGGAAGCATATCACACCGTGTCCCGTTTAACCACCCTTAGACCGACAATTCATGTCGCTAGCACAGTGGGGAGATGATGCTCAGCCCGCGGGAAGCATATCACACCGTGCCCCGTTTAACCACCCGTAGACCGAAAATTCATGTCGCCAGCACAGTGGGGAGATGATGCTCAGCCCGCGGGTAGCATGCATATTCCACTGTGCCCCGTTTAACCACCCGTAGACCGACAATTCATGTCACTAGAACAGTGGGGAGCTGATGCTCAGCCCGCGGGTAGCATATTCCACAGTGCCCCGTTTAACCACCGAGATGATGCTCAGCTTGCGCGTAGCATAATAGTTTGAGGCAATATGCTTATTTCCCCGTGTACGGACAGTGACGCGCATCACTCAATGCACAGTAGTAAGAAATTAGTTAATAGTCACGGTGTTAAAACGGACGCTTTTGATGCTGGAAAGGTGTGGAGCAACTATATAATAATATTATGTTTGCGTAATGCTTGGGTATGCAAATTTAAAATGAAAATGGTCGAATTTCGTTTCTCTTTTTCTTACTTCTCCTGTGTTGTGATATTCAGCACTATAGTCTCAGACATATGCCAGATTGCACCTGCGGGCATCTACGTTCAAACAATCTCCCGGGGGGGGGAGGGAGGGGGGAACCATGCCCCCGGACCCTCGAAGCATTTCGGTCAAAATCGTGGACCTCAACTCACACACACCCTAAACCAAAATCCTGGATCCGCCCCTGAATATGCATCATTTATCGAACCAATATATGTATCATTTATCGAACCAATATATGTATCATTTATCGAACCAATATATAACGTTTATCGAACCAATATATGTATGTATTATTTATCGAACCAATATGCATCATTTATCGAACCAATATATGTATCATTTATCGAACCAATATGTATGTATCATTTATCGAACCTATATATATGTATCATTAATCGAACCAATATGTATAATTTATCGAACCAATATGTTTAACAAAACAATTGACATCACATATATACGTTCGATTGAGTTAACTGAAAATAAACATAATCGAACCAATACAGCAGTGCACTATGTGTGTTCAATGTAGCACACATAATTGTTTAAACAAATTATATTTATGTTTGATTAGGTAAATATATCAGTTGATTTTATGTTCGATTTATTGAATACATAGCAGAACTGTTATCTGCAGACAGTGCATATTTATATTCAATTGGGTAAATATATGTTTGAAAGAATTTATATTTACGTTTGATTTATTGAACATACAAATAAACCGTTTATTGTGAAATTACAATAATGTATTTAATTATTGAACATATATGCAACCATAAAATAACAATAGTGTTTACGTTCGATAATCATCAATATTCATTTGATTATTGAATATAATTATGCGATAATCAAATGAAAATATGCCGATCGAACATAGACACAAATCTACTGCCATATGAAGTAGCCTAATATACGTGAAGTGCCGTTTTTGCCTTTATTTTTTCACCTTTGACCCCTAATTGTGGCCTCTGATTGGTCAGTCTCATCAGCAAATTCAAGATGTAGGCGAATTTTAAAATCGTAATCGCTGTCGGTTCATCTGAATTATGTCCATATTTACAGTATATGCGATGTAACCAACGACATGGATATGTCCATTACGATTGCAATGCTTATTTAGTTATTATGACAACTGTGTAGTCTAAAAACAGTCAATATTAAGGCTCATCGTAAATAATTCGGAGATTAAATCAGATTCAATACCGAATCTACCTAGCGTGGACGCCGCCATTTTGGTTTGAATGGTGTCGCTAGATTTGTGATGTATGGCCAGGGAATGACGTCAAAACATGACGTCACGCAAGTTCCAACAATTAAATTTAGTATGCGGTATAAATTAAATACATGGTTAGTGCCGTCGAATATAAAATATATTCAGTTTCGCACCGACAACTTTATAGTAATGCTGTCTAAGGCTCAGCCGAATATATTTTATATTCGACGGCACTAACCATGTATTTACTATGTACTGGGATATGAACGCAATACGTTGAATGGGTGTTTCCATTATGAATTCAAGGACAGTGTAAATAGTATGCCATAACCTCTACATAACTTCAACTATTGCTTTAATATTTGGAAACTTGATACATGTGGCGAGTCACGGAATTCCTGTGTTTTTCCATGCCTCATCTAAAAACATGGTATCAAAATACTATCATGGTTACCTCTATATTTATCCCGTCAACACAGTGCATATGTGCCGTGAAACACGGTGTCGTGAAACATTTTTGATATCCTGTCAATACGACCTAATCACTGCGTATTAATATGTGCGGTGGCTGGGATTATTTGTTTGCATTTTAAAGCCATTAGTAGGTTTTGACGTGATAAATAGAATAGTAGGTTAGTGCCGTGAATGGGAAAAATATCTGGCGCGGCTCGGAAACGGGATGTGCTCGGCAAAGCCTCGCCCATCCCATTTCCTAAGCCTTGCCAGATATTTTTTCCCATTCACGGCACTAACCTACTATTCTCTATATATCCTGAATTAAGGCATACTAGTTTACATTTTTGTCACGGTCTACGGTAAATGCCAAAGTTCTAACGTCCCTGTTCGTGGTACCAATTTAGCAGCAATCAAAGCCACGGCGTTAGCAACACGGAAGTTAATTACGATGTCGTTACAGCACAATAAGCGGCGTTCGTTAACACGGAAAACCTATATGGCACACGGTTGGAATCTATATATATACATGTACTTCTGGGTGTTTGTTTATTATGCATAATTATATAGAAACCAAAGATGGTATGACGTGCATCAGTATGTTCGATCACAAACAAGTCCAATTGCACAGTATGTATATTTGGTTTGTATAAACTTATACATGTATATAATAAACGAACATGGGACGAACCGTACACCACTACTGTCTGCTTCACGAAACCTGCCCAAATGTTACAGCCATATAAACAATGCAAAAACAATAGTTTTTTCGATAACATTAAATTTTATAAAATTTAAGAATGAGTCTTCTTTTTATTTCGTGAAATTTGGTCAAATATTGGTTTTATTACGAGTTCTCTATTGAAATATAACATGGGGACAAATGAACTGGAGAACCTGGAAGAGGAGTCGAAAAAACAAAAAGTTCGGAAATTGATTCTGTAGATATATTGGAAATGAAGAAAACAAAAGTTACATTTTGAAAATCGGTGCACTATTTGTGAAATCCCCATGTTAAGTCCACATAGACATCTTCACTATTCACTCTATATGGGCATTTAACATGTGGAAATTGTCGTTTCACAATCAAATCAATATTGGACCAAATTTCACGAAATAAAAAGTAGGCTTATTCTTAAATTTTGCTATAATTTAATATTATCGAAAACTATATTGTTTTTGCATTATTTATATAGCCGTAAAATTTGGGCAGGTTCGTGAAACAGACAGTAGTCTTAGAGAGCACACCGGTGCCGGTTGAAGGGTGATATTAGCGCTGTACTTTTGTCAGTTTTGTATAGAAATAATTCCAGCACAAAAATATTTACACAATTCCCTAACATTTGATTGGTCCGTAGCAAGTCTCTGTCTAGAATTTATATCCCAGTAAACTCCATGCCGAACTAGTTTCCGTAACCGTCAGGCGCAGTTAAAATAATTCTTAAGAAAACGGAAAATAAACACATTTTCTCGATGAATTTATTTCAAATGCTGAAATTATAAGGAATGAATGGCCTTTTTGTGGAATTTATCGGGGATATAAACTTGGAAAAGTCGCGGGAATACTGGACGAGGCCTTAAAAAATTACAATTTTCGAAAAAAAAATATATCTTTTTTTTTTTTTTTTTTTTTTTTTTTTTCGAAAATTGTAATTTTTTATCGCTTCGTCCAGTATTCCCGCGACTTTTCCAAGTTTATACCAAATATTAAATTTTAACATTTTGGTTTACCGCAGCGCTTCGATCGTCTCCTATGGGAATACTACATGTATTACTATTTCTACTTCTTGTTACCTCTCCGCTAGATTAACCCCTCCACCCCTAAGTAACTGAAATGGACTTTGATACATTAATTTTGCAACCAATCCAGTCGTCACAAAATGATTATCAGACTAGTCCATTTATGAAAAGGGGGTGTTTTTGTTCTCAAAAATATGAAAATTACTTGCAATAGTGCAGATGCTGATGGTACAGCTAGTCACGAGCCGGCTCATCTGGATATACACATTTTGCCAAACTGCAGGCCTATTAGTACAGTGAAAATTGACATGAAATTTGCCACACCCATACATTTAGTCTAATAAGCATGTTTGAGGTTTAAAAGTGGTGTTGAACGGGTTAATATAAGCTGATATCCACGCATCCGATATTTGACGATATTTTAGTCACTCACTAGCCAGATGGTGGTGGGGGTGAGGGGGCATCGGGAGAATGTTTTGTATTGGCAATCTGAGGATATGGATCGTACAACATATGCGTCTAGCATATTCTGATCAGGGACTATGCTGTTCGCCATTCATTCACTGAAGAAGCCTTACCGTCGTCAACAAAATGAATACATAGTAATCAAACTGCATGCCTGATCAATATCTCCACTCGTTACAACTTCATAATTCCAGCACAAAAATATTTACACAATTCCCTAACATTTGATTGGCCCGTAGCAAGTCTCTGTCCAAAATTTATTTCCCAGTAAACTCCCATGCCGAACTACTTTCCGTAACTGTGAGGCGCAGTTAAAATAATTCTTAAGAAAACGGAAAATAAACACATTGTCTTGATGAATTTATTTCAAATGCTGGAATTATAAGGAATGAATGGCCTTTTTGTGGAATTTATCGGGGATATAAACTTGGAAAAGTCGCTGGAATACTGGACGAGGCCTTCCGGCCTTCGTCCAGTATTCCCGCGACTTTTCCAAGTTTATACCCCGATAAATTCCACAAAAATGCCATTCATTCCTATACTAATATACCTTTTCTCAGGAGGATGTCCATACATGTATATGGTGGCGGTCGATGTGACGGCAGTGCCAGCATTAGCGGGAGATTATCACGTGCATTAGCACTACTTATCGCGCCGCTACTCAATTACCTTCTATCGACTCGGCACAGCTGTGGCGCTACCGACACAATGGCCATCATACGTACATGTACATCTCAGGGGCGGATCCAGAGGTGGAGTTCCAGTGTTGCAACCCCCCCCCCCCCCCAACCCCCCCCCCCCCCCCCGTCCAGTCACGGAGTTTACATAGATCACATTTTACCACCAGTTGGAGTTCGAATTTAAATGCCGTAAAACACAGGAAAGTGCATTTCGAAGAGGTCGAAAATAGGACACCCCCTAGTTGCGAACGGTAACTTTTGCAATTACTCCCGTACCGTCCGTAGCCCCCCCCCCCCCTTCCCCAAATGCTGGATCCGCCCCTGACTACATGTACCACTATGGCGATATAAAAAGGACAAGGTCACATACTGTGCACGGTGCTGATAATATTCCGGCAAATGTTTTAAAAACTTACACTACTGTTATGTTGTACATGCACTGTTCAATGTATGCTTTGCTAGATCATCTGTTCCGTCTGGCTGGGGAAATGTATTATCAACCCATTCCTAAATCAGCCAGTGCAGATCCAAGGGATCCACTTTCGTATAGGGGTATTGTAATATTTTAAATACCAGATTGAGTATCTGGGCTGAAAATAACAATATTCTGGTTGATGAGCAGAATGGTTTTACAAAGAAGCGTAGTACCATGGACCATGTCTCCAGCATAACCAGTTTAAATGAAACCAGGAAGAAATGCAAGAAGGATACTTTCACAGCTTTCATTGATTTTAGAAAGTCATATATATATTATAAACAGATATAAATTGTGGAAACGTTTATATGAGACTGGAGTATGTGGACTGGAGCTTGCCATAAAATCGCTCTACTCATCTGTATCATCAAGCATAAGGATCACTAATTATAATACAGACTGGTTTGAGATACACACAGGTTTGAGACAAGGGTGTATTTTGTCTCCATTATTGTTCAATCTGTATGTTAATGATTCAGCTTTATACCTGAAATCATTGAATATCGGCGTCTCTATGAATGATGAAATTGTTTGTATTTGATTGTATGCAGATGACATTGTGTTACTTGCCGAGTCACCAGAAGATTTGCAGATATTGTTAAATGCATTACATGTTTGGTGCACGACTAATGATATGTGCATTAACAAGCAAAAAAAGTAAAGAGGTTCACTTTCGATTCCCATCTGTCAATAGGACAAATACGTCAATTTCATGTGGTGCCGATAGTTTGGATGTTATTGCAAAATATACTGATCTTGGACTCGTTCTACATGAACACCTTATAATGTAACTGCCAAAGCCGTTTCGCTATGCGCTAGTCGGGCACTAGGTCTAGTAATTGCTAAGTGTAAATTAATGGATGGGTTACCATAAAACGTTTTTACAAAATTATATGACTCTGTAGTATGGCCAGTAATTAACTATGGCGCCGCTGTATGGGGTATTAGGTCAGTTTCATGTATCGAAGCCGTCCATAATCGTGCTATGAGGCTCTTATTTGGTGTTGGTAAATATACCCCAAATGCAGCGCTAGCGGGGGGAAATGCTTGGCAACCACGGTCATAGCAATGTGGACACGTATTTGTGTAAAACGCAATCTACGAGAATAAATAAACGTATAGCACTATGGGCTAATAGTAAGTCAAGCTCGTCTTATAGTAATTGATATTTTAACGTTAAAAATAAGATGTCCAGCTGTAATATCTGAACATATGGATATCAATACAGTAGCACCGAAGAGATCTTTAAACTGACGAGTTACACAATATCTCATGGATAAGTGAATTGTTGATTGGCGGTTGTCTATTAATAGGGTTAATAGTATATATGGTAATGGTCGCAATAAGCTTAGAACATACAACACGTTTAAATCAACGTTTATTGTGGACAAATATTGAACATCTATATTATCGCCCTTACATAGGTCTGCACTTACTAAATTTCGGTGTGGTATTGCGGCAATTAGATTAGTGTTGCGCCAATTAGATTAGAAACAGGCATATATGAGCATATACCTATTGATGAACGCACATGCCCTTTTTTGCAATGTCCATGAAGATGAAATATATGTATTATTAAACTGCAGTTTGTACGATGATATTACGTTGAATCTAATTCATAAAGCGGAAACTTGCGAACCAGGATTATCGGATAAAACACAACTGGACCAAATAGGAGTTATACTTACCAACCCCTTGCTGATTAGAGCTAGTGCCAAAACCTGTCATGTTATTTTAAAAAGAAGTACTCTTATGTGTAAGTAATGAAACTATTATAGGAATGAATGGCCTTTTTGTGGAATTTATCGGGGTATAAACTTGGAAAAGTCGCGGGAATACTGGACGAAGCGATAAAAAATTACAATTTTCGAAAAAAAAAAAAAAAAAAAAAAAAAAATTCTTTTTCGAAAATTGTAATTTTTTAAGGCCTCGTCCAGTATTCCCGCGACTTTTCCAAGTTTATATCCCCGATAAATTCCACAAAAAGGCCATTCATTCCTTATAATTCCAGCATTTTAAATAAATTCATCAAGAAAAGGTGTTTATTTTCCGTTTTCTTAAGAATTATTTTAACTGCGCCTGACGGTTACGGAAAGTAGTTCGGCATGGAGTTTACTGGGATATAAATTCTGGACAGAGACTTGCTACGGACCTATCAAATGTTAGGGAATTGTGTAAATATTTTTGTGCTGGAATTATTGTTTTATCACGTATACAGTATACATGTATTTTAGGCTCGGTTGCATAGCTATCGCTAATCAGTTAATTTCAAATCTGATTTGAAATGATAATGGGTTGTTTAAGCATTTTCGTAATCTGATGCCTTTGTATATTAACATCCGTTTGTGGTTTATTCAAGTGTTTTAATATATTTTAGACAAGCGATGAAAAATTGCATGTATGCTTCTAAGCTTCTTTGCAGTGTCACTGATAGCGGTAGCTATGCAACATGGGACGTAAGAAAGAGATAAACTGTTAGCGGTTATCGTTGCCACTGATTGTTTTAACCAGGATAACCGCAGTGGCAACGGCATCTGCGCCGGGTTATTTCTTTTTGCTCGAAATTTATTTCTTAATATACCAAAATATGTACTGTTCATTTGTGCAGTGCTCATCATATATGTCACGTGTCAGAGAACTGTTAAGCATGGCATCGCAGTTAATACCGATCCTGTGAAATTTGTCGATTGAGGCGCAGCAGTTTTGTGACACCATGACTTGACTGTGTTAACTGTATTACACGGGTATATATGCATATGCATGTTTATACATGCATCTGTGTATATATATTCAGTAGTATATATGCATGCAGCTCTGTGTGGTGTCACACAATTTGCGTTTGTAACACCGTGAGCTCATTTTCTTAGTGTTTTATGAACTGGGTAGATATGGCTAGAGTCATTTACAGAGTATTGATATCCGTGATCATTATATTCGTCTCTTGTAATTCTTATTGAATGACAATAAATGAGTCATATCGTGATGCCAATGGAAATCAGTAGATAGATAGTTTATTTACGTCTCATCAACTGTACAACATAAAATACATGCACTAATAATTGTACATGTACCTGAAATTTATTAGTGTATGTCTTTTATGTTGTACAGTTGATGAGACGTAAATAAACTACATAGCTACTGATTTTCATTTGCATCACGATATAACTCTTCATCTCATACTTCTAGATTGCACACGGTGACATTACCTACCGTCTCAGTGTTCGAAGTTTGCTGCCGACCTACGTTTGGTTATCAAACATAGTCAGCCTAAAATAGTTTCATATATAACACAAACGGTATCTTCCCCAAATGTTTCGTTTGACAACATATTCGTCATACATTGACGTTATAATGAATGAACAATGTTATTGGCTTTTAACTTTCAATAATTCCAGCACAAAAATATTTACACAATTCCCTAACATTTGATTGGTCCGAAGCAAGTTCTGTCCAAAATTTATATCCCAGTAAACTCCCATGCCGAACTACTTTCCGTAACCGTGAGGCGCAGTTAAAATAATTCTTAAGAAAACGGAAAATAAACACATTTTCTTGATGAATTTATTTAAAATGCTGGAATTATAAGGAATGAATGGCCTTTTTGTGGAATTTATCGGGGATATAAACTTGGAAAAGTCGCGGGAATACTGGACGAGGCCTTAAAAAATTACAATTTTCAAAAAAATCAAAAAAAAAAAAAAAAAATCAAAAAAAAAAAAATCTTTTTTATTTTTTGATTTTTTTTTCGAAAATTGTAATTTTTAATCGCTCCGTCCAGTATTCCCGCGACTTTTCCAAGTTTATACCCCGATAAATTCCACAAAAAGGCCATTCATTCCAATAGTGAAATTTTAAAAGATCTAATGTTGGTTTGCACTTCAGTTGCATATCCATGCTACAGGGCTCCAGTTAAGTAATTAGTAATTGAGTATGTTCACTCCATCATTTCTGAAGCAATTGGGTATTTGAAAATTTTAATTAGGTAAAATAAAATCACACTACTCTTTACACATCAACAGACAGCAATTATTGAATAGTTTGCTTCTAAATGAAAACATGTCTTGGCATCTACCAATACCAAGATGTGTTTTCATTGGAAATAAGAAAGATATGCTATATTTGTGCTCTGTTTGTTGTTTTCTGCAGCATGATAAAGGTACCACAACATTGTTATTTCTTTTTGATACTCGCTACTTCTGATTTACATTGGGTTTTTGGCAATTTTAATTTGGTATTTAAGCAAATACGCAGCTTATCTGGAGCGAGCTCTGATGCTATTTAGCTAGTGTCCAAATATTGTTGGGCTGGCTTAGGACAGCTGGTCGCCATTTTCAACACATTCAACTACCAAGTTAAATAGTTATTTTGTGTTTTGTGATAATTGCAAGCCGTTATGATGATCGTTTAATGTCACCATGTGAGCAAATCTAAATATAACTTCTTAGTTGACGGTGTCTGCTATCAAGTGTACATGCAAATGTGCTAGAAACAATATGGTGTACGAACGGGATAAAACCTAAAATGAAAAGTCATGCAGAGCATGATGTTATTAGCCGATCAAATCAGGGTTCAATATATGTCCACATTTTATTAGTTACAGAATCTCAGGGAAAAGTGAGAGAGTGTTGATTTCCACCCCAACCAAATTCTCCCAGTTATATTTAGCTATAATTAATATCTGATCATAGCAATACTTATGGTAGTCAAATGTAAACCATATTATTCCAGTTGAAAGAATTGACCTTTGAATATAGGTGAAGGCGCTTAGCATTACACGAATATGTAGCAAGTCAACCAAAATCTCATAAATACCCGATTTTTGGCGGTCATCTTGAAAATATGATAAGTATATACTGAATATTAGTGTAGTTTACGTAAATTCTTTAACATCTATATATCAGAAATGTTTTTTAACAACTTACACCAATTTCCAAGTTAAGGACCATGACCTATTGGCTCATATATTGGTAATTTTCGACTTCCGTCAAGCATAAAGTTCAATGACCTTGAAATGACCTTCAACTTGGTTTAAAAAATGGCACCCGGATTTTTTGGAAACCTTATACATTCAAGTTTATAAAAACACCGGGTGCCATAAATTAACACGAGGTGCCGGAATATCTATATACTATATATATATATATATATATATATATATATATATATATACACATACAATTGCCCCTGGACTAGACGGAAAACCGCCTAACTTTAGTGTTTATTTATAGCCAAATTACAAACCGCCTAACTTTAGTTTACCGAACTATTGTAGTGAAAACGTTTATTTATAGCCAAATTGTGTTATTTCGCTATATTTAAAGTTTTCAACAGAGATAATGGCCAAAACTGAAAAATTATCCGGTTGATGTAAATTAATTTGGAAGTGATACAACAAATTTCGCGTTTGTAGATTACCGAATATAGTAGAAAATGGTGGTTACAAACTTTTTCACAAACCAATGGATAACCAATATATAGCCGATCTATAAATAGATCGGCGAATAATTACAGGTGCACCTATAACATATTACGGGCCCACCTGTAAAATATGCAGGTGGACCTGTAAATGTATAGGTGGACCTGTAAATTTTACCTGCAAAAATAAACCTGAACATTTTACAGGTGGACATGTGGACTGGTCCACCTATAAATTTATAGGTCCACCTGCATATTTTACAGATGTAACTGTAAAATTTTACAGGTGCACCTGTAATGTTAGTTTTGACCCCGTTCGTACACCATAAAACATTTGCGTTCGCGATTGGTCACCATTCTTTCATAGAGAGATCCAGGACAGTTCGGCCACTCTCCATGGACAGATAGACGTATCGACATTAACCCTTAGACTGCTGAATACGAATTTGTCGTCTGCTGTTGCTAATTTCGTTTTCATTGTTTGACAGTACTTTAAAATAATGACTTTAAAGTGGTGTCAACCATGTGTTTGAAAATAGAAAATAAACAGCAGACGACAGAATTTAATTCAGCAGGTTATGGGTCAATATTGAGTGAATGAGAATGAATGAGAATCCTTACCAAAAGAAGGGTCGAAGACGAAACTATCTACACTGGTATCGCTCCGCGCGCTAATACTGCTTGTGTCGTCATTTGCGGTGAACGGGTCACTTTTGATGCTTCCTCGGGACATGGTGGAAATACTGCCGCGGGACGAGATGGACGTGGAGCGAGGTTGCACGGTCCGGTGCTCCTTGGATATCTGCACATCCTGCAAAGATATAGGGCATACCATTATTATAATAGTGTCTTCACTGCTATGCACCGACCCCGCCTAATTCACTTGAGACTTTGGTATATACAAGTCACATGAGGATACAGGCGGACGCCATCGAGAGCCTCGATGGCGTCCGCTATTATCCTTACATGTACATATTTACACCTTCTATACATTCATAACGCCCACTCGACGTATTGCGTTTACATGCCAATACAATACATTAGACACACGTAACGTCGCGCGATCTGGTTGATTGGTTAAAGTTCGCAACGTCGCTATTCCAGGAATTGCGACAAAATGACGTAAAACGAGATTATTATTAATTTTAACGCCATATTTGGTTATTAAAAATGTTGAAACTATCAAAAAATGCAGTGTAAATATAAATAATTCCAGCACAAAAATATTTACACAATTCCCTAACATTTGATTGGTCCGTAGCAAGTCTCTGTCCAAAATTTATATCCCAGTAAACTCCCACGCCGAACTACTTTCCGTAACTGTGAGGCGCAGTTAAAATAATTCTTAAGAAAACGGAAAATAAACACATTTTCTTGATGAATGTATTTTAAATGATGGAATTATAAGGAATGAATGGCCTTTTTGTGGAATTTATCGGGGATATAAACTTGGAAAAGTCGCGGGAATACTGGACGAGGCCTTCCGGCCTTCGTCCAGTATTCCCGCGACTTTTCCAAGTTTATACCCCGATACATTCCACAAAAAAGGCCATTCATTCCCATAGAAACTATCAGAAAATGCAGTGTAAATATAAGTAATAAAACCATGGGCTGTTCAGTTTACTCAGGTGAACAATACGTTTGGTCTGTTTAAAGTTTGCGATGAGTCCTTTGGTCACGCACTACATGCCATACACGATATTGCATGACTGGTCGGCCAGTGTAGTATATAAGAGAGGCATTCTGACCATTGTCTACATTGTCTGTCAGTCGATCATTGAGTCTATCTTAAAGACAAACAGTCATCGCACACCTAGCAGCTGTACGCACGGGTTTCAGTGCGAGAGAAAACCCACAATCAACACATTACAGATAACATACGCAGTGAAGAGAACACCTTTAAATCTTCACATGCTGTCTCCCGCACGGCGTGTGTCGATGAAATGATTGGGATCAGGAACTACAATGCATCATCATGACAGTTCAGGTTTATTTTTGTCACAATAAAGCATCTTAAAATTAGAATAATTCCTCGAACAATCCCGGCACTACTGTCTGTTCCACGAACATTTGGCCATTAAACACATTAAATCTAACTTTTGTTTTCTTACTTACATCATTTTCAAGCTATCTCGCCAGGTTTCGGAGTCACTTTCCAAAATGTTTCGTTTTTTGATCCTTCGGATTAAAAAACGAAAAGTTTGGAAATTGACTCCCCATGTTAAATTCCCATAGGAAAATCGTTTTATCGCATTAAAATCAATACTTGATGGAATTTCATCAAATAATTTGTTTGGGGGAGGGTGACTTTTTTGTTATTGATGAAAAAGTACTTACTTTAAAATATTTTTTAGATTTAATGTGTTTAATGGCAAAATGTTCGTCGGCAGCAAAACGTGGAACAGACAGTAGTGTTAATATGGTTGAACACATTCCAGACATGCACTCAAGCAGTCCTATATATAGAAACAGCTGCGTATGCTGGTGTTCTTTTTCTGTTGATTCAAACAACGTGGTGTAAAGACACTGGAAATAAAACGTGACTACCGTTACAATTAATCAACCGAAAAGAAGTAATTAATACAATTAAAAACTCTTATCCACTCCACTATGATGGTAAATGAGGATGATACTCTGTCGTACTCATGTCCGTCGGAATCCGTGCAAACAACTGGTTTGTACCATCGCCCACTCGTTATGTACGCGACAACCGACGCACATATGTGTCTTTTCCCGCAAGCCAAACATGTTCAATGGAATATTATCATCTATTTTATCAACATCGAATTGTGACAATACACATGATCACGTTTTGGTCATAAACAGGCCGCCGGCTAGTGACGTTTTCCACCACCGTAGCCCAAGATCATCCTGCGCATCTGCGCAGTCTGATCCTGGGGTACACTGTTCGCGATCTAATCTCTCAAGTAGGCTAGCTTCTATCATAGTTGCGATCGGGAGTAGATTGCAAGAGTTATCGTTCGCAACTACTTCCATCAGCAACACGATTAGATTCTAACCTTACAGAGCGAACATGAACATTATTTCTCCCGTCAACACAGTGCGTATGTGCCCAGAAACACAGTGCCGTGAAACATTTTTGATATCCGGTCAATACTTTTGAATTTTAAAGCCATTTGTAGGTGTTGACAGGATAAATATAATAGTAGGTTAGTGCCGTGAATGGGAAAACAAAACATATCTGGCGCGGCACGGAAACGCGGAGTCTCGCCCATCCCGTTTCCTGAGCCTTGCCATATATGTTTTCCCATTCACGACACTAACCTACTATTCTCTATTTCCAAGTGTCACAAATGCGATTTCACGGTCGGCGGTCCAACTTTCCTAATGGTGGTATTTTCATTGTCAGCAGCACACCGGATGGGATGTATTAAACAGGTCAAATACAAGCGGCTTGTATGCGCAGTCTGATGCTGTTTTCTCCATACTTCTTAAAGATGGGGTTCCGCACACCAAGGTCTATTGTAGGGGTTATATTTATTTGGTTCAGCATTTAGATATGTTATTAATATATACAAAGAGCGTTTAATTTTCATTACCGTGTACACATTTGGTACTATTTTGTATTATTTGTATGACGGAAATCAATAATCTTGAGGTCAGTGGAGATAACCGCCTTTTCTCAAAATATTAACATAATTCAACATTTAATCAAAGAAAGTCGATATTTATTTGTCCTTTGTACAATAACTTTACTAATAAGATATCGATAACAGTCGTGTTTAAGTTGATACACATTCGTGATTTAAATCTAAACTAATCACACTGTCTTCACATGCACTTAAACTGGCGATCACCACAACTAACACGGTATTGAAATGTTAGTTAATCCTGTGTAAAAATGAGCACGTTTTTAGATGAAGGAAATATAATGTTGATAACGTCTACCAATGCTAGAAATGGTCGGCCGACACACGAACACCCCCGCTGGGCCAACGTCATTGCATTAAGGTAATACACATTATAATAAACCTACGAAATGTTACGTTTATATGACAACAAAGACATACATGAATAGCATTGACTATGGGGGTTAAGCGGCGATGCGTTGTTGTATGCAGAATGTGACAGGATGATAGTAGAAATATGTCAGCAACACATATAAAACTCTCCATTAAGACTAACAGAATTTAGGAGAAATTTACTAAATGTTATGTGTATATGACAACACAGAATAAATGAATATTGACGTTCGGGCTGGAGGGCCCCATATTGTGCAACATTATTCAGAATGATGATGAAAATACATCAGCCAACCACGAAAGCCTTTATTGAGGGGTAATGTACATTAGACGGAATGTGCGAATGTTTAAGTGTATATTAGAGCAAAGACATTCAACCGAATGACCTTGAACTTGGTGAGGAAACTAATTTTGTGTAGAATGATGCAGGATGTGCGGGCAATCAATGTACAAGCAGTATTTTCTTTCTTGAACATACTGATATGTGTTTTCTTCCATTCTTTAGATACTATACGACACTTTTCGGGCAAAATAAACATTCAGTTACTATTACCGGACGTGTTAATTGGCAGTATTATACTTTCTACATCAATAGTAGTTGATACTCTATAGATCAGGGGCAATAACCGTGTTTCCTTAAAAGGTTAACGAAAACAACTATGTACAATGATCATACTTTATAATATGCCAATAAACATTTGTATTCAGGTGACGCATTAAATTGAATAAATAAGTTAAAACTGTCCTGACTCATTGGTATATCAAAATAGCCTGATACAACCGCGATTTTCTATCAGCAATTTACATGCTATTAAATTATAATATCTGCATAGCGGGCACACGTAATGTTTAAAACTGGCTCAACACAATTATACACTTATTTAATTCCTATAAAGAAGAGTTTGTGCTTGATAGATGGGACCCCAACTTCAATATATCATACTTGCAACGGCGATATAATTAAACTGATTTAAATTAAAACTTCATTTAGTTTTTTTTTTTTTAATTGTCCCTTGTTATGTGGGGCAACGGCATGATTTAAAAAAATTTAAATGGGCAAAAACATGTAGATATTTCCGAAGCATTATATTGTTCATTCCACGTGATGGCCAATCTGTACTCTTTTGGACATACGGACTCACTTTCTAAGTCACGTTATATTTAATGGCCCTGTGTCTCAGATGTGAATGAAATGCGAGCAATACAGTTGGTAAAAGAGCATTTCACAGTGGATTTGTATCGGTTTTCAGAACATGTATATGACGCTAAGGGTGATCTGAAAAAAAAGTAAAAATATAAAAAATATATTATAAAATTGAATAAATATATAGCGTTGCAAACGCTAGTTTTGCTTAGTATATAGCATTCTTATTTCCCGCTGATGCGCTCGCACTTCGTAGCCACGTGCCTTGCGTTGACTAGACACTGCGTGATCGACTACGTCATCGATAACATTCAGTTCTGGCATCGGTTATTTTGTATGATCATGCAGGTATATCGTGTGTTAACGTATTACCTTGTTTGTGATGATTACATAGAAGTGTGCATGTGGGTCATAGTTTGTAGTAAAGCTTTTGAAGCGTTTCAAACAAGTATTTGTGACTTATCTGCAGCAAATGGGTAGTCAGTGGTAAGATGAATCACTGAAAGGAAATACGTCACTGTTCGCGGTTTTTTCTCGATATTTACGATATAGATAAATGCATGTATATGGCCAGTGACGAGTTGCGACTGTAATCATACAGATTCCTTGACATATTTAAAATTAAGTATTTTTTCCAATAACAAAAAAGTCACCCTCCCCAAAAAAAATTGTTTCATGAAACTCCATCAAATATTGATTTTATTGCTAAAAAACGATTTTCCTATGGGAATTTAACTGGGGAGTCAATTTCCAAAACTTGAAGGGTCAAAAAACGAAAGTTTTGGGAAATTGACTCCGAAACCTGGCGAAATAGCTTGAACATGATGTAACTAAGAAAACAAAAGTTAGATTTTGAAAATCGGTCCACGACTAAAAAATATATTTAAAAAAAATATATGTTTAGCCACATGTTAAATTCCCATAGGAAAATCTTTTTTTTCGCAATAAAATCAATATTTGATGGAATTTCAACAAACAAATATTTTTGGGGAGGGTGAATTTTTTGTTATTGGTGAAAAAATACTTGCATTTAAATATTTTTTACATTTAATGTGTGTAATAGCCAAAAGTTCGTCGGCAGCAAAACGTGGAACAGACAGTAAGGACGACTATACTACATGTCGTAGATTCGTCTTATTATAAAACGGTAAGAAATTTAACATTCTAACAATTGCACTCTGGAACTTAAAAATGTGACCATATACACATTCGTGCAATTCATTCTGCTGTATTGTTAAAGTCACAATTACTGTTTGGCGCTTTGTATATAACAATCACAATATTAGCAGTATCGCTCGTAACTTTAATAAAATTTCAAATGCATGTTTCACCCTGACTAATATTCTTCGTAAAATGCAAACATGTATAGATAATTCACCTTTTAACAAGATATTCATTAAAATACATCAAGCCTACATTGACTTCCGCTGAAATAAACCTTTACTCGATACGATTACCTTGTGTTTAGATCCCATACTTCCACTGTGTCACGTGATACTGATGCGACTAAGCGCACGAACACGTTTATTGCCTTTCAAAGACAGCGTTCACCAAGTGCCGTGTATGTAGTTCCTTCCTTATAGGCATGAGTGCAGGAATTGATCTCAAATCGAGTATCGCAGCGTGATGCGGTCATTACAAAACATCCGCGAATAGAACACAGGGATTGAGGCTCAAAATACAGGAGGACGTGTCAGCCTTTCAGAACCATCCCCATATATATGGACCACCGGCTGAGAAAGAAATGACCACGGGAGATTTGCGAATAGTGTAGATCCAATTCATTACGCGAATCCTTACAGTCTGATACATAGCAATGACATTCTATGTATTCGTAAGCTATGATTACATGGCCGAATTGCGATCAGCGAAGGACCGGATTTGCCGGTGCATGCGCAGGCTGATCTGGATCTATGCTGGGCGCATTAATCGTAAGCTCTCTTTGTGGAAATACGGTAAAAGTAGACAATGGGAATGTCATATCCAGAATCTGTCATAATATGTGTCTGTGACTGGAGAAATTGGGCTTATGGGTTTTGCGAATAGCGTAGATCCAGATCAGACTGTGCATCCGCACAGTCTGATCAGGATCTGCACTGCTCGCCATTCCATCAATTAAGTACCCGTCGTGGTTCTATCAAACAATATACATGTAGATCGTTATCAGGCTACAGGAGTGCGCTATTTGATCAGGAGCAACCGTATAAAAGGTTCCCATAATCCATATGTCTCCAGTCACAGTCAATATATGTATAATATAACTCCATAGCTAAGGAAGTCTGTCGTTTGCCTGTTATTCCTGAGGATTAAACTTGGCATGCGGTTGTCTGTTATTGACAGCAGATGATTAATTCGGACAACGCTGAATAACTTCAACGCCAGCTGCCCATTGAATAGTGTGCTTGTAAACAGAATCAGAGGTATCACAACCTCATATATGAGACACAGGTGGAAGGCTCGGACCTGGGATGCAATACTTGGCTCATTTGGAAAACGTAAACCCACCCACCCATTTCCATTCCATACACTATACATTACAGCCTTTCCAAGGTAAGAAACAGCGTCGCAAAAAAAATTCCGTATTTTCGAGCTCGCTCAAATACCACACATTTGTCAATATGTTGAAACTGTAATGGGATTTCGGCCCGACTTAACACGTACTTTATGCTTCTACAGCCCACAAACATGTGTGACATTTATTCCGACATATATTTGAAGACCTAAGACATTTATCGATTACCAGAGACGTAAGTCAGTAGAAAAATCGAAATGTGTGGTGTTTGAGCGAGCCCAAAAATACGGCATTTTTGCGAAATTGTTTCTTAGCTTGGAAAAGGCTGTAATGTATAGTGTATGGAAATGGGTGGGTGGGGTAATGTTTCACAAATGAGCCAAGTATTGGGTCCTAGGTCCGAATCTTCCACCTGTGATGTAATTCTATCACCTCGTACCGCGGCAGTTACCAAAATGAATCAATTTTTACACACCCCTCGTCAGCTGGCAGCTCTCCGAAAGCAAGAAACCAGCATTGCTACAGCAATATCGAACTTTCCAAGAACGACACGAATCAAAGACAGGTAATACAAACACCAATTGTTGAAAATCTGTTTTGACCGTGCTTACTGCCTTTGATAATAGTTTTATCAAACCAGCCCGTCACTGGCAGCGGCTAATACAATTGAGGAGTGATACATACCATGAAGTAAACATTAGAAACAAAATGAAAAGAAAAAAAACAGTTGCAAACACTATAGATCTTGATGAGCGGCCTCGTAACGAGCCGTCTCATCGAGATCGACTATATGTGTCGGTATGTTTCAGATTAAAACAAATACTCATCATGTGATTAATGAACTAGTTTAACAACTAGCGTGACGAGTCTACACTACTAAAAAATATGGGGGCTAAAAATAGATTTTTGTAAATGGTTTTTATATTTGTGGATCGATTTTCAAAATATAACTCTTGTTTTCTTAGTTACATCATTTTCAAGCTATCTCGCCAGGTTTCGGAGTCAATTTCCAAATGTTTTCGTCTTTTTGATCATTCAGGATCAAAAAACGAAAAGGAGTGGAAATTGACTCTCCATGTTAAATTCCCATAGGAAAATCGTTTTTTCGCAATAAAATCAATATTTGATGGAGGAGGGTGACTTTTTTGTTATAGATAAAAAACTACTTACTTTTAATTTTTTTTTTTAGATTTAAGTGTGTTTAATGGCCAAATGTTCGTCGGCAGCATGGAACAGATAGTAGTTATTTAGGGGACAAAGGGATAACACCCACCATGATACATCCAATATACAATGTGGATTTGTAAACTGTGGGTGCGTAGGTCGACCAATATCTGTAGCCGATTTCATCAAAATTGCAAAGTATACTTATCCAGCAAAGTATACTTATCTAGCAAAGTATACTTTGAGGGAGTAATCATTTATTGTTCCTGAAATGCATTATTTCATATAGAACTAACAACTGCATATATTTGATGATTAAAAGTATGCAGAATTATTTTACTGAATTTATTACATTATCACAGCCAAATTGGCTGTGATAATGTAATAAATTCAGTATAATAAAAATTAATGAATTTATCCTAAAACTGAAAATTTCTCCCTTAAAGTATACTTTACTAGAAAAGTATACTTTGCAATGTTGGTGAAATAGGCTACTGTACTGGTCAGAAAGAGAATATACCTCCCAGTTATTCTCGATCGCACGTAAATTAATTTCTGGCGCTATTTGTTGAACTCTGAGCACTGAGGAGTGGTGTGCTCGGGGACACAGAGATGGAAGTGAAGCACCGCATTTCAGTGCAATACCGGTTATAAGGACACTAGAATATACACGTGATTTCCTGATTTTCTACCATTTCGAACGACGTAGTAGCTATGTCAAAAACCGTATGTATCCACACGGAGAAATTATGAACAACGATGTTGCGAATGTACTAATGGGGTCAGGCGCATTATACGTGCCCCATGTTGCAGTGATTTATATACATGTACCCGTTGAGAACTCGAACATTCGACCTTCCAGTTGCAAGTCCGATGCCTTATTCTCAACTGGTACATGTATATAAATCACTGCAACATGGGGCGCTTTGTGAGCCGCCAGCTAATCGACTAAATGGTACCGATGACCTGACTGATGCCTAGGATAACGTAGAGAAAGTGGGAAGAACAGCCCAAAGATTAGACCGTCTTCTAAATCAAAACTGTCTGACATTTTCAATAAGGGTGATATTGTTTAAAGACACGATTTACTGTTTATAGGTGTAAAGTGAACAGCGATGTGGTCACCACCCTGACTGGTCAGGAATCAATCCTGCATGTGAATGGGGCTGGAGAAACGGGGCTTATGCCACGTGTGGCCACTCTAGCGCACGGTCTCATGTGAGATTTATTAATACACCCTGATAATGTTGTTAGGGGATTTATTGGCGTTTGCATTCTGTCACACAGTCGTTGCATTTATTTCATGTTTGCTCATTTCTTGTGTGTTGACTTTACTTGGCGACCGTGTCCCGTGCGTATGTGCCGTGAAACACGGTGCCGTCAAGAAAAATTGATATCCTGTCAATATGACCTAATAACTGCGTATGAATATGTGTGATTGTCATACTAGTCGATTTCCCGATTTTGAGGATGCGGCAGGGGTTATTTTTTGCATTTTAAAACTATTTGTAGGTGTTGATGGGATAAATAGACTAGTAGGTTAGTGCCGTGAATGGGGAAAATATCGGGCGCGGCACGGAAACGGGATGGGCTCGGCAGAGCCTCGCCCATCCTGTTTCCTAAGCTTTGACAGATATTTTCCCCATTCACGGCATTAACCTACTATTCAGTCGCAAACGCATATATGTAATTTATACCACATACATAACGATATACTAGTAATTTCTCTTCGTTCATTGAAAGATCTCAAACACCTACTAACATGGTTATATAGTTAACATTGTACGTTACCGGTACTCGGCACACGCGGATTGTACATGCAGGTTTCCGACCAAACCGGCGCCCTGGCGGCATGTCAGACACGTCGCCGTAGAACAGTCGGTTCAGACATATTCCCATCACTGTATACTCCTACACATGTGCAACAAGGTCAATGGTGCATAATTAAGTACATATAGAGTCCACATGGTGTGCACGAGCACAACTTTCTCTAATTCACATGGATATACTCGTATGATTAATTCATTGATTAGGTATATACATATATATAGAAGGGATGTTCAAACATTAATACGACGTGGTAAGACCTTAAAAGTCATTTAACGAATCCATACGTACATTTGTATTTCACTTTTAACTTAACGTAGTTTAGGAATATGTTCCATGTGTGCATGATGAACGCACATATTATATATTTACATGTATTTTACTGTATCCTAATGTCCATTGCAAATCAGAAATTCTCGACGTTCCGTGTCGAATTAGACATCTTATTCCAATTTTCAAACGTTACTGGAAGAATACACAAACGTGAGCAAATGCTAACGGAATGAAGTATCTTCGAAGTACAATGGGACCTCTCTAAACCGGACACCCTGGGATGTCCACAGGGTGTCCGGCTTAGAGAGATTTCACTGTAAATCAGGCATTTTGGTCATTCTGAGCCATAGTTGTGTGCAATGCGATCACGAACAGACATTATCACCTGAGATAAATGACCATGAAACTCATCAACAATAAGATCACATGTGTTTTCTTGGTGTCCGGTTTGGAGAGGTTCCACTGTATTCAAATACAAAACAAACTGTGTCGTACATACCGACAGGAGTAGATGCGTGTCATGTTCAGAATGATATTCATCCTCTATATATGATGTATGTGTTACTGCTGTTGCTTGGTATGAAATCATGGTTCCAAAATGCATGAACATCGTCAGCTGGGGGCCGTTTCAATAAACTTCGTACGACTAAAATGTTCGTAAGTGCAAAATTATGATAGTCTGTAAATATCACATTGACTACTATGTTTTCTTGTAAACAATTATTGGATTAACATTTATTGAGCATATGCTGCATATGCAGCCTATGCTCAATAAATGTCAATCCATCAATTGAAATTTCCAGACGATTCTAAATTTGCGCTTACGAACATTTTTGTCGTACGAAGTTTCGTGAAACGGGCCCCAGATACTCTGAAGCGGCTGCAGTCAACGAATGTAGCAGTTCTACAAAATACACGTTTTGTAGCTTCCTAATTATTTTTCTGTTATTTCGAACGATAATTTGTTGAGTTTAGTACCATTTCTGACAGAAGTTCCATTCAAGCATGAAATACTATGTTGGTCCACGGGGCCGTTTCACTAAACTTCGTACGACTAAAATGTTCGTAAGTGCAAATTTATTATCGTCTGGAGATTTCAATTGATTGATTTACATTTATCGAGCATAGGCTGCAGCAGCCTATGCTCAACACATGTGAATCCAATAATTATTTACAAGAAAACATTGTTGATGTGAAATTTACAGACTATCATAATTTTGCACTTACGAACATTTTAGTCGTACGAAGTTTAGTGAAACGGCCCCCAGGTTCCAGAGTGTATATAATACATCAAAGTTCCATATATACCATCAGAGCTAAGAACAACTAGTTTAGCAATATAGCGGACTTTACATGCATAGTTTGTAAGCCTTGTTTTCTCCTTGGAATCGAAGGGGTCAGTGGAAGAAGGGGGCTAACTCCATGAGAGACGTAGCACACTTCCAATGTCCTCGTCAATTGTCTAGTGTATGTTCCTAAAGTGCTCATGACGAGGTAAACAGTATCATGCGTCTGTTTAATCTGTTTATGTCATCAGAAAGGTCAAGAGTAGAGATTAGTGTTTACGAAATAATTCAATAAATCTCACCGATTATTCGGCGGCAGCAACGGAAATTACATTACTTTTTGAAAACTCCTCGATTAACGGACACGTTAATCAGATTATACGCCGTCGTACAGTTTGTTTGTACCAACCGCTATTGATTCCGAGAAAAAAATGAAAGAGACAGACTGTGCCTGTTCAAGTAAACATTTGACAAAACCATCGTCATCATTATGCTAATAAAATAACGCTACACAAAAACGTGTAGGCAAATATACGCGCTCATTCAGTCAATGTACAAACAATCAAAACGGGACATAAATTAATAACTTGTTACATAAATGAGTAGTATACATGTAGTTTAGAAGAACCGCAGTCATGAACTGGGGAATGATTATATTTCATTGACTGATCGCCCCACTGTTACCAAGCTGATAAAATGTACCTTATCGCGTTTGTGACCAGCATAGCCCCAGATCAGCCTGCGCAACCGCGCAGTCTGACCAGGGTCTACGATTCTCACAATTCAGTCACGGAAGCACGCCCACTGCAGCCAGCAAGATTAGTTTACCCTGATCCGACTGTGAGCATAAAGATCAGGGTCAATTATAGCAAATATTGTAAGGCCCCTTTTCTCAGCCGGGTGGAAATATGTGCATATCGAGCAGCGAAAGCCGGATTTTATCCGGTCAACACAGTGCGTATGTGCCGTGAAACACGGTGCCGCGAAACATTTTTGATATCCTGTAAATACGACATAATCACTGCGTATGAATATATGCGGTTGTTGTGGTTATTATTTTGGCATTTTAAAGCCATTTGTAGGTGTTGGCGTGATAAATAGAATAGTAGGTTAGTGCCGTGAATGGAAAACGTATCTGGCGCGGCACGGAAACGAGAAGTGCTCGGCAGAGCCTCGCCCATCCCGTTTCCCAAGCCTTGCCAGATATGTTTCCCATTCACGGCACTAACCTACTATTCTCGATAACTACACCTGCGAACAGCGGACATACAAACTGGATTCGCGCGGTACGATTTGGTGCTTCACTGGCCTTCCAAATTTGGTAAAAAAGAACTACAGTGGGGTCAGCGTGTAAGTGCACACACGAACGAACACGACAGGTTGGAACCAACCTGTCGTGTTCGTTCGTGTGTGCACTTACACGCTGACCCCACTGTACATTAAGCCTCCAGTTAACAGTGTGGAATATTGTCAGGTTAACGGAGTGCGTAGACGGCTCGATCAAGGACTAACATTTTACGAGACAAGCCATGCGATTTCGTAACTAAGAAGATGTGCGACTTTTCGTAATAAAAGTTTACAGAAAATGCGATATTTTCTGTAAAGTTAATCCCGTCGAAAAGTGACGTAATTGACATAGCAAATGCGGAATACTTTGCTCTGCACAGTTCGTCAACTGTCGACAAAATTCACGGACAATTTTGTACATATTTTTCATTGGAATATGGCAAATTTTCTTAGGTACAAAATCACATGATCTCATTTATAGATCAAGGTGAAATAAGTGCGGGTTTCTCGTATGCTAGCCTGTATGTATATTTACAGCAAGCTGTTGCCTCAAACTGTGTTTGATCTCAATGGCACATCCACTAGCGACTATGTATGTCTCACGATTTCCATAATATATACGTCGTCTTATGCAGTTTTGAGATACAGTATCAGTAAATAAAACATTTGTATACTAGGACTAAAGTAATGTTTATTATCAATTATCAGGAACACAGCCGTGCCTTGTAAATTTGCAAAAACCGATATTCAGAAACAAACATATATTTTATAAAATTATTTGATTGACAAAACTACATGTAATATAGATTTTCACATACATAAACGAAGTCACGTGTACAATGTAACCTTTCTACAACAGCCTCCCACGGGAAGACTCAAAACTTGCTGTTGTAGATAGGTCATAGTTGCGAACAGTAACTCCTGCAATCTACTACCGTACCGTCCGTAGCCAGACTACGGACGGTACGGGAGTAGAGTGCAAGAGTTATTGTTCGCAACTAGAGATGTGACTGCTGTAGAGAATACTGGACGAAGTGATAAAAAATTACAATTTTCGAAAAAAAATCAAACAAACAAAAAAAATAAAAAAAAAATTGATTTTTTTTCGAAAATTGTAATTTTTTATCGCTTCGTCCAGTATTCCCGCGTCTTTTCCAAGTTTATACCCCGATAAATTCCACAAAAAGGCCGTTCATTCCTATATTGTCCATTTAGGGTATACAATATTGGCTGTTACAGAGAGGGTGTTGCTACAGAGAGGTGGCCGATCGCAGATGTTCGACTGTATGCGTTATCTCCATCTGAGCACTGTCACTGTCATCTGAGCATTTGTGGTGGCAATGCAAATATTACTACGAATACCTACATTCAGCGTAGTACAGTGTTATTGTTGGACAACTTCAGTCAGTCTACTATTTGCTAGCATATCAATACCAAAGGACTGAACGTCCTGAAATGTTTGTGGATGACACATAGACTAATATTTAATCTACAGTGGAAAGCTTTTCGCGAAAAATAAGCGCGGGAATTTCACAGTAGCAGCAACAACAACATCGAGTGAAAAATAGAATTGTGGAAAACCGCAAGATTGTATTCGTGCACCGAACCATGGAGTTACGAATCGCAACTAATCGAGTATGGCGGTTAATCGCCACAGCCTTAGACTATGGACACATTTGCAATAACATATATTTAACACAAAAAAGCGAACATAATATGTATCACACTGAAAAGGCGATCAAGCTAAGTTATTAGAACTATTTTTATGGCGTAAAACTGGTATTTTTTGGAAGATCTCTAATTTGTATAATTCTTCGCTAGCGCTCGAATAATAACACGTGACAATAGACAACACATGTGATGGTCTGTGATATAAACACACACACACGCGCGCGCACACACACACACACACACACATATATTATCACCAAAGTCAATATTTGACAGACATGTATCGGCACAGAGCATATACAAATAGCCAGACACAAAGGTATTTGATTGGAACATGGAAAACGACACTCGCAAATATGATCTTGTAGAATAGTAGAACAAAGTATGGCGACCATCTTGGTAAATTACGGCGATATACAACATTCAAATTGGCATACACAGCTTCGAGACTCATAGCTTCGAGACTCATTTCTCAGTCATTGTAGATTACAGTGGGGTCAGCGTGTATTAAAGTACACACACGAACGAACACGACAGGTTGGTTCCATACCCACCCAAAGTGTATGTTGTTACCACTCAGTTGAACCGTCTCGCCGAGACGGTTCAACTGAGTGGTAACAACATACACTTTTGATTCGAAATTAGAAAAAAATGAAGAAAAATATTTACATTTTTGCTTATACATGACATACAGTGGGGTCAGCGTTCCAACCTGTCGTGTTCGTTCGTGTGTGCACTTACACGCTGACCCCACTGTATACATGTTATATTCTGAAGATAATTTTTGTACTTTCACGCACACAGAACGCCACTGAATGCGTGACTAGAGTAAATGTAGTACATGGTGTAGTATGTAGGCCGAGCAATTGATATATATATGAGACACGCCATGTGCTTTTGTAGCCAAGAATATCTGCGATTTTTCATGAAAAATATTTACAAAATTTACGATAGTGAACGAAAGTTAACGAAATTTTCATAGCAAATGCGGAATTCAATTCCGCATTTGCTATGACAATTTCGTCATCTTTCGACGCCATGTACAGAATATATCACATGTTCTGTAAATATATTTCATGAATAATCGCACATGTTCTTAGGTACAACATCGCATATCGTGTCTCATATATAAAATATAGGATCGACCGAGATGAGGACCGTCGGTTGATAAAATGGACCAAATGACGTTTATGCCCAGATCAGCCTGCGTACATGTAATCAGGCATACGCTGATCGCCGTAGAACGAGGATAACCATCGTCAGTAAAACGATCAGATACTAATTTTACTATATGAACTTGCCAGAGGACCAGGAATTTTTAACAGAATGTTGCAAACATGTGTGCTGATATTAGCCTCCTCTGACACCCCATGTCAATGTCTGCGTCTGCGTATAAGACTTAGTGGCATTGGAACCACTGTGTCGTGTCTGACGTCGTTCATCAAAACTTCCATTAGTATAGAAAGTATTATAGATTTACGGATTTTATAAGTTTCAATATTTCTCGTTGTGGCTTAATATATACAAAAAAAAATGCGGTTTGCTATGGTTTGTTTTCTCTAGTTGAATATTTCACTAGTTCATATATGTAATATGTGCCTGTGACTGGACAAATGGGGGTGGGTTATGGGTGTTGCAACCAGTGTAGATCCATATCCGCAAAGTCTGATCAGGATATACACTGTTAAATATTCCATCAATGAAACACCGGCATGCTTCCAGAAGGCAAATTAGATCGTTATCAGGCTACAGAAGTGTGCTATTTGATCATGAACTACACTGGTCACCAATCCTAAAAGCCCAATTTCTCCAGTCACAGCCAAATATTTCTATAGTCAGAGGAAATTTTGAAAACACGAAAAAGGTTCAGATCGTTGATATACACACAGAACAGAAATCGCAAAAAACAAACACGAGATGTCTACAACAAGACACCATAGACCGGGTAATACAACAGTGCTCCTGGGTAAACAAGTTGATGGGGTCTGATAACGTTGCCATGGTTACCAGAAACTCGTCGCTGAACACACGAGTGCGCCCGGTACAAGTTTGACAACATGACAGATGGTTAAAACATGTATATGAGATATTTTGCTGAAATATCAATAATTTCTGGCTAGCAGTTCAACGTTCAAATAAATAACCAACAAGTCAAGATTAAAATCGTCTATTAATGACACTATCTCTAATTCACTCCATCTTCCAAATCGAACCGTCATTTGAGTTTCTGTTTAGCAACAATTTTAGGAAATTAAATTATAATCGTACGCTGTAAAGGGATGTGTATATTTGTGACTGTGACTGGAGAAATGGGGCTTATTTGTGATAAATGTACAGTGGGGTCAGCGTGTAAGGGGTCAGCGTGTCGTGTTCCAACCTGTCGCGTTCGTTCGTGTGTGCAATTACACGCTGACCCCACTGTACCGTAACCGGGATGAGGCAGACGAGGCGGTCAAGTGTCATTTAGACGATTTGTTTTAATGCTAAGAGTTAAACAAATCCCCGGGGTCGTGGCGGTGAGAATGCTCCCGGACCCCCCATATCGGGAAGTGGTTCGCTTCGTCTGTTTTTTACCTCTGGTTACGGCCCTGAGGTACATTGGTAACTCTTAAAATACATAGTCATGATACACAGATACACGGAGAGAGAGATACAGAGACAGAGACAGAGACAGAGACAGAGACAGAGACAGAGACAGAGACACAGAGACAGAGACACAGACACAGACAGAGACAGAGACAGAGACAGAGACAGAGACAGAGAGAGTAGTCATTATTATAATGCCAAATACTTATAGTGTATGCTGCCCTCCCAAGTCAAACTGCAGTATCTGTTAAACTGCAGTATCTGCACTATGATGCTATGCTGACCCTGTGCAATCATCGCCAGGTGGGGATGATTGCACAGGGTCAGCATAGCATCATAGTGCAGATACTGCAGTTTGACTTGGGATGATTGCACAGGGTCAGCATAGCATCATAGTGCAGATACTGCAGTTTAACAGATACTGCAGTTTGACTTGGGAGGGCAGTATGGTCATGAGTGTGCTGAACAATCTATATTCCTTGTCAGCAGCATGCCGGTAACCCGGATGTTTTGTATCTAACGCAGGGCGACTTACTTGCGTTACTGACATAAACTTAGGGTTAGTATGACGGGTGCTCCATTGATCCTGATAAGACTGTGCGGATGTGCCGAATTTTGAAGTGATCTATGTGATATACGTTGGTGGAAGAGGACAGATGTGTATGGTCCAATACGGTCCTGTAATTCCGCGCAGTGTCCCGGTGCACGGGAGGCGGGAAGAAGAGAGGGTGTAACAGGGTAGAACCTACCACCGGTGATGCAGAGCGAAACGGGTCCCATGTAGAACCAATCCACCCCTGGCGGCACTCGACACGCAAGTTGGTGCCATATAGTCGATGAAAACATGTGCTATTTGCGTCCACAGAGTTGCCACATCTAGACAGCTCCAAGGCAGGCCGGGGACAGAAGCAGGCAAGGGCAGGCCGAAAATTCGACATAGCTTGAGCTAACTTGCTGTTTTCATAAGAAAGTGTGATAACCGAGTTGCCTGGACATCCTGTACTAACGTAGCAGGGACTTGAACACCTCGGCTCCCCGTAGTGTCCACGTACCCCCATGTGTTAACACGTCGCCTGTCCCACTGACCGCAGTACGACTACACACCAGATAATAATAATAATAATATGTTGATGGTATATATATCTCGCCCATGCGCATATTCAATCCAGAACCCAGTAATGGCCGCGTGATACATCCAGATAGGTCAATCCGCCCGGCTTGTCCGCTATATCGGCAGCCAGGCAGAGCCACACGGGTGTCACCACAAACCAGTCCGTGTCCCAGAAGGGCTACACGCATGGGTTGTGTTCTATAAGTGACAGAAGGATGCACCAAGTAGTCAGTCAACTGCCTTACCGTGAGGGCAGGCTGATCCACAAGGTGCCACAATCAACCACCCAGAACACTGAGATATGAATAATATGAACAAAAAATGCCCTAGCAACTAGTCTAAATTAGCTCAATTCCAGCCGAAAAATCGCCCACCACAACAAGCCCACCCCAGCCCCGACCAACCTTTTCGCAAATCCAGAAGTAACAATCCAGTGAATAAGAATAAACACAATGGAAATATAAGCTAATTTCCAACAGTTAAAATGGCCGCCGCCGGTAACCTTGAGCTAATTGCCGGCCGGTAAAAACACACGATCTGCTCAGTCCAAGGTCGCCGTTCAATAGTGTGTGACCTATCATCTACTAGATTATGTCGAGTGTTTGCATAGTGAGCGCAGGCTGACCGGGGGGGGGGGTGTTTCACTTAACTTCGTACGAGTAAAATGTTCGTATGTGCAAAATTTAGGATAGTCTGGAAATTTCAATTGATGGATTTACATTTATTGATCATAGTCTGCATATGCAGCCTATGCTCAATAAATGTAAATCCAATACTTGTCTACGCGAAAACATTGTTAATGTAAAATTTACAGACTGTCATAATTTTGCACTTACGAAAATTTTAGTCGTACGAAGTTTAGTGAAACGGGCCCCTGGTCTATGGAGAGGAGGTCGGGCAAAACGGTGGCACGATGTGCGTGGAGGTAGGAAGTGAGAGGGAGACGGGAGGCAGAGGTCGGAAGACGAGTGCAATTGGAGAGGAGACAGGATGACCGGTGGGGGCGGACTGCGAGAAATCAATCTATCTAAATGTCCCTGGATCTGGGCGAGCGGATCTCGGCAGATTTGGTGGGAGTTCACATGCACACAAGCCCCTTCTGCCTATGTGTCTAGTGTTGCTAAGGAGTTAAAGATTGGTCACTGGTGGTCCGGTGTGCCATATACAATGACGTCAACTAACATATGTGTCGTTTCCAGTCGATGGGGCATAGTGGGAGGCTAATATGAGAAAGCCATATGATTTTGTACCTAAGAAAATGTGCGATTTTACATGAAAACATATTTACAGAAACTGCATTATTACGTCGCAAGTTGACGAAATTGTCATAGCATTCCACATTTGCTCTGAACATTTCATCACCACCCGACGTCATTTACGGAAAACATCGAACGTTGTATACATAGTTTGCATTTGATAGCGCACACCGTCTTAGGTTCAAAATCACATGGCTAGTCTATATCTCATAATGTGAGCAAGTAACGGAATTATCTGACCTCTAAATTCAGAGTCACACTTGGCGCCTGCAGATCAATGAATTATCCATCAACTCTGTAGACTAACATCCTGGCAGACTTTTATGTCCCATGCTTGACGGGCTTCATGTTGTGAATGTAAATAAATACTCAACGTGCTTGTTATAAGTAACTGTGACACTTTGTGAGTCGCCATGGCGAAAATGATGTGTTGCTGTTACAGCCAGTGTAACGGTTAACCCTTTCAACACTACAGATCTCTTTTGTGATGTTTGCAAACAGTGTAGATCCAGATGAGACGGCTCGTAACGAGCCGTCTCATCCGGATCTGCACTGTTTGCAACGAGCCGTCTTATCAGGATATACAGTTTGCAAGTAATTTTTTATTTTTTTAGGATAAAAACACCCTCTTTTCATAAATGGACTAGTCTGAAAATCATTTTGTAACGATTGGATTGGTCGGAAAGTTAACTTATCACATTCCATTGCAGTCACTTATGTTTGCAAGGGCTATTAAGTAACCTGCGCATCCGTGTAGCCTGGTCATACAGTATGGGCATGGTATATCGTTTTGTAGATGTGTTGGATATAAGTATGCACTTTCGTAACGCTAACAAAATCAATTGCAACTAGAAATGTGGCCTATCGGCACACGAATGCCCCCGCTGGCAGCCAAAGAAAACGAGGCATATTTGATTATAAGCCATTTACCTGAGCGTTAAGGTTTTGAACGCACCAAGTCTGTGACCTTGACCCTGGGCTTAGTGGGGGCGGGACGAATGTGGATTTGTCACAGGGCGGTAGTGGACCATTGTAGCAATGCATGTGTGAAATGTGAAGCAGATCCAAGCAAGGAAACACAAATTATAAGCCATTTAACTGAATGTTAAGGTTTCAAACGCACCAAGTATGTGACCTTGACCCTGTGCTTAGCGGGGGCAGGACGAATGTGGATTTGTCACAGGGCGGTAGAGGACCATTGGAGCAATGCGTGTGTGAAATGTGAAGCATATCCGAGCAAAGACACATAAATTACAAGCCATTTACCCGAGCGTTAAGGTTTGAAACGCACCAAGTCTGTGACCTTGACCCTGGGCTTAGCGGGGGCGGGACGAATGTGGATTTCTCACAGGGCGGTAGAGGACCATTGGAGCACTAACACTATATGCCCCCCTCACCATTCGGTGGCGGGGGCATAAATAGAGGATATTCATATGTTTGCAACGAATATGACATATATGTTCATCGAGTTGTGTGAAATGTCCATATTTCACGAGTGCCGTTAGGCACGAGTGAAATATGGACATTTCACACCACGAGATGAACATATATGTCATATTCGTTGCAAAAATATGAATATTCTATTTATTATATACCGCTCCATGGAAATTAGCAGTTTTTAGACTGTATTCGGTAATGAATGTGTATTTACAGCCTATTTGCGCTGTTTTGTGCAGGTGCGCGTTATGAATATAGATAGCGGAAGTAGTCGTATTTTCACCGGAAGTTGTTATTTCATCGATGAGAACATATGACTTTCATTTACATCGTATAACTATGTATTTCAAGGGTAGGTATATAATAAAATGGGCCTTCCAGTAAAATAACACCGTGTATTATAATCCATAATACACCCGTGAAATAGGTATGGAAAGGAGCCCGCTACGGAGAATTCGTTTATGTGGCATCACTGTATGAAGCTATATTTATGCAATGCATGCTGGGATGTTGCGTTGATTTAAAGGTACATGCCCACTCAGTAGGCACACGCTGTTCTTTATGAGAATTAAATAAGTGTATAATTGTGTCACTATTCCACAAGGTCTAAAAAATTACGAGCGCCCGCTATACGAATATAATCATTTAGTACTATTTATTTTACTGATAGTGACGCACGGTGGTATCAGGCTATTTTCATATGCAAATAAAGCATGATATTTTTTATATTATTTATACAAATTATATCCGTCACCTGAACAAATAATACGTGGGGTAATGGTGAATTAATGTTTATTTTGCCAGAAAATTTCTCAGATGATGTCTCTGAGATAAAGAACACTTTGTGCCTACGGAGTGGGCGTGTACCTTTAACCCTTTGAACCCGAAAGCCCGCTATAGCGGTTTATGCAAATAGTGCAGATCCAGTGCTCGTAACGAGCCGTCTCATCAGGATCTTCACTGTTTGAAAGTAATTTTCATATTTTTGAGGACAGAAAAGACCCACTTTTCAGAAATGGACTAGTCTGAAAACCATTTTGTGACCACTGGATTGGTTGCGAAATTAACATCAAAATCCATTCCAGTTACTTAGGGGTGAAAGTGTTAATATGGTACAATGTATATATATGAAACTAGTTGATTGATTCGATACGAAACTAAGCATTGTAGAGCCGACCATTGTTCATCGACGACTATTATTCACGTGCATGATTAAGCCGGGGAAAACAACTTAGCCGTTTTTGTAGCTATTTCAAATTACTGTGGGTAGCTGAACAACTTTTGAAGAAGTTTCACCGGCGTTGAACATTAGTCGTCGACGATAATCGTTGATGTTAGAGCCGACTATTTTTCAAGTGTATGATTAAGCCTGCACAAATAAATAATAACTTAGGAGATCAAAATATTTGAGCATCATCAGGTAACAAGGGCGGTAACAGCTACAGTCTGTTCTACACTGCCCAAGCCGAGTTGTCCACAAACTGCCTGTACTCGTGCCAGCCAAGCGTCAATGTTATGTCGTAGTTACCTCCCTTTGAATTATTCTCGGTAACTGGTGGGCCCGGTGGCTCTAGTACTACATCCCATAGCGCAGCGCCGTTGGCATAGGCGTCGCCAGGAATTTTCCAGCAGGGTTCGTCTACCAACGGTAGACGCCGACAGCCGAAGGCTGGAGACGGGGAGTGCACGAAACGGGTGTCCCCTCTCGTTAGACGGGGGATACGGGGGGTCCCCCGGATTTTTCTTTTTGATTTCTATGTGCAATTTCCGACGTTCTAATGCATTTTAGAGCTATAATTTCCACAATCGCACCACCGAATTTCCGTAAGAAAAATATCTGTAAATCTTAGATAAATCGTAGAAAATGACTTTCAACACTCCTCCAAGGAAATCGACCCGAACTTGCGTCTCAGAAAACTCTTATCACGAATCGTGATAGGAGTTGTCTGAGACGCAAGTTCGTCGTATTGCACGACATGAATTTAATCTGGCCAGGGAGCTGGATGGACATTTCACACCACGAGATGAACATATATGTCATATTCGTTGCAAAAATATGAATATTCTATTTATTATATACCGCTCCATGGAAATTAGCAGTTTTTAGACTGTATTCGGTAATGAATGTGTATTTACAGCCTATTTGCGCTGTTTTGTGCAGGTGCGCGTTATGAATATAGATAGCGGAAGTAGTCGTATTTTCACCGGAAGTTGTTATTTCATCGATGAGAACATATGACTTTCATTTACATCGTATAACTATGTATTTCAAGGGTAGGTATATAATAAAATGGGCCTTCCAGTAAAATAACACCGTGTATTATAATCCATAATACACCCTCCGTGAAATAGGTATGGAAAGGAGCCCGCTACGGAGAATTCGTTTATGTGGCATCACTGTATGAAGCTATATTTATGCAATGCATGCTGGGATGTTGCGTTGATTTAAAGGTACATGCCCACTCAGTAGGCACACGCTGTTCTTTATGAGAATTAAATAAGTGTATAATTGTGTCACTATTCCACAAGGTCTAAAAAATTACGAGCGCCCGCTATACGAATATAATCATTTAGTACTATTTATTTTACTGATAGTGACGCACGGTGGTATCAGGCTATTTTCATATGCAAATAAAGCATGATATTTTTTATATTATTTATACAAATTATATCCGTCACCTGAACAAATAATACGTGGGGTAATGGTGAATTAATGTTTATTTTGCCAGAAAATTTCTCAGATGATGTCTCTGAGATAAAGAACACTTTGTGCCTACGGAGTGGGGCGTGTACCTTTAACCCTTTGAACCCGAAAGCCCGCTATAGCGGTTTATGCAAATAGTGCAGATCCAGTGCTCGTAACGAGCCGTCTCATCAGGATCTTCACTGTTTGAAAGTAATTTTCATATTTTTGAGGACAGAAAAGACCCACTTTTCAGAAATGGACTAGTCTGAAAACCATTTTGTGACCACTGGATTGGTTGCGAAATTAACATCAAAATCCATTCCAGTTACTTAGGGGTGAAAGTGTTAATATGGTACAATGTATATATGAAACTAGTTGATTGATTCGATACGAAACTAAGCATTGTAGAGCCGACCATTGTTCATCGACGACTATTATTCACGTGCATGATTAAGCCGGGGAAAACAACTTAGCCGTTTTTGTAGCTATTTCAAATTACTGTGGGTAGCTGAACAACTTTTGAAGAAGTTTCACCGGCGTTGAACATTAGTCGTCGACGATAATCGTTGATGTTAGAGCCGACTATTTTTCAAGTGTATGATTAAGCCTGCACAAATAAATAACTTAGGAGATCAAAATATTTGAGCATCATCAGGTAACAAGGGCGGTAACAGCTACAGTCTGTTCTACACTGCCCAAGCCGAGTTGTCCACAAACTGCCTGTACTCGTGCCAGCCAAGCGTCAATGTTATGTCGTAGTTACCTCCCTTTGAATTATTCTCGGTAACTGGTGGGCCCGGTGGCTCTAGTACTACATCCCATAGCGCAGCGCCGTTGGCATAGGCGTCGCCAGGAATTTTCCAGCAGGGTTCGTCTACCAACGGTAGACGCCGACAGCCGAAGGCTGGAGACGGGGAGTGCACGAAACGGGTGTCCCCTCTCGTTAGACGGGGGATACGGGGGTCCCCCGGATTTTCTTTTTGATTTCTATGTGCAATTTCCGACGTTCTAATGCATTTTAGAGCTATAATTTCCACAATCGCACCACCGAATTTCCGTAAGAAAAATATCTGTAAATCTTAGATAAATCGTAGAAAATGACTTTCAACACTCCTCCAAGGAAATCGACCCGAACTTGCGTCTCAGAAAACTCTTATCACGAATCGTGATAGGAGTTGTCTGAGACGCAAGTTCGTCGTATTGCACGACATGAATTTAATCTGGCCAGGGAGCTGGGTGGGGGGCTGTAGATGTGGTTTTTTGGGTGGGGGATGAATATGTACACATATGAAAATATAATTTACCCGGGTACAAGGTAGGAGTCCAACTTCCGTTGGCTTTTATCTTTAGAGTTTTTCATGATGCAGACAAATTATTGTTGTTGTTGTTGCTGTTGTTGTATGTCTATAATTCAGGCGCTTATTTTTCGTCACAATCTCTCAACAGCCACAGAGACTGGAGTTAAATTGGAGGGCGAAGCCGATTCTAGACTAGTTGACATCGCGATCATACATATTCAACATGTATTCCTGAAATAGAAACAGTCTATATCCAATAGCAGAGACGTATTATGTACTTTCCTTACCAATAGTCATATTTGCATCCAAAAGTTAAAACTGAAAAGGGGGTTCGTTCGTACCCCCCGAACCCCCCTGGCGACGCCTATGGTTGGTCAGCGCAGATATATACGTATAAACTAAATCCATGGTCAGCGATATTGCTTTCGAAAGAAATGCAGTATTCGTCCAGAGTAATTTACCATTGCAAACTGAAGGTGTGAATTTTGAATCTGTAAATCAATGTAGACCAATATTATACTCAAGGTGTATGATCACTAACAACAACAACAAGTACCGATTCAAAGTACGTATTCTGGTATAGTGTCCTTATCAAGGTGCTCCGACACGGAAATCGATTCTTCGCAAAAACGACAGAAGTCTGTGCCGAACTCCCTAGACCACCAAATGCAGCTCATGAAGACGCGTTTGCTGCGCCATTTTTCATCAAAATCCGTTGCATATTAAGGACAATATCAAATAATACTTACTTTGGAGTGGGCGACGTTGTTGTTCTTGTAACCACGTGATCATGCACCTTGATACTGCACGACGTCACAAGTCAACATGCATGTACACACGATGTAACAAGTCAAACGACATGTAATACCGGCACACACACATGGTTTTACAACTTGTAGTCTCATAAGCCAAAATAAAATGTGCAAACGGTACACACGGCGCTGCGGTTATGTTGTTTTATTTGTGGTTTTTGCGGGTGCGGTGTGGGGTGGATGTTAGTAAATGTATATAATAAATGATTTACTATAGGAATGAATGGCCTTTTTGTGGAATTTATCGGGGTATAATCTTGGAAAAGTCGTGGGAATACTGGACGAAGGCCAGCATCTGATATAAATTCATCAAGAAAATGTGTTTATTTTCCGTTTTCTTAAGAATTATTTTAACTGCGCCTCACGGTTACGGAAAGTAGTTCGGCGTGGGAGTTTACTGGGATATACATTTTGGACAGAGACTTGCTACGGGCCAATCAAATGTTATGGAATTGTGTAAATATTTTTGTGCTGGAATTATTGATAATTGTTACATGTTTTTGTGTTGTGTTAATTAACTCTTTTATTTGTGTTGTTGTCCATTAGCCGGCTGCCCCTGAATGGTCAATACTGTTTCACTGACATCACTTGGTTCTAAATATACTTTAATAAATAATAGTTATATAGTGGAATCTCTCTAAACCGGACACCCTGGGAGGTCCACAGGGTGTCCGGTTTAAAGACGTTCCACTGTAAAACAGACGGATGACTACTTCAAGACATGCGTCGATACATGCATGAACATACATTACTATTGGAGGTAAATGGCAATAAAACATAATTATCAAAATTCAGTACAACTAACATGTATATGTGTCCGGTTTAGAGAGGTTCCACTGTATAATTTGCACAAACTGCGCGTATACATGCTGTATAAGAGGATTGGTACAAATATGTCCATCTTATATGTGGCTGCTTTCGACCAGTTTAGAACTATATCAAATAGCACATTTCTGTAGCCTGATGCCGATCTATATTCATTGTTAGTAGAAACCTGACGGATGTTTCATTGATTGAATGGCGAATAGTGCAGATCCTGATCAGACTGTGCGGATGCACAGGCTGATATGGATCTACACTGGTCGCAAAACACATAAGCCCCATTTCTCCAGCCACATGTCTTTATATGTGAAGTTCCTTCTGTTACTGGCATACTTGCCAAACGTTGACAAGATAATTAAGATCTACTATAGTCCAGTGAAACCTTTCTAAACCGGACACCAAGAAAACACCTGTCATCTTATTTTTGATGAGTCTCTTGGTAATTTATCTCAGGTGATAATGTCTGTTCGTGATCGCATAACAGACAACTATGGCTCATAGTGATCAAATGGTTTAAAGTGAAACCTCTCCACGCCGGACACCTGTCCGGTTTATAGAGGTTTCACTGTATTCTAAGAATTTCGCTGAACATTCATCTTAATTTACAGACCATTCTACTGGGTCCCGTTTCACTAAACTTCGTACGACTAAATTGTTCGTAAGTGCAAATTTAGGATCGTCTGGAAATTTCAATCGATGGATTTACATTTGTTGCGCCTCGGCAGCCTACGTTCAATACATGTAAATCCAATAATTGTTTACAAGGAAACATTGTTAATGTGAAATTTACAGGCTATCATAACTTTGCACTTACGGACATTTTGGTCGTACGAAATTTAGTGAAACGGTCCCCTGATGTTCTAAATCAATTCAGGCGAAAATGGCGAGTTAATAAGGGCGACAATACCAGTAGCCGATTTCATCAAGATTGCAAAGTATACTTATCTAGCAAAGTATACTTTGAGGGAGTAATCATTTATTTTTCCCAAAATGAATTATATCATATAGAACTAACAATGCATATATTTGATGATTAAAAGCATGCAGAATTATTATACTGAATTTATTACATTATCACAGCCGAAATGGCTGCGATAATGTAATAAATTCAGTATAATAAAAATTAATAAATGTGTCCTTAAATTGACAAGTTCTTCCTCAAAGTGTACTTTGCTAGATAAGTATACTTTGCAATGTTGGTGAAATAGGCTACAGAACCGATCCCATGTAGGAGAATGCCGGAATCAGGCTCCAAGACCACTCCTGCAATGGCAGCATGCCGCGTCATAAACACATGGTATCGTCTCCACATGTGTTGGTGCGATTTGAGAAAACCGGGCGGGTGAACTTTGCGACCAGTGTAGACCGAGAACAGCCTGCGCATCCGCGCAGTCTGGTCACGGTCTGTACTGTTCGCAATTCAGACAGTTAGGATATGAACAGTCATATTTTTAGACAAATGTATATATCATTATTAGTGTATATGTGGCTGTGACTGAAGAAATGGGGCTTATGGGTTATGCGACCAGTGTAGATCGAGATCAGGGGCCCGTTTCACTAAAGTTCGTACGACTAAAATGTTCGTAAGTGCAAATTTTAGGATCGTCTGGAAATTTCAATTGATGGATTTACATTTATTGAGCATAGGCTGCATATGCAGCCTATGCTCGATAAATGTAAATCCAGTAATTGTTTACAAGAAAACATTGTTAATGTGCAATTTACAGACTATCGTAATTCTGCACTTACGAACATTTTAGTCGTACGAACTTTAGTGAATCGGCCCCCAGCCTGTGCATCCGCACATCCTAATCGGGATTTGAAATGTTCGCCATCCCATCAATGAAACACCCATGTACACTACATGTAACAAGCAATATATATCGTTATCAGGCTACAAGAGTATGCAATTGGATCAATCACAGTAGTCACAGATCCCATAAGCCCCCATGTGTCAGTCACAACCAGATATAAGTATGGTAGCAGCTATGGAGCTAGACTGACGACAAAGGCCATACAACCCCTTTCCCAAGTTGATGCCTCAGTATCATTCTATCATTCGTCATAACGAGTTCCTGGAAAGAGTGCCACTGGTATACACCTGGGAGCCGTTTCACTAACTTCGAACGACTAAAATGTTCGTAAGTGCAAATTTCAATTGATGGATTTACATTTATTGAACATAGGTTGAATATGCAACCTATGCTCAATAAATGTAAATCAACTAATTGTTTACAGGAAAACGTTGTTAATGTGAAATTTACAGACTATCATTATTTGCACTTATGAACATGTTAGTTGTACGAAATTTAGTGAAGCGCGCCCCAGTGTACTAAAGCAGAGATCAGAATGTGCACACGTCGAATATGATCAGGGTCTAAGTTTTCCAGATAATTAGTTGTGGTATGTATTTCCGCAAAAAGGCCCGTACCATCCGTTGCTCGATACGGGAGTTGTTGTGCTGTTAGTTACCGCAACAACGCCGAACATATAATATGTGCATGTGACTGGATAAATGTGGCTTATTGGTTGTGCAATCAATGCATAGGCTGATCTGGGTCTACACCGATCGCAAAAACCATAAGCCCCATTTCTCCAGTCACAGCCACATGTATATGTTGTACCAGTACCTACTGTGGTCAGGAATAGCCTATATCTCGGAGAGGGCGGTGACTGATGTTGATCACTTAAAGTTCAACCGATTTTCATGTGATTTAGTTCGTTGTATGTAATTTGTAATCTTAGCCGCGCTCTAGTTGTTTCTATGGCTGTTGTTCGGTTACACTAATTGCAAGATGATAATTGCATATTTTCCTTGACTTCCGAGTCATTTGGTTGACATGACAGCGTGAAAGAATAAGGCTTATCGGGAATTTACCCACGTAACTTCTGATTATATAGCATATTTCCGTCGTCCAACAGTATGGGTTCCAATTGCGTAATACGCACAGTAGTGCAATGGTGGATTCACTGACTTAATGGCAAGCAGTGTATCCCCTGATAAGACTGCGCTGATGCGCAGTCTTTTCAGGAGCTACGCTGCTCGCAGTGCCAATAAGCCCCGTTTTCCAATGACACAATTTGAGAATCCCTGATTAGATTATATCCGGTGGCCGTAGCAGTCGATATTGGCACGTGGAAATGTCATCCGTGAGCGAAATAATAAAACCTTGGTCACGAGGTTAGTCCGCTTCTACATACGTCGATCAAAGCCGTTTGTTATTTTGCTTGATTCAATTTACGTAATGGCGCGCTCTTGCACAATCCAGTCATGTTAGCCTGCGGGTCATTAATGACGTTCTTTGACTAATGAACGTCAGCAATTTCTGTGTTTTAGGTTCCGTACATTTCCGCACATTGTGTGATGCTTAGGCAAAGACCTATTAGGTAATGACCCTGTTGTTGTAACCGCAATAATTAGTTTGTGATTAACATGACGTTGTATCTCGGAGAAATATCTCGAACGTGTCAGGTGCTGAGAACAATCGATGGCAACATAACCAGGTCGTGATCGAATATGCCACTCCTGTCACGTGCAGGCACAGTGACCTGTACTTAAATGTTGGCAGCCTCGTGGCAAGCTACAGTAGCGCCTGAGGTTTTGTTCCGCGTGTACTCTACACATAGCGTTTTGGTTTTACCCACGTTTAGCTCACGGTTGCTCAGTGATACGAAAATGGTGGAAACGTTTAGCCGTATTTTGTATCGCTGCGCATGTGCAGAGTTTCAGGAAAACCCGTTTTGCGTTTTTATTTTGATGCGCATGCGCAAGAAATAATACGTCATGACAAAATACCTGTGAGACTACTATTGCCCAAGGAGATCACTACAGGAAACAGGCAACCAATTTATTTCCCATAGACCCATAGACCCACATTCACACAAACATAACAATCGCAAACTACCTGCGGCAAAATCAATTGTGTTACTTCCATTCCTGGAGTCGACCTAAGCCGGTTCTAAATACATGCCAAACACGGGGTCATGCGGGTTGATTTCCATGAGTTGTTTCCCCTTTTTTGACGGAACCGTCTACTTTCACTTTCGAAATCTCTATCTCACCCCCACATCAAGTCGCGCACAGAAAAGTTAACCTGCATGTGTAGAGCATGCAAATAATATAATAAAATGTTTGGCACATACATACATTTCCTGCAGCATCAATTTTATTTATCTCTCTGTCATAATAATAACAATCAATGCCGTTGTCCCGAGAATTTACTCCTTGTTGCTAAGCTGTACCAGGACTGGTTTACGGTCCCATTATTTATTGGACGACTGGTTCCTATAGCTATCTTGGAGCTATGAAACGAATCAAAGTTTTCATTGGATATGAAAACAAAAAACGTAAAACGGTTTTAACTCTGTGAAAAACGGGAAAACGGTTTCAGACGTCTTTAAACGGGAATACAGGAATTTGATTGGCTATAGAAATGAAACGCGCGTTTTGGAACACGTTCATTTCTGGTTTGAATGGGAACACACATGCTGGCTGCGACAACACTAGCATGTACAGTGGAATCCCTCTAAACCGGAAACTCGCGTAAATATAGATGTGTACCTGAGATATATAGAGAATAGTAGGTTAGTGCCGTGAATGGGAGAAAATATCTGGCAAGGCTCAGGAAACGGGATGGGCGAGGCTCTGCCGAGCACATCCCGGTTCCGTGCCGCGCCAGATATTTTTCCCATTCACGGCACTAACCTACTATTCTATTTATCCCGTCAACACCTACAAATGGCTGTAAAATGCAAAAATTGTATTGACTGGATATCAAAAATGTTTCACGGCACCGTGTTTCACAGCACATACGCACTGTGTTGACGGGATACATTTCGTTGTTATGTATCTCTGATTACAATGACTTTTCATGCTTTCAAAACACTAGAATGTGTCATGAAGTGCTCACATGTCTGGGGCCCGTTTCACTAAACTTCTTACGACTAAACTGTTCGTAAGCACACATTTAGGATCGTCTATAAATTTCAATTGATGGCTGATGATTTACATTTATTGAGCATAGGCTGCATATGCAGCCTATGCTCATTAAATGTAAATCCAATAATTGTTTACAAGAAAACAGTGTTGATGTGCAATTTATAGACTATCATAAAATGTTGCACTTACGAACATTTTAGTCGTACGAAGTTTAGTGAAACGGCTCCCTGGTTTATAGTGGAATCTCTTCAAACCGGACACCCTGGGGACCAGGGTGTCCGGTTTGGAGGGGTTCCACTGTATACACAATCACCAAACGCGTGAGCCCCAAATATCTACTCGAGAACATAATAGCTCCAGAGCGTAGTATTCGAGAACAAAGCGGTCCGGTGATGCCGCCATTAACTGAATATATCGGTTTCAATCAAAATCCAATCCAATGAATGACGGTGTAATGTTTTGTTCTAGTTGACGTTTTTATTCCAATGATAAACGTGATTGTCTCTGTAAATATGACATGATACATGTTTTCATTATGTATTGACACAATTGACACAATTCTAAGCGAGTCTACTTCATACGCTGTATATAGGAACAAGTGTCACTATGAGTGGAACACTACGGAAATACACAAGTCAGTAATAACAATTTCACACCGAATAGTATCATTTAACAAATCCGAATGGGATTTTGTACGTTCGGACATCTGCGTAATTTCATTAAATACGTTTACAAACTTTACAATATTTTTCATATTAAGTCAAATGTTTGCAAAATTTTGTCAACTTTTGACGCCATTAACGCAGATGTCCGAAGGTACAACATCCCATGGCGTGTCTCAAATTGAATGGTCTTTGCCTATCGACAGTTCCTTCCAAGCTGTTTCTGACTCGAGGCTAGAAAGACGGTTAACCGTCATTTCCGCCCATTAACCATGAACGAATATGACGAATGACTGACTCGTCTTCCGTTGCCTTCTTGGATTGTCTTCGACGACCTTCATTTGGACGAATCTGAGCACGCTTCGTTCCAGTTTGGCCAAAATCGTGTTTGTGAGAAGTACATGTAATAATATATTTGCGACCTTTTGGTAATTGGTGGTCCCATTTTAGTAGAAGCAATTTGGTCGTTTTGGCCCAAAGTCCGTAGTCATTTTACTGAGTAATTATTTTATTTAATATATCACAAAACCAAAGGTCTTCTAGCCGTCGATTATTTGAATGAAATACTGTCAAAATAGGTTGCTCGATTCACGAGATGTCATTTGAAGAATTTGCCACACTTTTACTACCGTGCACAGTCATCTTAAGTTATGCCAGTTTAACAAATCTGAATATACTGTACCCATACAATGCTCCAGATAAGCTACGTATTTGCTGAAATACTCAATTAAAATTGCCAAAAACCCAGAAGAAGCGAGTATCAAAAAGCAATAAAAATGTTGTTGTACCTTTATCATGCTGCAGAAAACAATAAACAGACCACAAATATAGCATATTTTTCTTATTTTCAATGAAAACACATCTTGGTATTTCATTAGAATTGTCTCCAAGGAGACAATTCTAATGAAATGCCAATACATGTTTTCATTTCGAAGCAAACTATTCAATAATTGCTGTCTGCTGATGTGTAAACAGTAGTGTGATTTTATTTTACCCAATTAAAATTTTTAAATACCCAATTGCTTCAGAAATGATGGAGTGACAATACTAAATTACTAATTCCTTATCTGGAGCCCTGCTATACACCATCCCCGTTCTGTCTGACCGACAGCGGCCTAGCGGTTTATGGGAAGACGCCGAAAGGTGATAATGAAATTACAACGCCGATTGTCAATATTCCGGGACATTGATTTGATATAAAAGATGACCGTTTTTAGCATAAAATGATATTTGACCACATGTCCCGTACATTGTTGATCCTGTGGCAGCAATTAAACAAATTACGATTGGCCGCCGACAATTTCGGTATCTGTCCTCGGTTCTGGAGGATGTCGGTAACATAATTCGACCTACGGCGACTATTTTGACTTCTTTCGAAATGATAATCCATCCCTATTTCACCGGCGGTCCCTGCTCATTTTAGACTTTGTGGGCGACAATTTATCACTTTAGATTTTGTCTTTGGTGACCATGTCTTAACAACACCTTTAACGTGACAGTGCAGCACCCATATGAAGACCTATGAAGTTTTGCCGAAGTCGGGCCCGCGGTTCGGGGGAAGACGCCTTTGCAAATACAATTAAACTATAGATGTAAGTTAGCAGTAGTAATAGTAACAGTAGCAGTAGCAGTAGCAGTAGCAGTAGCAGTAGCAGTAACAGTAGCAGTAGCAGTAGCAGTAGCAGTAGCAGTAGCAGTAGCAGTAGCAGTAGCTACTGAGTAGCAGTAGCAGTAGCAGTAGCAGTAGCAGTAGCAGTAGCAGTAGCAGTAGCAGTAGCAATAGCAGCAACAACAACAACAACAACAACAGCAGCAGCAGCAGCAGTATGATATATTTACAATTATATTTGCAGTTATATTTACATATATTTATATGTACATATTCTATTCACCATTTACTACTAAATCGACGGGTGAGTGCAGAAAGGTGTCAAGTGCATGTTTAATACGTTTGAGATAATCACGTTTTTCTGTTTATATATTCTAAGGTTTGATGGATAATATCCAAAACTGGGTTAGAAGAAGTGATGGACGCAGAAAATAAGTATGCCTCCCTGCTCCAGATAAGGTGCGTATTTGCTTAAATACCCACTTAAAATTGCCAAAAACCCAATTGAGTATCAAAAAGCAATGAAAAAATTGTGCCTTTATCATGCTGCAGAAAACAATAAACATGAAAACACATATTGGTATTTCATTAGAATTGTTTCCAATGAGACAATTCTAATCAAATACCAAGACATGTTTTCTTTTAGAAGCAAACTATTCAATAATTGCTGTCTGCTGAAATGTAAGCAGTAGTATGATTTTAGTTTACCCAATTAGAATATTGAAATACCCAATTGCTTCAGAAATGATGGAGTGACAATACTCAATTACTAATTCCTTACCTGGAGCCCTGTGCTGCTCAACATGGTCAGTAGCTCCTGTCTACCATGCCCAAATATGGAAAATTGCAGATGGAACCGTTTTGCATTACAACAAAATAGTAAGTATGGTGTTGCAATCAGGTTCCATGTGACATAGCCGAATCATTGAATGTGATGTTGTTCTATTTTTAAGTCATTGTTTCTTATATCATCATTATGTGTTGTTTTATGATGTTTGTAATATTTGTACTGATGTACACAGCATTTCTCGGCAGAACCAGTACTACTTCGCCAACAGATACTGTCGCATGCATCTTGACCATTTAATGTCATAGATTCATGCACAACATATCGATTCAGGGCATGTAAAGTGTACACCTTGGCAACTTTAAGCAGCACAGGCTCACGTCAGAGTGTGCACTATCTTCCCAGTTACCATACTGATCCGGAAACATAGCTTTAAAGTTTCATCTTTCATCCGGCATGGGAGGGAACATATAACCATGTAAATATTTCATTTTTCTTCCGCCATGGGAGGGAACATATATGTTCCCTCCCATGCCGGATGAAAAAATGAAACTTACACCAGTTGTAAATACATGGTTATATGTTCCCTCCCATGCCGGATGAAAGAAAATGAAACTTACACCAGTTGTAAATACATGGTTATATGTTCCTTCCCATGCCGGATGAAAGAAAATGAAACTTACACCAGTTGTAAATACATGGTTATGTGTTCCCTCCCATGTAGGATGAAAAATGAAACTTACACCAGTTGTAAATACATGGTTGTATGTTCTCTCCCATGCCGGATGAAAAAATGAAACTTACACCAGTTGTAAATACATGGTTATATGTTCCCTCCCATGCCGCATAAAGAAATGAAACTTACACCAGTTGTATATACATGGTTATACATGTATGTTCCCTCCCATGCCGGATGAAAAATGAAACTTACACCAGCTGTAAATACATGGTTATATGTTCGCTCCCATGCCGGATGAAAAATGAAACTTACACCAGTTGTAAATACATGGTTATATGTTCCCTCCCATGCCGGATGAAAAATGAAACTTACACCAGTTGTAAATACATTGTTATATGTTCCCTCCCATGCCGCATAAAGAAATGAAACTTACACCAGTTGTAAATACATGGTTATACATGTATGTTCCCTCCCATGCCGGATGAAAAATGAAACCTACACCAGCTGTAAATACATGGTTATATGTTCCCTCCCATGCCGGATGAAAAATGAAACTTACACCAGTTGTAAATACATGGTTATATGTTCCCTACCATGCCGGATGAAAAATAAAACATACACCAGTTGTAAATACATGGTTATATGTTCCCTCCCATGCCGGATGAACTAATTAAACTTACACCAGTTGTAAATACATGGTTATACATGTATGTTCCCTCCCATGCCGGATGAAAAATGAAACTTACACCAGCTGTAAATACATGGTTATATGTTCGCTCCCATGCCGAATGAAAAAATGAAACTTACACCAGTTGTAAATACATGGTTATATGTTCCCTCTCATGCCGGATGAAAAATGAAACTTACACCAGTTGTAAATACATGGTTATACATGTATGTTCCCTCCCATGCCGGATGAAAAATGAAACTTACACCAGCTGTAAATACATGGTTATATGTTCGCTCCCATGCCGAATGAAAAAATGAAACTTACACCAGTTGTAAATACATGGTTATATGTTCCCTCCCATGCCGGATGAAAGGTAACTAAACTTACTCATACATTGTAAGTTGGTGATCAACAACACTTAATTTTCTGGTACGCGGAAGTCTTCAATAGTTGTTTCAGGCAATATATACACTGTTAACACGGCTATTGTTCTGTGTAAACTACACTGAGCAAAACAGCAAAATACTCCCGTTTCTATTACACATATACACGTGATCAAGGGGTCATATTGTAGGTCTAGAGTGCAGCTACCTGGCTAGTTTCTGATATTTCCTCACGAAACAACGTGCTTCGGTTGACTGGGTAAAACACGGTTTTCAGCGATTTGCACTTGCTCGTGACTGTAACTGGTCAGTTGGATGTTGAATACCTGAGCAGATAGAGCATTCAGAAAAAAGTATATAGAAAACACATCACTTTTCATTTTGAAAACATGCCGCGTTTATCTGAAGCGCAGCGAAATCAGGCAATTGGGATGTTGCGTGCTGGCACTATCCCGTTGCCGTCAGTCGATTTTTTGGTTGCACCCGGGCAACGAGTTTTGTCTTGATCTGGCGTATGCAGCATACAGGGACGTGATTGATCGTCTCAGGACGGGGCAACCCCGTGCAACGATGCTACGCGATGATCACGCCATCCGCTTGACGCATTTGCGTCATAGGTTTTTGTCTGCGACAGTCACGACTCGTCGGTACCAATTTCTGGAGAGACGATAAGGAATCGTTTGCGCCATAAGGCACTCCCAGTAAGGGCATACAGGGCAATTACACAGGCAGTATTATTACCCATCGTCATTAGCGCGCTAGACTTCAATGGGCGAGTCGTCACCATCATTGGCGTCTACGTGACTGGAACACGGTGCTCTTTAGTGACGAGTCGTGTTTAAATTTAAGTCACGCCGACGGCCGACAACGAGAGTACCGCCGTAAAAAGAGGTGAACGCTATGCACAAATTTGCGTAAGGGAAAGGGACGGATTGGAGGTGGAGGGGTGATGGTTTGGGGAGGGATAATGAGGGGTCAAGACGCGCGATTGATAGTTGAATGCTGGTCGGTACACTAACGCGTTCCTTGCAGCCGAGGCCATTCCTTTCCTCAGACGACATGGGCCAGGCATCTTGCATCAGGATAATGCCCGTCCCCATACCGCTACATTAAGTCGCAACCATTTGGCAGCTAACAATGTCAAAGTGTTGCCGTTGCCAGCCGTTTCTCCCGACCTGAATCCCATCGCACACATGTGGGATGAGCTCGAAAGACACGTGAGGGAGCGATATGCGCTTCATAACGTCGATCAATTGTCCAATGCTCATGTCAGAAAATGGAATGGTTTTCTAAACGCCCTTATCCAGACCTACGTCAATTCTATGCGACGTCTGGTCAATGCAGTGATCCACGTACACGGTGGTCACAACAGGTATTTGGGAACATGTCCTGTTCATTTGCCACCAGAGAAAAGCCATTGGGAGGCGGTAACATCCACCACACGTACAAGTCCAAGTTAGTTTGGAAACTGTTTTTTGTTTTCGATTATGTTCACTTCATCGATTGTTTTTGGACATACACATCAATTACTATAGCATATTAGAAAACGTCAAAGAAATCAACAAAATGGTAAAAATATATATAGTTTTTTGTTTGCTCAGTATATTACCAGTAGCCTATTTCACCAACATTGCAAAGCATACTTTTATAGCAAAGTATACTTTGAGGGAGAAATTTTCAATTTTAGGATAAATTTATTAATTGTTATTATACTGAATTTATTACATTATCACAGCCAATTTGGCTGTGATAATGTAATAAATTCAGTACAATAATTCTGCATACTTTTTCATCAAATATAAGCCGTGGTTATTTCTATATGAAATAATGCATTTCAGGAAAAATTAATGATTGCTCCCGCAAAGTATACTTTGCTAGATAAGTATACTTTGCAATGTTGGTGAAATAGGCTACAGATGATAATCACAAGGATCGGATTATAGGTACATGACACACACTGGACAACTAAGCTAAGATTCCAAGTAGATTTACAAATGGAACCTTTATGCTCTGTAACAAATATGTGGTTATTATTTGCTGCAGTGGAAATTGATTACTGCAGAAAGATGTCAAGTTGCACGTGGAACCCTTCTGCAGCCCAAATATGATGACTAGTTTGAAACTAGAAAGAAAGTTCAGCATTTTCACACAATGTGTAGGAACTTCTTTGTCATTCATTTATAACACAAAAAGATTTTTGGCCAAATGTGTAGTTGGCACGTTTCTGCACTCACCCGTCGAAATGTCATATTGTGGGTTTTCTTTATCAGGGAAACCCCTGAAAAGACGTACAAGGAGTGTACTGAAACCCACAGGTGTTTGAACAGATGGTCAGTATGTTGGTTTCATCGGGTATTTTTGGGTAAATTTGGGTGGATTTTGTTAATTTTGCGTAATTTAGATTTGTGTAATTACTAATGCTCAATTATTACACACGACAGAAATTGTCAATTATCCTATTCACCGTTCCGAACTTTCTGACGCCTTTTGCTGTTAAAATACCCACAAAGAAACAACGGAATGAAAGCTAATATTTGGCCAGTACAATTTCCAAAATGTGTTGCTTTCAGACCGATTATATCATCAATTTTCACCCACAAACTCCAAATGCGGGTTCTATCGATTCAGGAGACATCCACACAAATACGATATTTTCTGGCGAGCCTCAAAGCGGAGAGTACACGCGTGGTGCGCCATTTGATTGGATAGACATTTCCCGCGATATGTCAAAATCCACTACAACATGTGTGTCATCCAATGAACGTCGCGCTGTAAAGTTGTAAACACAGTGTGTACCCACATTTCACCGCTTTGAGAGCTCGACCATCTATCCGAAAATAGTTGACAAATAATGGTTGTATTGGTTAAACACGTGCGCAGGTAGAATCTCTGTTTCACACCTTTGTACTTCTAGTTATACGTGCCGGTAATTCGCGGGAGGTGACGTAAATTGTATGTTGGTAACAATGCACTAAACCACCAGATACCGAAATAGCTCATAAAACACAGAAATATGAACCGTTCTTCAAGAACCTGTGCTAAAGACATGTAGGAAATGATATAACTCTGACCCTCTGAGAATACCGACACACCTTCTTCAAAAACTGGTCCTGACAGATAAGCCATAAAACGGTCGCCTCGCAGACAATATGACTTTGTAGATTAACGAAATATCTTGAAATAAATATGTAATCTGGCAGATGTGCTATTTCAGACAAATATGTTGCTTTGACTGGATAAATAGGGCTTATGGTACTTGCGACGGCTGTAGACCCAGACAAGATTGCGCATCCGCGCAGTCTGATCCGGGTCTACACTGTTCGTAATGCAGTCACTGAAACTCCTGTCATGTTTCTGACAAAAAACATAATAAGAATATTTAATTACTTGAATGTGATGGCAGGCCATGGGCTTGCAGCTAGAAGACTAGCAGATAATGCCAAAAGTTAATTGAATGTGATGGCAGGCCATGGGCTTGCAGCTAGTAGACTAGCAGATAATGCCAAAGGTTCAAGTTCACCAGTCGCAACCGCATATGAGACACGCCATGTGATTTTGTACCTTCGGACATCAGCGTTATTGCATTAAATAAGTTTACAAAATTTTCAATATTTTTCATGAAACTCTGAAATTTCTGTCAACTGTTGTCGCCATTAACGGAAACTATATTAAATTTTGTAAACGTAGTTCATGAAATTATACAGATATCCGAAGGTACACAATCACATGGCGTGTCTCATATTTACCTGTAGCGCAAATGGATGTCGTCAATATATATCTTCAACGGAAGTATACAGGTGGGTATATGCCTATGCAGGGTATGCGATTACGTGATCAAGTGATGTGTAACCCAGTGACGTTGTGAACGTATAATATACCAACGGACTTGTGTGGCCGTCTAATGCCCCGTGTTTTACCGCACCTACCGCATACGGTAGCATACGGTGGCACAGAGGGGACATAGAAATATTGTTTCGCCTGCGCACGCAATAGGGTGATAGCTATTGCGTGCGCACGTGATAGCTATTGCGTGCGCACGCGATAGCTATCGCGTGCGCACGCGATAGCTATCGCGTTCGCACGCAATAGTAAAACATATTTCCATGTCCCCTCAGTGCCACCGTAGTAGCAACATGAATGAAATGTGTTTAAAATGGATTAATGTCACCTAAGTATTGTGTATGGCGTATATAAAGGATCTTACATGAGTGATGATGTAATATGATATTTATTAAACGAGTTTACTGATTACCTAGCGTGGTTTACGTAGCTTAACTCTTTGTATGCTGGGAAACTTGTGGGCTATAAATAGTTCAAAAATAGCGGACAAGAAATTATCATATTTTCTTTTATTTCTCCCCGTAAATATCATGACTATGTCTTGGAATTTCATTAGACTCAATTCTAATGAAATTCCAAGACATATTTACAAAGAGAAATAACACATATACTCCTAATTTGCTTGGCGGATATTTTCACTGCTAGCATGCAAAGAGTTAAATGAGAAAACTAGGACAAGGCTAAGGAGCACCGCAGGGACATGGATTTTTTTTAATTAATTCGTTCCCACGTAATAACAATTCGTTCCCTCGAATTAACAATTCGTTCCCACGATATAACAATTCGTTCCCACGATATAACAATTCGTTCCCTCGAATTAACAATTCGTTCCCTTTGAAATTACAATTCGTTCCCTCAATTTAACAATTCGTTCCTTCGTTCCCATGATATAACAATTCGTTCCCACGATATAACAATTCGTTCCCGTGGGAACGAATTGTTATTTCGTGGGAACGAATTGTTAAATTGAGGGAACGTTTTTTAATTCGTGGGAACGAATTGTTAATTCGTGGGAACGAATTGTTAAATTGAGGGAACGAATTGTTATTTCGTGGGAACGAATTAATAAAAAAAAAAGAATTCTAGGTCCCCTGCGAGGCTCCGTACAAGGCAGATCACCGCTTTTGAATACATTGGCAAGCAAAGTAGTTCCCATTGGTTGTTCTTTTTATAACAGTTTAATACCGATTTATATTTTGGAAAACTCAGAAATTTATAATATTATTAATCTAAAATGATTTACTAATAATATAATCGCGTTTCATATCCGTAAACAAGATTAAAATGTCGAGCAAACACGCTACCTCGGTATGATCGAGTTGTTTATGTTTTGCCCTGTTGACTGTTGACACAGTTTCCTGACCTCCATTTGTAAAGTACATATATTGTATATATTAGTAACAACATTGACCTTGATACACAATTAACGTGTGGGAAATTCCAAACGAACACAATAATATACTGTGTGTACGACAGAATATGCACGGTAGTTTGTTTGCAAGAATGTTCGTCTGGATATCTGGTTGGCCGAAGAAATATTTCGACACTGCCAGGTAGGATACAATATTGCAGTACAGCTTGTGCAACGCTTGTGGGTCTATTTTCATTTATCAAGGTGTATGATCACGTGGCTACAACAACAACAACAACAACAAGTACTGAAACTTCCAGAATCCCCCCCCTCCCCCCCGATTCAAAGTACGTATTCTTTTATTCTGACCTTAGTATGTAACGGATTTCGATGAAATATGGCGCATCATACGTGTTTTGTTAAACTGTATTTGGTCATCTCAGTTCTATGGCCAAAACTTCTGTCGTTTTTGCGAAACATCGATTTCCGTGTCTACTGACACGAAAATCGATTTTTCGCAAAAACGACATAAGTATGTGCAGAACTCCCGGGACCACCAAATGCAGCTCATGAAGATACGGTTGCTGTGCATATTTCATCAAAAATCCGTTGCATATGAACGAAAATATAAAATAATACTTACTTTGGAGTGGGCGAGCTTGCAACACTTTCAGCCTTTGTTGTTGTTGTTGTAACCGCGTGATCATGCACCTTGCTTTAGGCTACATGTTTCAATGTTTCATTTGAGACGTTAAATAATTATTCATGGGAAAGCAGCACATATATGTTCCGTTGTGTGTCTCAAATGGTGTGGGGGCGGCCATACATGTGTATTGGAGCAGAAATACACCGATTTTCGTAATGCGACCTAATTTGCATATTTATTAACTATTGTATTACGATATTTAGTACACCGTGTTAGTACACTGCCAACGCCCATTTTATGAAATAAATAAGCTTAAATACCAATCCATATTCTGTTAATTGCGCGCCATATGTTAGTCACGTGCTAGTTACTGACCTGTGACGTAGACGCCACGGATACCAACGACGGCGGCTTACAGTCGCCAATGGCGTCGTAGCCACAGGCGCGTATACACGTGCGGTGCTGTCGCTTCTTCACGTGCCGACAGATGAAGACGACGACAACGATGATGGAGATGCCGGCCAGAGCACACAGGATCGCCGGTATCGCCGGATGCAGCATCCTGAAACATGGTCATGAGATAATTACAGCATTTGTCACAGTGTTGTGTTTGTCCCCGCCGACTGTCAATAGTGGCCCATAGCTATCAATGAATTAAGTGCTAAGCTCTTGCTGACTACAGAAAGGTTACCCAAAATCCCTTAGAATCTTATAATATGTACACGAGATAATTACCAGATTTGTCACAGTGTTGCTTTTTCCTGCCGGCTGTCAATAGTGGCCCAGATGGACTAGGGCCTAACCTCTTGCTGACTACAGAGAGATGAATTCAGTGAGTGAATGGTGATCAGATATGTCTTGGTTAGTCCACATATCAGAATAAATTGGAAATTGACGCTTGTCCACAAGCGCATATGTAGCCCCCTTCCCCACCTACAGGTTGCCGCTAAATAAATTAGAGACAGTGAGACACTTACTATGTTAGTAAGGTAAGAGTTGTCATTCTTGCATGAAACACACATTTGGGTCATGGTTTATGCCAGTGTGAAATATCATGAAAATATTTCAAAGAGTAATCAAGTTTTGAATTGACAGGAAATCAATATGCGAACAATCAATGACAGATATCTCGAACATTAGTCCAGACAACAGTTGTCTGTCTTACACGTAATACACCTTTGTGTCAAGGTCTACTCTACGCACGTGTGAAGTTTCATGAAAACATTCCAAAGGGTATTTGAGTTATGCTCCGGATAAAAAATAAGTGCGTAAAATTAAATGGAAATAACTCGAAAAGAAGTGAGACAAGAGTTATCGTTATTGTGCGTGACATTATGTCACGCACACTAACGATAACTCTTGTCTCACTTCTTTTCGAGTTATTTCCATTTAATTTTACGCACTGATTGTTTGGGTCATTATCTATGCAAGTGTGATGAAGTCTCATGAAAATATTCCAAACGGTATTCGAGTTATGCTACGGTCAATAAATCAGTGCGCGAAAGATAAATGAAAATCACTCGAACATTAGCAAGGTAAGAGTTGTCATTATTGCGCGTTACACATCTTTGGGTTGTGGTCTATGCATGTGTGAAGTTTCATGAAACGTCTGCGGCGGACATGGACGCGAACGATGACGCAGACGATGTTCAGTGTCAAATCCATTGTATCCCCTGACCTTCGTCCTGGGGATACACGTACCTGATTATCTGGTTTCTAATATAAATTATATATAAAAACACTGATACTAGAAACGATACTGACATGCACATTTTTCAGTCACTTGTGGGTCATACTTCGTAGGTTGAAAAGGGGTTACGCCGGTAGCGCAAAATCATAAAATCTCTTAGTATCGTAATATATGCGATATGTTTCGCATGCCCCGCTCCCCACCCATCCCCAGCAAGTGACTAGATAAATGGGTACGACGCTGGATATAATTGTACAGCATGGTATGCATGCACTGCGCACATTCAGAGACATAGGCACATTCAAACAGTTGAAGACGTTTCAATTATAATGTGCACACTGGATACAGGGGCGGATCCAGCATTTGGGGAACGGTTGTCTAGTTGCGAGAGTAGATTGCAAGAGTTACCGTTCGCAACTAGGTGGTTGTCCTATTTTTGAGCTCTTCGAAATGCATATTCCTGCATTTTTACTCCAACTGGTGGTAAACTGTGATCTGTGTAAACTCCGTGGCTGAACGGGGGGGTCAACGCCCCCCCCCCCTCCAGATCCGCCCCTGGATATTGGAAACATATATTTACTACCATGCTGAATGAATGAGTTGTAGAACATATTACTCCATGTATGACACAATAAATACTGACCTATATACCCACTCAATAGGCACAAAATGTTCTTTATAGGAATTAAATAAGTGTATGATTGTATCACTATTCCACCAGTTCTAACGATTACGAAAGAATACTACTACTATACAGGGCCCGGTTGTTAAAAACATCAGTTAGCTTAACGGACTGTGTTAAGCTAACTGATGTTTGCAGCAACCGGGCCCTGATATACTCATTTAGTAATATTTATTTTACTGATAGTGACGCTGTTAAATCCTTAACTGAATGGTTAAAATCTCTGTTTTAACAGAGATTTTAACCATTCAGTTAAGGATTTAACAGTCCGTTAAGGATTTAACAGTCCGTTAAGCTAACTGGTGTTTTGAACAACCGGGCCCAGGCTATTTTCATATGCAAATGAGGCATGGCATATTTGTATTATTTATACTAATTAAATGCGTCACCCGAAAAAAATAATATTTTCGACAGATTATAAAGTACCGGTACGATGATTGCACATCAAAAAATAAATAAAGAGTATAAATAGTAATGTCCGTTAACATTTTAAGGAAACACGGTTATCGCCCCTGATATCAGTGTGGAAAGTTAAGTCTGATATAAAATGTATAATACTGCCAATTAATACGTGTGGTAATGGTGAATGAATGGTTATTTTGCCAGAAAATGTATCAGATGATGTCTCTGATATAAAAAAAAAAGGTTGTGCGTACTGAGTAGGCATGTAACTTTAAGATAGCTGTAAACAATACAGGCCGCCAAAAGTTGGAATAAAACTAGACAAATACTTTGTACACTTTCAAGATGGCAGCTATTTAGTAAATTAGTTTGTTTGACATAAGAATACTAGATGGCCGCGGCCTGCATGTCGCGCCTTGGGGCGAGGAATGGACACTAAACAAAGAGATATAGTATAACGAAAAACTTTAACCAAAAAACTTTAACCAAAAACTTTAACCGGACACACGTACGTACGTACGTACGTATGCCAAAGTGCCGACTATATCGCGCTTTCCGCAAGCGGGCGCGACAACAATTATTTGGAACCGATAAAACTGGTATAATACATATCCCGATTCCACATAATGCACAGAGTGTTTATTCAGTATTGCAATATTCTTCCCATAACCCATTTCCAGTTATCAGCAGGAACAGGACTCAAATACGTAGTTGACACATGTACTTGTAAAAACATGTATATAGCAGAAGTGCATAACTTGTTAATGTGGTAACAACCAGAGAGGAAAAGCAAATATCTAAATATCTGCATCTCGGTAAGGCAGATAACTACTGAAAGACACAATGTACCATACAACAACGTAGGTGTTCCAATGTGTATGGCCGTCATCCATTACCTGCGTAAGTGCACATCACTGCACACTTCATGACCATTGCCTAACGCATGTATACATCATGGGCGGATTCAGGGGGGGGGGGGCGGACCCGGCGCGCCGCTCCCCCCTAAAATACGCCGAGTAAAGATTGTTTACAAGTTACAAGGCACGTTTGTACGTTCGCGTTGTGAATTTATTGTTTATTGGGTTTTATTTTGCTCCAAAATGCGCCAGAACGCAGGAAATGCGATGTAGATTTCGGATTTCGGAATAAACAAGCTGATTAATTGCTACACTGTGGCACAATTTTATCACATTCAGCTAGTTTGGTAAAAAGCTATTCCGAGTATAGTCAAATATAGTCTTATTTAGTAAATCAACTGTTCAACTAAGAAACTAACCTGTCATGATGTCGCTGGATAGTTCTCCTTCAAGTTTAATACTAATTTTGCTATGCTGATCCAGTATGCTGTTCACCCTGTTGTTTACACTACCAGATAGGCAGCATTAGCAGAAAAAAACGTGACGTTGCAAACGCGCATGTAATGTCATACATCATACAATTTACGTCACTATCTGACATCAGAACGTTGTGACATTTTACCTGCACATGCGTCTTTGAACTGCGTTGAATAGTCAGGAAATATTTACTCAATATGGGGACGTTCATGAACTTTGAATTTGTTTGGAAAGCCTTAAGTGCGCAGAATTAGCTGACACCATTGTACATGATGGAATCCGGGATAGCCTGTATTCTAAAACAACGCTGCGGCGAATCGCAGACATACGTTTTATTCTTGAGTCTATTATGTCAAGCCGGAAGCCGTAGTCTGCCGAGCTTCCTATCCAATTCGATTTGTTCATACTGTACTCGTTTTTTTTGTCAAAACAATATATATCATTAGAAATAGCAGAATCAGCAGTAAACATGTATATATTTGCTCCGCCAGATTTCGGACAACTCCATTGTGTCCTTTGAACGTTATTGAACGTAAAGCTACCAAAATGACGTCAAACATTATATTACGTCACACATTTATTAGTAAATTTAAACAGTATTTTATTTCATTTGAATAAGCACATATCATATATACACATTATCATTAGTATTGGATGATTGAGGAGAAAGTAAACATGCTTGTATAATAAATACCTCTTTCTTACGTTGCACAGTTGTTGTTGTGACATGAGAAATGGGACTCAGCGCTCCAGATAAGGAATTAGTAATTGAGTATTGTCACTCCATCATTTCTGAAGCAATTGGGTATTTCAAAATTTGAATTGGGTGAAATAAAATCGCACTATTGTTTACACATCAACAGACAGCAATTATTGAATAGTTTCCTTCGAAATGAAAACATGTCTTGGCATTTCATTAGAAATGAAATACCAAGATATGTTTTCATGGAAAATAAGAAAACTATGCTATATATGTGGTCTGTTTATTGTTTTCTGCAGCATGATAAAGATATCACACATTTTTTATTGCTTTTTGATACTCGCTACTTATGATTTCAATTGGGTTTTTGGCAATTTTAATTGGGTATTTAAGCAAATACGCACCTTATCTGGAGGTCTGGGACTTGTGACCAGTGTAGCTTCTGAACAAATAACCCACTCATGTAGCCGGATACAGTTCTTTATTGCTTGCTAAAACCACGTTGGGTGCTACATTGATGGGGTGGCGAACAGGGCAGATCGGGTGCACAGGTTGATGTGGATCTACGCTGGTCGCAAAACCGATAAGCCACATTTCCTCAGTCACAGCAACTTTATGATATACCACGTGATCCCACACTTTGAAAAAAATAGTTTCATTCATGGACATGATGCAATATGGTAGCATGTAACTTACAAAAATGCGGCGACGAATCTAAGACAGACATTTTATTCTTAAGTGTATTATGTCGAGCCGGGAGCCATAGTCTGCCGAACTTCCTATCAAATTGGCGAGAAATTATGCGGCCCCAATTATGAAGATATAAACATCGGTGTCTTGGCGCGATGCTACGGAAGCCCATTAGGGCCATTTCACTTTTTTTTTAATTTCCATTTATTCAAGATGTTTTCTTGAATTTTCAAGTTCATTTCTTGAATTTTCAAGATCTTTTCTTGAATTTTCAAGAAAAGATCTTGAACATTAAAATTCAAGAACAAATCTTGAAAATTCATGAAAAGAACTTGAAAATTCAAGAAAACATCTTGAAAATTCAAGAAAAGATCTCGAAAATTCAAGAAAGTATATTGAAAATTCAAGAAAAAAAAAAAAAAAAGTGAAGTGGCCCTAATGGGCTTCCGTATGATGCTGACATCAACACGGTATGTACTGTCTAGGCGCGGGATGTGGACTTCAAAATTGTGGATCTGAGTGGCGAAATGGGGTGTTTGACATTTGTTGTCAGTTTATTTCCTGGCCCACCGTCAACATTATTCAACTAGATATGGGCATTATGGTGTTGCTCTGTAGCCTATTTCACCAACATTGCAAAGTATACTTTGAGGGAGAAATTTTCAATTTTAGGATAAATCTATTAATATTTATTATACTGAATTTATTACATTATCACAGCCATTTTGGCTGTGATAATGTAATAAAGTCAGTATAATAATTCTGCATACTTTTAATCATCAAATATATGCAGTCGTTAGTGCTAACTGAAATAATGCATTTCGGGAAAAATAAATGATTACTCCCTCAAAGTATACTTTGCTACATAAGTATGCTTTGCACTGTTGGTGAAATCGGCTACTGAAGCATGGGAATTTCAGTGACTGAATGACGAACAGTACAGACCCGGATCAGACAGCGCGGATGCGCAGTCTGATCTGGGTCGGCACTGGTCGCATAGACCATAAGCCTCATTTTCACAGTCACAGTCACAATTATAAAGATATTAATACGTTGGACCAAGGATGTCTCTGGTTGGACGTTGTCAACAAACTGATTTGATATAATGTTCAATGATTCAGATATTACAATAAAAACGGGCTTAGTGTTCGGCGAGGGTATAACACTAACGTTCATACAATATAGTAATATAGTGCATTATATTATTATTTATTAATGATCAAATGCGTGTAATACAAAACGAAGAGACTCGCTTTAATTGCAGAATTTTAAGTCGAGAAGTGGAAGATAAGCCATGTCCCGGGGTTTCAAAATTGACAATGCACGCTGCGCATATAGGACCTGTTTCACTGAACTTCGTACGACTGTAATGTTCGTAAGTGCAAATTTAGAATCGTTTGAACATTTAAATTGATGGATTTACATTTATTGAACATATGCTGCCTATGGTCAATAAATGTAAATCCAATAATTGTTGCAAAAAAAATTTCAAACGCCTACCTTTATGATTTAACAGCTTTACATCTTACGAGAAACGTGACGGACGGATTGACTGACGGGCATTCCTGACGGAAACAATATACACATTTTCGTTTTCAAAAAGTGGATATAAAATCAGTATGCTATAATTAAAGACTACTACTGTCCATCAATTGTGTTACAAAATCGCAAAGCAATAACTAATACTCATGTAATGGTGTGCGATGGTGCCTCCAATTGCGCCCCATCCTATCATCTAGCCGACAGTCGGTGTGTCGACACAAATTGAAACTGCTTATCACCACGACGCACCTACGCTATACTTATACGCGAGATTGCGAGGTCGTGGGATCACAAGAAAGTGAGAACGCGATGCGGAATCGCGAGGTTTGCGAGAACGAGATTGCGAGAACGAGGGGCGAAATCGCGAGAATGCGAGATTGATCGCATTCTCGCCTTGCGTTCCCGTGAACTCGCCTGTCGTTCTGGCAATCTCGCGATCTCGTGCACAAGTCGAGGATGCGAGCATGTAACTTGGCCCTAACGGGACACCGTACATGTCCGCGTCTCAGACAGCACCGTGTACAACAGCTGCCACAGGCTACAAAACACTAACTAGCTTTACCATAATTATATTATATAACTTAACCGGAATACTCCGTGTTTTTTCATTCTCTGATACCGTAAATTCTTCATGACCTCCTCTTGCATAACCTACAACATATCTGCACGTGATCTAAACTAAATAAAACATAGGTTCATAGATCCAATATCCTCTGATCATCCCAGTTTTGTACAAATTTCACCGACTCCAACACTGTTTACATCACGGGACCATTATATTCCATTAGTTTCTTAATACAGTGGAACTCTCCAAACCGGACACCCTGGGACCTCACAGGGTGTCCGGTTTAGAGAGGTTCCATTGTAAATTAGACATATGAATGTGTCAATGCATGCGGGTGTGCTTTGTGAAAATGAACAGGCATTACCATCAGATATAGATGACAATGAAACCCATAGCATTAAGGATTACAGAGACTGTCTGCGTGTCCGGTTTAGAGAGGTGCTACTGTATCATAAATGAAAAATAAAAGGAGTCAAAAATGCATGAACAGATGTACCAAGCGTTTGTGTACAGCATGATCAAGTTCTGCCAGCAAACTGTGTCCAAACCCGTCGAGATTATTAAAACCGGACTACTTTTGCCTACACACTTGCAAAATGTAAATGTAAATGCTTGGATTTAACGACGGCACCTCGATGACCTTGCAAAGGAATGAGGTGGATACAGAGAAAAACGGCCCCAGGGGGGCTAGCTCTTATTAGAATAGTCCTCACTGGTTCTTTAACGTGCTCAGACTCTCCTTCAAATCTGATACACGGGACCGCCGTTTAAAGTCACCATCCGAAAGGACTAGTAGAGCAGGAAATACAAAGTATCTCAGAAATACTGACACCCAGGAACTGAACGCTGAATCGAACCCGGGTCGCCAGCATGGCAGTCCGACGGTGTTATCCCTCGGCCACGGTCTGCTATTTACACACTTGCCACTTTACGAACATTTTATATACCGGACACCAAGAAAACACATGTGATCTTATTTTTGATGAATTTCTTGGTGATTTATCTCAGGTGATAATGTCTGTTCGTGATCGCACACAACTATGGTCCAGAATGATCAAATGCCTGATTTGCAGTGAAACCTCTCTAAGCCGGACACGCTGGAGACCAGGGTGTCCGGCTTATAGACGTTTCATTGTATCTATATAGTGTATTGTCTTAACTTCTGTTGTGATTACTATATGACTGAATAAAAAGTACAATATTGTGCGCACTAAATACGGATTTAGATATATTACCTAAATAAATATTTCGTGTGCACACTATTGTTAAATTAGCATCCGTTAAATGCATATTAATAATTCAGCGGCACGTGATCTAAATGGTACACGTTTTTTATTTCAATTAATGTTACAAGGAAATACACGGCACTTTATATCCGTTTAATGTTCATTAATAATGGGCAGGTGCATTTGGATTGAATTACATGAAAACATGTGCAATTACATGTAATTGACAGTGAGACGAGTTTTTAGTGCAGTTTACACTCGAAATATTTGAGATTTATGTTAATGTATTAGCAACTGTAAACTCTATGCCGAAAACCCACCCCAAACAGCGGTTTGGACACGCCGTAACACATTGTCTAGGCGAGTAAAAAAATACGTCTTCGTGTGGAATTTTCTTTCAATGGTGACGAATGTCAGTTTAGTACCTAATTACATAATCTTCAGACCCGGGCGCATTTGAATTGTTTTGCACATTGTTTATAAAGGTGTTTCATGTATATACAAACAAGGTTCAATTCTGGTGGTGACACGACAACGTTACACACCCATCCACTACCCACTACCAATGTATTGTGGTACATCTATAAACGCTTTGTTATACAGTGAATCCTCTCTAAGCCGGACACCCTGGGAGGTCCCCAGGGTGTCCGGCTTAGAGAGGTTTCACTGTAAATCAGGCATTTGATCATTCTGAGCCATAGTTGTGTGCTATGCGATCACGAACAGACATTATCACATGAGATAAATAACCAAGAAACTCATCAAAAATATAATCACAGGTGTTTTCTTGGTGTCTGTTTAGAGAGCTTCCACTGTAGTACATGTATCACTACCTATTCTCAGAAATATATGCAAACGAGCTGCTAATGGGTTCTCGACGACATTCCATGAATCATCATAGCAGTGAGACCAGTAAACACAGCTAGAATTACATAGTTTTGCATTTCTAGCTATGTATGTACTGTAGTTAATAACGTCTAATATAAATACATAGAGGATATTCATATTTTTGCAACGTTAGGCACGAGTGAAATATGAACATGTCACACCACGAGATGAACATATATGTCATATTCGTTGCAAAAATATGAATATTCTATTTATTATATACCGCTCCATGGAAATAGCAGTTTTTCTAGACTGTATACAGTAATGAATGTATATTTGCAGCCTATTTGCAGTCCGGCACTGCAGATGCGCGTTATGAATATAGATAGCGGAAGTAGTCGTATTTTCACCGGAAGTTGTTTATTTCATCGATGAGAACATGACTTTTATTTACATCGTATAACTGTGTATTTCATGGGTAGGTATATAATAAAAATAATTATTTACCGTCGAATTCTATATTTTCCACTACATTGCCTCGTTGTCCAATTATAGTTATTTTCTGTTGTAAATTAATACGATTCTTTATTTACCATTCCGCTCTATAATTGGATACTAGATACATTGTCACATTATCAGCTTCATAATTCCAAAATAATTGTCTACATATTTATTACTTCTACAGAAGATAAATCTTTCTGTGCATGATCACCAAATTTGTGCTCTAAATCAGGCAGTCTGATTGGCCACTACGCGGCAGACGAAAATTGACGTCTGCTGTTTTTCATTTTTGACTTAATTCTGAACAAAAAAACCTGTATTGACAGCACATGAGAATCGTCTCCAGTGGAGAAATATCGAGAAATATTGAAAATAAAACATTTCCAGCAGACGACAAAATGTAATTCAAAGTAGTTAAGGTTAATATTGAGACGACAGTTTCTGGAGACTTATTGCCATACAGACTGACAGCGCATACATAGATGATGCTTTCTGGCTTTGGTAGGATGGGCGGATTTGCGTGGGCGAGACAATTCTACTGCCCAGTGGGAGACACAACCACCAGAATCTCCTGTTTATAAGGCCGCCGCGTTCATGACTATGCCACCCAGATCACCGATACACAAATCCCTGCACAGTGGCGAGTATTGTATTGTATTGTATTGTATTTATATTGTATTGTATTGTATTGTATTGTATTGTATTATATTGCATTGTATTGAATTGGATTGAATTGTTTTGTTTTGTATTGTAAACTGCATTGTATTGTATTGTGTGTGTGTTGTGTTATTGTATTGTATTGTATTGCATTGTATTGTATTGTATTGTATTGGTTTGTATTGGTTTGTAAATTGTATTGTATTGTATTGTTTTGTAAATTGTGTTGCATTGTATTGTATTGGTTTGTAATTGTATCGTATTGTAAATTGTATTGTATTGTAATGTTTATTGTATTGTCTTGTAAATTGTATCGAATAGTATTGCATCACATTGTATTGTATTATATTATATTGTATCGCATTGTATTTAATCAAATTGTATTGTATAGTATTGTACATATCAAGTCTTCCTAGCCATGGAAAGCGACGGGCAAACCCAGACGAATTCAATAATATAATGTGAGTATTATTTTCGCTTTGTGCGTGCTTTGTGTGTGTCCTGTTACTAGAATTGTGTATCATGTGTTCGGTATTGGATTTCAAACGATTAATGGTGATCGTATCCTTTGGATACCTTGGTGTTCTATTGTTTTACATGGAGGAGGCCGTCGATGAGACCGTTGGATACACAATGTGCACACCCGGGTACTATCGAATTATCAGTCCATTAACCCGAATTGTCTGTCTGTAACGCAGGGCGACTCGCTCGCCCTGCGTTACAGACAGAAAAACGGGTTATCTGGCCATGTGACAGTTTTTGTCTAATTTCCCTTGGTGTGCTCATTTTCTCATGACATTGACACACAATCAAGGTGCATGATCACGTGGTTACAACAACAACAACGTCGCCCACTCCAAAGTAAGTATTATTTGATATTTTCCTTAATATGCAAAGGATTTTGATGAAATATGGCGCAGCAAACGCGTCTTCATGAGATGCATTTGGTGGTTCATGCAGTTTGGCACAGACTTATGTCGTTTTTGCAAAGAATCGATTTCCGTATCGGAGACACGGAAATCGATTCTTCGCAAAAACGAAGGAAGTTTGGGCGAAAATAAGAGACCACCAAATGCAGCCTAATAAGACGCGTTTAATGCGCCATATTTCATCAAAATCCGTTACGTAATAAGGACAATATAAAATAATACGTACTTTCAATCGGATGGATTCTGAAAGTTTTAGTACTTGTTGTTGTTAGTACCACGTGATCATACACCTTGACTATATATATGCTATCAGACTGCACGTGTGCGCTTGCAGAAGCCACATTTGCCACAAATGCCATCAGTCCCAGTTTTCCAGTCAGCCACAACTGTGTGACTGGAGAGATTGGGATCATGTGATTTGTGACCAGTGATTTATGAGATCTGTAACCAGTGTAGCTCCTGCTCAAATAGCACACTCCTCTATCCTGATAACATACATTGCTTGTTGGATGCATGACGGATGTTTCTTTGATGGAATGGCGAACCGTGCAGATCCTGATCAGACTGTGCGGATGCACAGTCTGATCTGGATCTACACGGATCGCAAACTCCATGAACACAATTTCTCCAGTCACATCCAAAAATTTATCTCGTCAATATCGTCGACAGTCCCATTAATACGGACTAGATATAAACTCGGCGAATAAGCTGTTGCTACTCTACTATCACTCCGGCTTCTCTATATTATTATTACTATGGCTTTACAAGGATTGGCGGCCGATTTAAAAACACAGCCGGGAATTGTTCTAACTCGTGTATCAATCTATGTTAACGTGTCCCTCATGATGTCATTCTTTATGGACTGGGTGAATAAAGAGTTTTGTACTTGTACTAAACGCACGATGGCACGGCGCTAGTTGCCAGTCGACACCTGCGATATAATTCCTCAACCCGTATTTGAGACTCCATGCATTGGCTTGAGACCTCAAAACCGGATCTGAGACCTTAAACCAGGCATTGAACCATGGTTTGAGGTATTACTGTACAGCTCGATTTGAGAACTCAAACTCGGTTTTGAGGAGTTATTGTGCACTTGACGAACGTTAATAGTCGGGTTTTAGGAGGTTACGAAATATGAAAATAATTCTCTTAATTATACACAGAAGTATATGTTGCTACCACTCATTGGAACCGTCTAATGAGTGGTCACAACATATAACTTTGAGAAGAAAATATAAAATTGGTTCAATTTTGTATTCGCCTTAATTCAGTGTGAAATTGGTTGCATAATACTATGGGCGGTATAAATTTGCTTTCTTTATTGAAAAACTACAGCGAAACCTCTCTAAACCGGACACCCTGTGTCCGGCTTAGACAGGTTTCACTGTAAATCAGACATTCGATCATTCTGAGCCATAGTTATGTGCTATACGATTAAATGACCAAGAAACTCATCACAAATAAGATCACCATATATGTTGTTTCGCTATCCGGTTTAGAGAGGTTCCACTGTACATGAATAAACATCTTGTTAATTTGTGAGGACATTTCTTGACTACATTCCCTTGTATATATTGTATGTGTCATTCATGTAAAAACGTAACAAAAGTATTACAGTGAAACCCCTCTAAATCGGAAACCCTGGGAGGTCCACAGGGTGTCCGGTTTAGAGAGGTTTCACTGTGAATCATCCATTTTATCATTCTGAGACACAGCTGTGTGCTATGCGATCACGAGCAGACATTATTACCCGAGATAAATGACCAAGAAATTCATTAAAAATAAGATCACAGTTGTTTTCTTGTGTCCGGTTTAGAGAGGTTCCACTGCATTATGACTAAACCAATGGTTTATGTGATAGTAATCCTGGATGTCTGGACAACAACAAGTACCGATTCAAAGTACGTATTCTTTTATAGTGTCCTTATTCTGTCGTTCTTGCGAAGAATCGATTTCCGTGTCTCCGACACGGAAATCGAGTCTTCGCAAAAACGACATAAGTCTGTGCCAAACTCCATAGACCACCAAATGCAGCTCATGAAGACGCGTGTGCTGTGTCATATTTCATCAAAATCCGTTGCATATGAAAGAAAATATAAAATAATACTAACTTTGGAGTGGGCGACGTTCTTGTTGTTGTAACCACGTGATCATGCACCTTGGAACCACTGCACTGCGAACAGAATAGAGTGAAATAGACACCTACAATGTATCAACGTATATTGCCAGTCCGCAATATGTGTCAACTTATTGTCTATCATATAAATCATATAAAAACACTCCTGATATAAAATCGTGCAGAAATGGATGATCATGTGTCTCTGTATGGTGTTTAGTTTCGAACTTGAGTTAAAATATTAACAATGTTTTTTTTTATTTTCGGCGTGAATCCAAGATGGCCACAAAACCGGCGACGAAAGGAACCATATGGAAGAATATTTCGCACTGGCAACGTAAACAAATGTGTTACTAGACATGGCGGATTATACAGTAGAACCAATATAAACCGGACACACAGGAGACCCCGTTGTATTCAATCTAGATGGGTTTCATTGTAATTTATTTCATTGTCGTATCTGTTCATGATTTAAAATGACAAACACTGTTCACGGAGTGCTTAAATACAGTGGAACCACTCGAAACCGGACACCCTGGGGGCCTCCCAGGGTGTCCGGTTTTGGAGAGGTTCCACTGTACAAAGTTAAATCAAATGATGTATCCATTGGATGGGCGGGGTCCCATGTTTTAACTGTTGTGTGACATGTTCTTTGAGCCAAGTGCAGTATGCTCAATTCATGGTATGCTATCTGTTTATAGTTTGCACGGTTGTTCATTCAATCAGTGAAACACCTGGTATGCTTGTAACAAACAGGTTTCACATACTATGTATAGCAAGCTGTATGATCATATGGTTACAGCAACAACAGTTACAGAAACTTCCAGAAGAGCCTCCGATTCAAAGTACATATTCTTTTATATTGTCCTTATTATGTAACGGATTGTGATGCAGTATGGCGCATGAAACGCGTCTGGTTAAGCTGCAGTTGGTGGTCCCGGTACTTTGGCCCATCCAAACTTCTGTCGTTTTACGACATAAGTATGCGCCGAACTCCCGAGACCGCCAAATGCAGCTCATATTTAAAAGAAAATCCGCTGCATATTCAGGAAAATATCAAATAATACTTACATTGGAGTGGGCGCGCTTTCAACACTTTCAGACATTTTTGTTGTTGTTGTAACCACGTGATCATGCACCTTGTATATATGATAAGGGACCGTTTGATGTGAGCAGAAGCTAGACACAAATTTCATACACACATTTTCAGCTGACACAGTCACATATGAGACATACCACGTGAGTTGTACCTAAAAACATGCGAGATATTTCATCCAAAAATATTTACAAAATATTCGATAGTTTCCGTAAATGACATCGAAAGATGACGAAATTTCGTCATCTTTCGACGTCATTTACAGAAAATATCACAGCTTCTGTAAATATATTTCATGAAACATCGCAAATGTACAAACTCACATGGCGTGTCTCATATGTACAGCATGTGACAGAATACTGGCCTCCGGTGGGCACTATCACATGATGATATGGCGCATCAGGTGGCGCGGTTGTCACTGACTACATAAAAGGAAACAAGTGTCATTCCCGCAGCTGCCAATGTCGCTATGTTGGCTCGATAGGGAGCGGTTGTCTCTTTGTATCTACGCCGCGTCACAAGACGTAAATAAAAATAAATCAAAGTACTGAAGGAACTGAAACTGTATCGCCAGAAACAAACAGTAATACAGTGTGTCTGCCCCACACTGATAATGCCCCCATTGACGACAGCCTTTACAACAATCTTGATCTGATGTGGGGTGCCCTAACAATACACCAGATCACTTAGCCCATACCATAGTAACCCTTTGAACCCGAAAGCCCGCTATATATCGGTTTATGCAAACAGTGTAGATTCAAATGAGCCGGCTCGTAACTAGCCGTCTCATCAGGATATGCACTGTTTTAAAGCAATTTTCATATTTTTGAGAACAACAAATACCCCCTTTTTATAAATGGAGTAGTCTGAAAATCATTTTGCGATGATTGAATTGGTTGCAAAATTAACATATCGCAGCCCATTCAGTTACTTAGGGGTGAAAGGGTTAAGGAGCATCATTTGATCCAAGCGGTTCACAAGATAAAGCAATTTGAAGTTGGTAACTGAAGAATGATCATTTTACCTTTCAGCGGCCATTTTGGATGACCTAATTATACGATTGCAATAAAAAAGATGGGGACAATTACTTTTGTGTTATTGATGAAAATGAAAAAGTAATTACATTTTAATAGTTTGTAGATCTAGATTCAGGAAAGAAACACAGTACATGATCACGTGGTTACAACAACAACAACGTCGCCCACTTCAAAGTAAGTATTATTTGATATTTTCCTTAATATGCAACTGATTTTGATGAAATATGGCACAGCAAACGCGTATTCATGAGCTGCATTTGGTGGTCTAGGGAGTTTGGCACAAACTTCTGTCGTTTTTGCGAAGAATCGATTTCCGTGTCTCCGTCACGGAAATCGATTCTTCGCAAAAACGACAGAAGTTTGGGCGAAAATAAGAGACCACCAAATGCAGCTTAATAAGACGCATTTGATGCGCCATATTACATCAAAATCCGTTACGTAAGAAGGACACTATCAAAGTATACGTACTTTGAATCGGTACTTGTTGTTGTTGTTAGTACCACGTGATCATACACCTTTATATCATTCTCAACTTATTTCGAAGACCATTCATCATCTGCTTCTGCTCCGTAATTATCCGTTTCTAACGTCGTGATATTTACATTAGCCTTCGTACTTGACCATCCCATTTGAGCAATTACACGCACAATAAACGCATTCCCCACGCATTACAGTTACCGCTACAGAGGTACCGGATGGTACCGGTCCCGGTTGGTACCGGTACCCGTTTATATGGGTAGCCAAAAATGGCGACCGACAGCCATACGGTTAATGTTTCTAAAAGTAGATAAATAAAATGACAATACCTAAAAGAAGTAACATAAATCGGACGCTGACATAACTGTATCCAACGATAAAGTAAAAACACTTAAATTCCGCATCCGTTTCAACTCCGTGTGGAGACAAAGATTAACCCTTACTACACTGAATTAAATTTTGTCGCCTGCTGGAAATGTTTTATTTTCAATATTTTTTTTATAAAAACCTGTTTTGACAGCGCATGAGAATCGTCTCCACTGGAGACGATTCTCATGTGTTGCCAAAACAGGTTTTTTAGTTAAGAATTAAGACAAAAATGAAAAACAGCAGACGACAATTTTCGTCTCCCGCATAGCGAGTGTTAAGAAGCTTACGTTTCCTATATTTGCTTCTACGCCGTATAAGAATGATTTAGACACATAAATTTCGTGTGAGGTCATAATAGGAATGAATGGCCTTTTTGTTGAATTTATAGGGGTATAAACTTGGAAAAGTCACGGGAATACTGGACGAAGGCCGGAAGGCCTCGTCCAGTATTCCCGCGACTTTTCCAAGTTTATATCCCCGATAAATTCCACAAAAAGGCCATTCATTCCTTATAATTCCAGCATTTGAAATAAATTCATCAAGAAAATGTGTTTATTTTCCGTTTTCTTAAGAATTATTTTAACTGCGCCTCACGGTTACGGGAAGTAGTTCGGCGTGGGAGTTTACTGGGATATAAATTTTGGACAGAGACTTGCTACGAGCCAATCAAATGTTAGGGAATTGTGTAAATATTTTTGTGCTAGAATTATAGAAAGATACACTTGGCTTCAATGACAATTGCTTCATAAGGGTGATGTGATATATGAATATAACATATGTGAATATTGTCTTGTTACTGTATACTATATGGTACATCTCAGCCATCTTTGTATGTACAAGCCACCGTTCAGTTTCACCACTTCGTGCGTTTGACACATACAGCAAATATTATGACAGTAAATCCAATAACATTTCGTACTATACATAATAGACAGATATGAAAGCAACAGCAGACGACTATTGTTGTGTGTAGCGGTCTAAGGGTTAAGGAACGACGTTAATGCCCCATACGACATATTACGTATGAAGTGAATGTATAGAAATATTCGTACGAACAGGTTTGTCGTACGATACTTAGTGAAATGTGTCACAGGGGCCGTTTCACTAAACTTCGTACGACTAAAATGTTCGTAAGTGCAAAATTATGATAGTCTGTAAATTTCACATTAGCAATGTTTTCTTGTAAACAGTTATTGGATTTACATTTATTGACCATAGGCTTGCACTTACGAATATCTTAGTCGTACGAAGTTTAGTGAAACGGGTCCATGGTATTCTACAAGTTGTTCCGATGTCTCGTAGCGCAAGACATCGCAACTGCAAGTGGGAATTAATGCCGTATGGAAGCGTGATATATATGTTGATGAATCAGACCTTAATTGATTTATAAGGACAGTGTTGCCGATAAGGTGATCATTTAATATGCACATTGTCATTTCTAATTTCTAATTACGCCATTGTCGATGTTATCTGCCGTATAACTGTCGTATAACTGCCTACTTTACATCACATTTGCCGGTAATATCTTGAAATTGATTTCCGGTGCATTCAAACTTGTGCGCAAATCCAATATCTTAATATCCAATATACGGATTGAGGAAAGGTGAAAATTACTTCACACTGGTTCAGACGCCAAATAAGCAGAGACATATATTAGTTACCTGTGTGCATATAAAGACACTATTATTGAGAGCACTGTTCGTCCGCATGTACGAGGAGATATTTTTTAGAGACGTTGGTCGCAATGATTGGGAATGGCTGCTCGTAATTTTCTCAGACGTGTTTCAAATGCGCGGGACATGAACTATTATCAATACGGGTATACATGATATAGCTAGCTGTAATTCCAGCACAAAAATATTTACACAATTCCCTAACATTTGATTGGCCCGTAGTAAGTCTCTGTACAGCATTTATATCCCAGTAAACTCCCACGCCGAACTACTTTCTACAGGTGCGCTGTCAGTGCTGTCAATGTAAACAAATGGCTGCCGTCTGTCAAAATAAGCACATTTTCTTGATGAATTTATTTCAAATGCTGGAATTATAATGAATGAATGGCCTTTTTGTTGAATTTATCGGGGATATAAACTTGGAAAAGTCGCGGGAATACTGGACTAGTATTCCCGCGACTTTTCCAAGTTTATACCCCGATACAAATTCCACAAAAAGGCCATTCATTCCTATAGTAAATGGACATTGATAGGTATAAATATATTTAAATATATTTTATGTTTCTAAAGATGCATCTGTTCCATATTTTTTAAATAGAAAGTGTACCATTCAAATGCGTCATTTCAACCGGTATGGCGTCACTGCGGTGGATATATCCAAATACAGTGTCCCCAGGGTGTCCGGTTTAGAGAGGCTCCACTGTAAATCAGGCATATGGGCACCGCAAAACAGGTATACATGTATGTTGTTTGCGATCATTTATAGGTTTCAGAATGGCTAAATGGCGCGGAATCGCCAAGGGGTATGCAAAAGTAAGCTGGTATAAAACAAATAGTGCGGGTGTTTTGAGATCACAGACACAGTTTGCTAGTACATTTTGATCCAGTACTACCCAGTTTCACTTGAGAAACATTGTGGGATGCTTTTAACACCAGTTTTCAGCATATTTGTAGCATTTAAAAGAAAGCACTGAACCTGATTGGGGGACATGACGAGGTGGATTTTTCTTTCTTATGAGTAAATGAACCTATTGTTTAATTCATGCAGAACCGATACAGACTGGCTGCCGGTCATATACAAGTAGGTCCCACAGCATCCATACGAATAGTGAACGTAGGAGAGACTGACCTTATTGGATGGGATTCGGTTAAATTATATAGCAAAACTATTTGGTGTGTTCTTACCTTAGACGTTATCAACGGTGTGAGATGATGATAACCAAATACAATTAAGCAGACATAGATTGTATGGGTGTCCGGTTTAGAGAGGTTATACTGTTGATGCTTTCAATTGCAATTGGAGGAGAACGTCAACTAACCCAGAGAAGCCGCCGCTCTTAATTTTCTTAACTCGACGAAAGGATGAAGAGACGAAATGGCCCTAACGAGTCACCATAGTAATTAGATCTGCCGATCTCTGACACCGCTATGTCGCACATGCGGATCAAACCAGTCATTATTGCAAGACGTTTTTCTTCTCGATTCGTCAATACTATACAGGGCTCCAGATAAGGAATTAGTACTTGAGTATTTTCACTCCATCATTTCTGAGCAATTGATTATTTCAAAATGTTAATTGGGTAAAATAAAATCACTTACTGTTTACACATCAACAGACAGCAATTATTGAATAGTTTGCTTCGAAATGAAAACATGTATTGACATTTCATTAGAATATTCTCCTTGGAGACAATTCTAATGAAATACCAAGATATGTTTTCATGGAAAATAAGAAAAATAGGCTATATTTGTGGTCTATTTCTTGTTTTGTGCTGCATTATAAAGGTACCACAAAATTGATACTCGCTACTTCCGATTTCAATTGGGTTTTTGGCAAATTTAGTTGTGTATTTAAACAAATACGCAGCTTATCTGGAGCGCTGATATACATATTAGTAGAATGAATGAAAATGGCAGAACTTTTCAATAAATGTCTTATTATTGCTGTCTGTGTCTGTACCTTCCTACAACGATGAGTCCTTGGCAACGGACAATACGTCATTTGTGCAAGCCCTCTCAGACATTGCCATATATAGTGAGTTATTCAGGAATTATATGCGCCATTTCATTAACAAGTTGGCGGCCAACCCAGGCATAGCAATTAGTGGACAAGACATATGACACGCACGCAGTATACAACGCATGTCGTACCATTGCCACCAATATGTATGTGGTCAAGGGTTTTAACCCTTAGACCGCTACACACAACAACTGTCGTTTGCTTTGGCTTTTATATCTTGCCTTATTTCTCAATGAAAACATGTTTTTGACAGCACTTCAGAATCCAATGGAAATGATTCTGAAGTGCTGTCAAATCATGTTGTAAATTATTCTAAAATGCTGTCAAAGCATGGTTTTGATGATAAAAATGGAAAATAGAAAATAAACAGCAGACGACTCTGATGTGGTATACATTGCTTGGTAAATGTATATGTTTATTTATCATTCCCAACCTGGAACAGAACAGAGCAGAACATAAATACTATTATTAAGTCAGGTTACTAGGTAACAACATGACTGAAATTGGTAATATATGTAATAGGTGATTAAACTGTGTGTGTTAGTATGGCATATCGGTGCAAGCGTTGTTTACAACTAATAACTCTTAGAACGCGGAATACGAAACTTGTCGTCTGCTGTTGTTTTAATTTTAATTTAACAACGTTAGGGTTAACACAAACGCTCGTGGTCTGTGGTATTGGTTCTCATAGAGCCTTCCGGAAGTGTGTGGGATTTACGGCCGTCCGAGTAGAACATTAAACATTATGGAAATCTAGTTTCCTGCCTTCATATATCGCCTGTCTATGTTTCTATATCGCATGTGAACGCACGATGGATGTTCTATAAAATACGTGACTTTAGAAGGGGATAAAATCGCAGGCACTTTGTGGTATGAACATGGTCATCATTCCTCTCGACCAGCGTAATAGCAAGATGCCTTTATTATCAGCGGCGCGAGGCGGAGCTGTCGAAATTATTATCGCCGCTGATGAGAGTTATTCGCCAACGCAGAACTGACATACTTCCCGCCAAAACGAAACAAAGTAACAATGCGGGAAAAAAAGGCGGGAAAAAAGTAGAAGGCAAAGGCGAGCGGCGGCCATTGCGAAGCGGTCGGCCAGTAGGACGAGGGGATCCAGCCGCTGAGCAAACTCTTTCTGTTCCTGCCATGGACTCCGAGCCACCAGGAAGGACTCCACCGATCTCTACGCCACGGAGGTCGCTTACCACTGCAGTGACGACAACGGGGACGGACAGATCGTGGATGACCGGCAGCTCAGAAGAAATGGACACTTCTGCGGGTCTTCACCTGCAGATCTGGAATCGTGCGAGAAACTGCATGGCGAGTTCATCCATTCGCTGAACTTCAACCACGACTGGGGTGAAGGGTCGAACATCTATCTGAGCCGAGCAAACAACCAGAAAGAACCGGACCACATCATCGCCGCCTCCAAGATCCTCTTCACAGCAGTGGATGGGTCTTTGACATCCGGCTACATCACATCAATGGGGCCAGAACTTCGACCAGACGACATACCGTACACCTACAATGGTTACGGATGAATGGATACGACCTGGGAGCGTCGTCAGGAGTGACCAGGAGATCACGCGGATGGATGACCACAATGCACGGCTCTGCTGTCGGATGATGGGATTCAACTCGCTTGTTGCTCTACGAGAGGCGGTGTACAACACCTACATAGAGAGCGAGCCCGATGCCCAATTCGACGTCGCTTGAGGACTCCAGCAGGAGTGAGGGGAGAGGCTGGTTCTACCCAGGAACCCCTTTCGAACCCGGGGCGACCCGGGTGAGATAAACATACCGCCCTTTTCAGGGCGAACACTTAGGCGCAAAGGTCTGAACCCGTCACGAATTGTGGCCGACAGGGTTGACCTACTTTAACGCGCACTGCCAATTTTACCTTACAGTTTTTGACACCTTAAATTACTTCAAAATTATTTTTCAAAATTCGGCCTCTTTCTTGGGTTCAATGCCCCGGGTATGGAAGGTCTTAGAGCCAATTCACACCCTTAAATATAAGCAGAAAGAAAGAAAGTGGTATGAACGACAGAAGCCTCGTTACACCGTAATTTTACTCCCATATTAATTATCTACACAATCAACCACCCAGAACACGGAGATATGAAAAATAAGAACATACAATTGCCTAGCAACTATCTAAAGCTAGCTCAATTCCAGCCGAATAAAATCGCCCACCACAAGCCCACCCCAGCACCAACCGACATTTTCGCAAATCCAGAAGTAACAATCCAGTGAATAAGAAAAAACACAATGGAAATATAAGTTAATTTCCAATAGTTAAAATGGCCGCCGCCGGTAACTTTGAGATAATTGCCGGCCGTTAAAAACACACCAACTGCTCAGTCCAAGGCCGCCGTCCGAAATGAATAGCAACGTATTTAGAAGAGACATGTATATAATTCCAGCACAAAAATATTTACACAATTCCCTAGCATTTTATTGGTCCGTAGCAAGTCTCTGTCCAAAATGTATATCCCAGTAAACTCCCATGCCGAACTACTTTCCGTAACCGTCAGGCGCAGTTAAAATAATTTGTATGAAAACGGAAAATAAACACATTTTCTTGATGAATTTATTTCAAATTCTGGAAATATAAGGAATTAATGGCCTTTTTGTGGACTTTATCGGGGATATAAACTTTACAAAAATTACAATTTTCGAAAAAAAATAAAATAAAATCTTTTTTTTTTTTCTTTTTTTCGAAAATTGTAATTTTGTATCGCTTCGTCCAGTATTCCCGCGACTTTTCCAAGTTTATACCCCGATAAATTCCACGAAAAGGCCATTCATTCCTATAATATCTTGTTGTATTTCGGAAGCATAATGTATCGTGCAATGCTCTAACTGTTGCAGACATGCAGGCCAATGTGAAATCTGTGAAAACTGTTATAGAACATATCAAATTTCCAAGTACATGTAGTTCCCCCATACGGTAATAATGTGAAGTCAACCATTCATCGATGGCAATGATATCGAAGCATTCAAACTGATCTTTGTGGAAAACTTACAACTGCACATCACAGTGTCAGGCACGATTCGTATGACTTCCATACTACCCTTTCACCCCTAAGTAACTGGAATGGATTTTGGTATGTTAATTTTGCAACCAATCCAATTGTCACAAAAATGATTTTCAGGCTAGTCAATTTATGAAATGGGTGTGCTTTCGCTCTTAAAAATATGAAAATTATCCACAAAAAGTGCAGATCCTGATGAGACGGCTCGACACGAGCCGGCTCATCTGGATATACACTATTTGTCAATACCACTTATAGAGGTATGCAGTGTTAAAAGGGCTAAGTAGAACTGCACTAGTTACAGCGAGATTGGTTTATGTTTACTAATGTCTGGAATTGTTTACACTGAAAACAGACAGACGCTAACGACTAATATTCGTAAGCCCGTGATTGGTATATGATACATATATAAATAAAGATATAAATATGGCTCAGGATGCAAATTATCCAATTTGTCTCGTGGTGAAATTCTATTACTACCCCTTCTCGCCTAGGCACATACTATATACAGACCGGCAGACATACATACATTTAAATACCCTTATATTAAGTGCAAATGTAAAAATACGAACTGCGGTCAAATTCTCATATTCATAGCTGGTTTAGTACATGTGATTTAAATTAAAAATGATTTAGTTAATTGTGATATAAATTAAATGTCATATAACCATCAATGGTATATAAATCTGGAGTTTTAAAATTGAACAACATATCAAATAAGTCATCTATGTAACTTAAATTGTGATTTAGCTAAATGTGATTCAGTAATGAAATATGGGGTCCGTTTCACTAAACGTAGTACGACTAAAATGTTTGTAAGTGCAAATTTAGGATCGTCTGGAAATTTCAATTGATGGATTTACATTTATTGAGAATAGGCTGCATGCGATACAGTGGTTTAGAGGTGAATGAAAGACTTTCTTTTAACTGTGTACATGACATAGATGAAATTCATGTTCTGTTACATTGTCCATTATATGAAACGTTACGGTCTGATCTATATAATGAGGCAAGGATGGTCTTGAATGAATTCGATAACTTTACTGATAACGAAAAATTGTCATTTATACTATCATATGCCAGTATTGTAAATTCAAGTGCCAAAACCTGTTTTCTGACTTTAAAACATAGATGTGACACTACACATGTGATTTTAAGTGTACATACTATGCATGTGATTTTAAGTGTTCATACTGTGAGAATAAGGACGTTTTTTTTTGTTGTTTTTTTTTAGACATTTTATGACAAATATGCTGCTTAGGCAGAATACATCGTTAATAACAGTGTTTTAGCTTAGATACATCTGTCCTTGTATCTAATGTTTTAATATAGGAATGAATGGCATTTTTGTGGAATTTATCGGGGTATAAACTTGGAAAAGTCGCGGGAATACTGGACGAAGGCCTTTAGGAATGAATGCATTTTTGTGGAATTTATCGGGGTATAAACTTGGAAAAGTCGCGAGAATACTGGACGAAGGCCGGAAGGCCTCGTCCAGTATTCCCGCGACTTTTCCAAGTTTATATCCCCGATAAATTCAACAAAAAGGCCATTCATTCCTTATAATTCCAGCATTTGAAATAAATTCATCACGAAAATGTGTTCATTTTCCGTTTTCTTAAGAATTATTTTAACTGCGCCTCACGGTTACGGAAAGTAGTTCGGCGTGGGAGTTTACTGGGATATAAAGTTTGGACAGAGACTTGCTTACGGGCCAATCAAATGTTAGGGAATTGTGCAAATATTTTTGTGCTGGAATTATTGATAGATGTTTTACTGTGATTGTATTGGTCCAATCTAGCAACCTTAATGGTGTATGCCTTTTATTATTAGCGCTATGTGATATATGGTGGTACCGTCTCTTGTAATTCTAATAAGAATGGAACGTGTACTGATTTATAATTGTAAATAACTGTGTGATATATATTATGTGTACATGTGATGAGACGTAAACAAAGAAATATCTATGTATCCAATAATTGTTTACAAGAAAACACTGTTAATGTGAAATTTACAGACTATCAACATTTTGCATTTACCAACATTTTACGAAGTCTAGTGAAACGGACCGCTGATCCGATCAGAGCCACGAATAGGACCTTATGACATTTGCGTTCAGCGTCGTCCCAGACCAGCATGTGAATCCGCCATTCCGTCTAGAGAATGTTGTTTATCCCGTCAACACCGTGCGTATGTGCCGTGAAACACGGTGCCGTGAAACATTTTTGATATCCAGTCAATACTATTTTTGCATTTTACAGCCATTTGTAGGTGTTGACGGGATAAATAGAATAGTAGGTTAGTGCCGTTAATGGGAAAAATATCTGGCGCGGCACAGAAACGGGATGTGCTCGGCAGAGCCTCGCCCATCCCGTTTCCTGAACCAGGCCAGATATTTTTTCCCATTCACGGCACTAACCTACTATTCTCTACCTATTTTCCTTATTTCTGAACCAAAGTATATGTTGTGACCACTCATTTGAACCGTCTCGGCGAGACGGTTCAAATGAGTTTGCCGAGACGGTTCAAATGAGTGGTCACAATATATACTTCTGATGAGAAACAAAGAAATTATTGAGCCTTGCCGGATATTTTTTCCCATAACTAACACTTTTGATGATGATCAGGATTTACTGTGGCCACTTATAGCTTCTCAGAAGCCGGCGGCCCATACATTCCCAATACGTGTTTATTCAGGTCGTCATGCTGACGTCATGATACAGACATTATACAATAACGGTTACGGATTATGCATGTAATACTGAATTACGACCGCATTTTATGATCAAAAGTTAGAAGCTTCCGCACAAATTAATTGGTCGCCGGCTGAGAAAGAAAGACCTTACGACGTTTGTGACCAACGTAACTAAACAGATCAGCGTCTACACTGTTCGCCTTCCAGTCATTGATGTAGGCTAACTACTCTCAGAACAACGATTAGAGTGTAACCTCACATACAAGGTGCATGATCACGTGGTTACAACAACAACAACAATGACTGAAAGTGTTAAAAGCGCGCCCACTCCACAGTAAGTATTATTTGATAGTTTCCTAAATATGCAACGGATTTATGTCGTTTTATGTCGCTTAACAAGACGCGTTTGGTGCGCCATATTTCATTAACATTTCATATAAAGGCCAATATAAAAGAATACGTACTTTGAATCGGAGGCGCTTCTGGAAGTTTGAGTAATTGTTGTTGTTGTTGTTGTAACCACGTGATCATGCATTGAAATAGCTAATATGCCAAGGAATACTCTCTCCAATCGTTACAAACGCCATAACGTACCATTTTCTCAACAGGGGCCCGTTTCACTAACTTCGTACGACTAAAATGTTCGTAAGTGCAAACATAGTCAGTAAATTTCAGATTATTATTGTTTTCTTGTAAACGATTATTGGATTTACATTTATTGAGCATATGCAGCCTATGCTCAATACATGTACATCCATCAATTGAAATTTCCAGACGATCCTAAATATACAATTACGAACATTTTGGTCGTACGAAGTTTATTGAAACGGCTAAGTGTCACAAACTGACATATTTCGGGGAGGGGTAGAGTGATCTCAGGCTACTTTGCTCACAGTCATAACGATCTTTTTGCGGGACACATGCGTCTACTGCTTGCGCCATAGTTTAACATTTATAGTCATATCGTTCGATGATATGGTGACGCAATGCAGTCATGAAAGGGAGACGAGACACGGAATATATACAGAGTGCAGTTCGTTGCGTTGAATTCATATACTCAATGTGTGAAAAAGATAGAAAGATAAATTAAAAACAATGCTATAATGACTTCTGTATTGGCAATGCCAGGAACCTATTTCACCAACATTGCAAAGCATACTTTTCTAGCAAAGTATACTTTGAGGGAGTAATAATTTTTTTTCCTGAAATGCATTACTGCCTATAGAACTAACCACTGCATATATGTGATAATGTAATAAATTCAGTATAATAAAAATTAATAAATTTATCCTAAAATTGAAAAAGTCTCCCTCAAAGTATACTTTGCTAGCAATGTTGGTGAAATAGGCTACAGGTAGCACATATTATGGCGATAGCCGAGGGTGAACATACCTTCAGACGGGCTATATTACACCATATAGCCTGTGTAGAATCACAATAACGTATTTGTCATACCGCAGATCCGTTATTTGGCGTATAAACATATCTCTTCTTTTGATATTTGCGTTTTTTCAGGAAGAAAAATAATCCGAGATTCGATTTTCTACCGTCAGTCTTAATATAAAGGCGTAAATGAACATTTTGTTTTTTTATTAAACGAAAACAAACTAAATATGGAGTAAGAAATCCATCGAAAACAACTTTATGACAGTTTTTATATATCGTGTAATTTAATTTATATTCCACTGCTCTATCGATCTGCTCTCCGTTTGGCGCCTCTAGAAGAATGCGACTGGTTCCCAAATATTCGCTGTTATTGCTACGCCGCGTTTCGTGCGTGGAACCCATAGTTTATGACTTAAATATAGCCGTGTCACGAAGCCAATTGTGTTGAGATTTGAAAACACTAAACGGGACAGTTTGTGTCATTTTTCGCTCATATTTTGATGAGCGAAGAATATTTATGGAAAAATAAACAATAAAGACCGGTTTTGAGTGTACAATTTGTTACTTTTATTGATCAATTCGGGGTTTTATTGTGTTTAGTGAGGAATACAATTCGCAACCAGTAGACGCTTGCAAAATGTGTCTTCATTGGACGCGAGGCGCCGGAGGGGAATCGCAATACCTGTATGTTCGACGGCCTTGGCAGGTCATATAATATATATGACCAGGCAAGCTAGCCAATCAAAAGCCGAGAAACTTATCTGCGGTATGACAAACAGATATATGACATAGTACAATAGCAGTAACATGTAGGCAAACATTTAACTTTTGTTTTCTCATTAGCTATGCATATGCCATTTCGTGTCTAACCGATATACATGTAGCATGTAGCCAATCCCCATTAGCTGCCACATTTCCTTTCACAACACCTTTCACACCACCAGTAACATGAATAATTAATGGATCTCATCAAACATTAAGAGGTGGAATGTTATAATTTTCCGTAAGGATTGCGTATGTTTGTCGCAATGTAGCTCTATATATGCTTTGCTGGCTGAGTCATTGACCAGGATTAAGCTTCATGATAAATGTATACGAGTATAGCTTACAAATACAGTGGAACCTCTCTAAACCGGACACGCAGGCAGTGGTATCAAGGTATCTGAACGAAAACCCCTTGGACATAACCCCCATCGTATAAAAATGACCACATGGACATAACACCCTTCATGATTTTTACAGGGTGGAAAAAAAAACCTTCATCGTTTTAACAAGGTGGACATAACCCCCTTCTCAGTGTTTATAGGGCGGACAAAACCCCCTTCATTGTGTTTGCAAGTTGGACAAAACCCCCTTCATGATTTATACAGGGTGGACATAACTCCCTCACCCACCCTTATCTGTACATGTTTGAAAATAAAGTGCCCAAAGTGTTACTTGAATATGTTTATTATATATGAATATTTGTTAGTTGTATATTATGAATAATTCTAAGATTGAAAGCTTAGTAACATAATATATGTCATTAGTAATAATAAACAACAAACAAATGTTTTATTCATCTCAGAAATTAATGGTTTTAATTGTAGAAATCATGAGGGGGGTTTGTCCAACTTGCCAAAATGATGAAGGGAATTATGTCCACCCTGTTAACACCGAGAAGGGGGATATGTCAACCTTGTAAAAAACATGAAAGGGTTATGTCCACCTTGTTAAAACGACGTAGGGGGTCTTGTCCATCCTGTAAAAGTAATGAAGGGGGTTATGTCCATGTGGTCATTTTCACCCGAAGGGGGTTATGTCCAAGGTTTTTTTGTTTTTTTTTATGATGATAATGCCTGTTCAAGTTCGCAAAGTACAGCCGCATACATTAGCATAGTCATATGTCTGATTGACAGTGTCTCATCTCTAAACCAGACACTAGTATCATGTGTGAAATGTAAGAAAATGTTTATTTAACCAGGTGAGCTGATTATCTTGAAATAATGTCCTCGTGATTGGGTCCTACCGCTAAATAAACTTGCTTCGCTGCGCTCACTCGTTTATTTAGCGTAAGGACCCAATCACTCGTGCATTATTTCACGATAATCAGTTCACCTGGCTAAATAAACGGTATATCTCCCCTGTTTATCACAGTTTCTGATAGTACGTACTTGAATTTATAACGCATTTTCGGCAAAACAAATCATCAAATAAAATAGTGCGACTGTTTATATATTTCATTTAATGTGCATGAAGCGAACAACCACGTGTTGAATATCTGATACATAATCTGAGGAACTGCCCCTTTAAGTGCAGCGCACGTGATTCGCTGCTATTATCTGGCGAATTCAAGTGTCGTAAATAATTCAAGTCTGCAGTAGCAACATTTTCCTGCGCTCCTCGTTATATTTACGGTGATATTTATCCCCTAGCGCCGCTATATATAACTCTGTGCCATATGAAATTAAATTACATTACACCATTTGCGACCAGCGTATGCCCTGAACAGACTGCGCGGCGTCCGCGCAGTCTGTTCCGGGCATGCGCTGCTCGCCATTAAGCCACTTGGTTGGCTTGACCGCAGTCAGCAACGCTATTAGATCATAATATGTGTTTGCGTAACAGCTTAACAATCCCCATCAGACCAGTTTTCTCAGTTTCGTGTCGAAATAAGACTTTGATATCCCATTATTTTGGCTCTACAGCCTGTCGTTGTTGGCTGACGGCGGTGGTTCGTCGGCACATCTAATCCCGTAATAAACTTCACCCGTCGCCATTATACCGATGCTGATAATGGGATATATGTGGTCATTATACCGGCATAGTGCAAGCCTGATTAATGCCGTACTGCTGGGGTAAACCTCGACCGAACGTGTCACGTGGTGCATGTACAGGCCCGAACGCAGGAATTAATTTAGGGCGGTGCGTTATCGACGGCGCGAAGTGCTAAACATTTGTGTTTTGCACATCCACGGACATACCTCGGTAGATTAACCCTTTCACATCTAAGTAACTGTAATGGATTTTGAACCAATCCAATCATAACAATATGATTTTCAGACCAGTCTATTTATGAGTATGGGGTGTTTTTGTTCTCAAAATTATGAAAATTACTTGCCAAAAATGCAGATCCTGATGAGACGGCTCGTCACGAGCCGGCTCATCTGGGTCTACACTGTTTGCCAATACCACTATACAGGCCTGTGGTGATGAAAGGGTTAAAGGGGGTGCATACGGGCCTGATGAAATGTAAATGTCAATGTTTTCCCCAACCGAGCGAACCCCCGGATTTACAAACACACCTTCAACGAGTAACAGGATCGTCTAATTTCAGTGTCTCAGAATTTCACTCCCAAGTGTGGTATGATCGTCAATTTTATTTAAAAACGAACGTACGAGCAGTGTTATCCACACCCCCGGAATGGGTCGTCTAATTCCCGCGCCTATAATGTTTCTAGCTGTCTAATACAACACGTGGTGCATGTACACGCCCGTACGCAGGACTTAATTTAGGGCGATGCGTTATCGATGGCGCGAAGGGCTAAACATATGTTTTGCACATCCACGGACAGACCCACGGACGGATAAGATAGTGAAAGGTGCATAGTTAGATTTAGAGGACGACATGTACTAGTATATATTTGCTTATATAGATTTTGATGCAACATTAATGCGCCATGTTTGGCTAACTACATGCTAGTATGTCTCCGTTGTATGGTTATAACATTAATGCATCGTGGGTTAATGTATCATGTTATATTATTAAAACAATAGTTACGACACCACAACGCCATTAAATCATCCACAGTGCTTCTACAACCGATGAATCTAAGAATGTGTTGCACAAATAATGGCAGGACAGTGTTAAAATGGAGATGTACATAAAGCATAAGATAACACTAACCAATAGCTTGAGTATGTACGTGGATGTGACTGGAGAAATGGGGCTAATGGGTTTTGCGACCAGTGTAGATCCAGATCAGCCTGTGCATCCGCACAGTCTGATCAGGATCTGCACTGTTCGCCATTCCATCAATGAAGCAACCGTCATGCTGCTAATTATATATAACAAGTAAAATATACATGTATCGTTATCATGCAACAGGAGTGTGCTATTTGAGTATGTGCTACACTGGTCACAGATCCCATAAGCCCCGTGTCTCCAACCACAGCCACAAATGATGAGTGGGTGGGGACGGGGCGTTAAGTTATTCAGAGTTACTCTATACTGGTGCAATTGAGTTCAGACACAATGACAGAAATCTGATATAGTTGCAACTGTAGTTGAATTGTATCACTGTTGTCAGAACAAATACATACGTTTGTGTTTGTTATTGTCTCAGGTTTCGTGCATTATCCTAGGCACAGCTGCTGCAGTAATTTTAAATGCTAACCATATAAAAACATAACGTAACGTGGAAATATCAAATGAGCTGATATGTATATGTGTCCACGTCGTAATATTCCTTGTGCAATGGGACATGCACAGTTATATGAGGCACGCCATGTAATTTTGTACCTAAGAACATTTGTCATGAAATATATTTACAGGAACCAGGGGCGGATCTAGAGGGGGTTCCGGGGTTGCAACCCCCCGTTCAGCCACGGAGTTTACATAGATCACAGTTTAACACAAGTTGGAGGTATGAATTTAAATGCCGTAAAACACAGGAAAGTGCATTTCGAAGAGCTCGAAAATAGGACAACCGCTAGTTGCGAACGGTAACTCTTGCAATTACTCCCGTAACGTCCGTAGCTAGCTACGGACGGTACGGGAGTAGATTGCAAGAGTTACCTTCGCAACTAGACAACCCTCCCCCTCCCCCCGTTCCCCAAATGCTGGATCCGCCCCTGCTTAGGAACACATTTGCAATTAAAAGTTCGTCAGCTTTCGACGTCATTTACGGAAACCATCGTACATTTTAAATAGCTTTCATGAAATATCGCACATATTCTTAGGCACAAAATAACATGGCGTGTCTCATATGAAAGGCGATTGTAAATCACGCGTGTATAAAGTATCTTACATACGTGATGAACACTTTTTAAACAATAGTCGAACATGGAGTTCATCATGATAAGAAACTATATAGTTTCTAGTCCTGTAAATACGATGTTATTTTTTATATAGACATATTACACGATTCTTATTCAAACTTATGTGTCATGAAATAATATAACACGTTGTATGGCGCGCGATTATACATATTTCCGATGACGCATCTCGTTCTCATGACCGAAGTCGGGGAGCGAGATCAGCCGATGCTGAGCTATGCTCAGCACGACCAATCACCCATCTCGACCTCACGTACACATCCCGAGTACGTGCTCGAAACGCTCTATAAGCGCGGGTCTAGCTCTTCGTGTTCTGTAATGAGGATATAATAATATAACTGATAAATGTGACTTTTTATTAACATATTTAGAATTCATACAAATAGTATACACATAGTATGTAATTATTAGTATCGATAATAAGTGTATGTTGTTACCACTCAGTTGAACCGTCTCTACGAGACGGTTCAACTGAGTGGCAACAACATACACTTTGAGTGAGTGGGATGGGTGGGGACGGGTGGGGATGGGTGGTGCGGGTCGTCCCATATACCGTCGCAGGAACAATCTCACGATGCTTCTGACGCCTCAGTGAGATGTTGCATGTATGTTACGTGAGAGTTCATTTAATACTCTATGATAGGCGTCCTTTCTTATGAACACAGTCAACGATTGCAATGGATATCACAATTATCAAATCGACACAAATGGTGTATTACATTTAATTTATAAGCACATCACCATACACTGAAATTGTACTGATCACACAGGCTAACACGGTTTTGTCTAGCCCAAACTTTACGGCTATATAAATAATGCAAAAACAATATTTTGTTCGATAATATTAAACTATAGTAAACTTTAAGAATGAGACTTCTTTTTATTTCATGAAAGTTAGTCCAATATCGATTTTATTGTGAAAATAAATTTCCCATGTTAAATCCCCATAGACATGTTCATAGAGTGAAGATGTCTATGGGGATTTAACGTGAGGATTTTTTTCTAATTTCAGAAATAGTGGACCGATTTTCAAAATCTAACTTGTTTTCTTACTTAGGCCATTTTCAAGCTATCTAGCTAGGTTTCAGAGTCAAGTTCCTAATGTTTTCGTTTCTCGACTCCCCCTGCACCTGCACCTGCTCTTTTCCCCCATGTTAAATTCCCATAGAGAAATTATTTTTCGTAATAAAATCAATATTTCAGACCAAAATTCACGAAATGAAATAAAGCTCATTATCGAAAAAATATTGTTTTTGCATCGTTTATATAGCCGCCGTAAAATTTGGACAGGTTTCGTGAAACAGACAGGAGTTTTAACGTACGAGTTTTAATACACCGTGCTATTTCACTGCGAAAGCGTATGTTATGAAAATAAATTAACATCAACACGCATACATCATCAGCATTGCGAACAGTGTTGACAATCATCAGCCTCTGCATCTACACAATCTACACTGTGCATCATTTACGAGTAACACATCGATTAACATAATTCTTTATTATAGACCAGTCGTCAAATGTACAGTGGAACCTCTCTAAACCGGACACGCTCCCAGCGTGTCCGGTTTAGAGATGTTCCACTGTAAAACAGGCATTTGCAACTTCAAGACAGGCACAGGAGCGTAGAGAGATAGGTCATGAACAGACGTTATTATCGGGAACACGTGGCAATGTAACATGCCGATGAAGCACAACTAAATTTTCTCGCCGATGAAGCACAACTAAATGTTCTCCATTTCCGGTTAAGAGAAGCTCCAATATACCATGAAAGATATCCGGTTAAAACGAAGCTGTCGTCATTAACCCGATCCTTCCCCCAAGGAATTAAATTATGAAACGTTCTCTGCATGTACTCAGACGTCGTGCTGAAATCAGGAAGTCTGATTGGCCGAGACAGAGACTAGCCTCGGCCAATAAAATTGCCTTATTTGACTAAGAATTTAGTGAGTATGGTTAGAACGGTTTACAGCCCTTGATGAGTCTGATTAAGTTCCATGAATTACACGATTTACTCAATCAGAATGAATTATTCCGACCTCAGTTGATCAGGATTTGATACTAGTGTTTATACTAACTATACTTCCGTAGGTTCGTTTCCGTAGCCGGCGATCAAGTTAATTGACATAATTATGAGAAGAGTCGTCAAACCACAGCATATTCCCCCGTCTATTTGCAGCTTTAACCCTTTCCAACCTTACAGACCATAAAACCAACTCTTGCAAACACTGGAGATCTATATGTGACGGCTCGTAACGAGCCGGCACATCTAGATATTCAGTGTTCGTCAATTTTTTTTAAATAAGTAATTCTCATATGATTAACGAAAACTAGCATGAATCCGTCCATTGCAGTTATTTATGGGAGAAATATCTAAACAACAGCATTTGCCATATTCGTGCAAGAGACTGCAATGCGATACACATCGAAGACGCTGGCCAGAAGGCAAGACAAACGTCTACAATATATTCTGACACTGGTGGAGAACGCGAGGTTGCGAGTTTTGTCGTTCTAATGTTTTATTGAGCATCCCATTAAGCGCCTGATTAGGCCCTCCTCCTACGCGATGCAGTAATCATAGCAACGAGATCAGCTCTGGGATTCAACGTCAGTCATTATGTTTTACACTGACGTCAGATCACAATCACACAAACATGAAAGCAGCCTACACCTTGTTGCATGAAGGTAGTTGGATAATTGCTAGTTAAGTACGTGATTAATATTTAAAGCAACAGTTTCCGAAGAAATAATAGCTACGGACGTTTGCCCAGTGTACGAGTATGGAACATTTCAGTAGTTAACAGCTATGGTATTGTACATAGAGAATACCAGGGCCCGGTTGCTCAAAATCTCTGTTAGCCTAACTGGGCCCGGTTGTTCAAAGCCTCTGTTAGCTTAACGGACTGTTAAATCCTTAACACTGTTAAGGATTTAACAGTCCACAGAGGTTTTGAGCAACCGGACCCAGACTGTTAAACCGTTAACAGTGTTAACGGCCCGGTTGCTCAAAATCTCAATTAGCTCAACTGTGCACAGTTGCTCAAAGTCTCTGTTAGCTTAACAGACTGTTAAATCCTTAACAATGTTAAGGATTTAACAGTTTGTTAAGCTAACGGAGGTTTTGAGCAACCAGGCCCAGATTTTTAAATCCTTAACAATGTTAAAGGCCCGGTTACTCAAAACAATGTTAAGGATTTAACAGTCTCTTAAACTAACATTGGTTTTGAGCGACAGGGCACAGGCAAGCATATTACCAGGCAAGGCTGGGAAACGTGTAGAAATTCCGAGTCTCGCTGGTGTTTCGTCGAATCTTGAATACGGCAATTAATAAATCATTAACAGCGTAAGGTGATTGTATAATGACGGTCTTCTTACCAGTGTCAATTGTGATCAAAGTGTGGCATATTGTTTACCAAAGCAGTCGATTATTGCAACGTAAATGTCGTATGCCTAAATCAAAACGGATCTCTCCAAGGTAAAGCCTGCAGCGACAGCGAGATCTCATTGAAGGTTGATGTGTCGCAAAAAAAATGTTTTTGAGTAGGTGATATTGAACAGCCGTCCGTAGAGATACGTCTTTCAGAGATATAAAACCTACATACAGCAGTAGGTGGACAGAAGTAATTTCCCGAAAGTTAAAATCCAATAGACTTCATTTATTTCCAGCTTTACTCTCAAATATGTAGCTCAGTATATACTTTACCAATTTGAATGAAATATAAAGTGTCTTAAAGAAAATAGATTTATGCAGTATATGAATGTTTTGGTTACTGAGTATCACAATCAGTTCGATAGATACATGTTTTCAAATATGGCATAATTATTCGACGTTACTTTTTGAGCGAGGTTATCATTGACGTCAATGGGAACAGCATTTCAAAAAAATCAATATCGTTTATTTAACCAGGTGAGCTAATTATCGTGAAATAATGCACGAGTGATTGGGTCCTGACGCGAAACAAACGAGTGAGCGTAGCGAACCGAGTTGGTTTAGCGGTAGGACCCAATCACGAGGGCATTTTTTCAAGATAATCAACTCACCTGGTTAAATAAACGTTTTGTTACATTTCATACACTCGATACTTTATAACAAAAGAAAGTGAATCAAGCGTAACATATGGCCAAGAGGTGTGGGAATTAATTTATGGAGGCGGGTCATTGTGACGCCGACTCTCTCGCGATTCAGGTGGTGTGTCTGAGAACATCATATGATTGACCGAAGGAAGCACTTCATTGCGACGTTACTGGCGTCATTTCTACTTATATGGTAATCACGACAGCGGTGTAAACTACTGCTGCCGAGTGATGTAATTCACCGTTATATTTCTGTAAACTACTGGCTGAAATTTAAGAAATACCGTTTATTTAACAAGTGGAGCTGATTATCGTGAAATAACACACGAGTGATTGGGTCCTTACGCGAAACAGACGAGTGAGCGTAGCAAACCGAGTTTGTTTAGCGGTAGGACCCAATCACGAGGGCATTATTTCAAGATAATCAGCTCACCTGGTTAAATAAACGTTTTCTTACATTTCAGACACGATACTTTATAAAAACAATTCGAATCAAGCGTAAAATATGGGCAAGAGGTGTGCGAATTAATTTCTGGAGGCGGGTCGTTGTGAAACCAACTGTCTCGCGATTCAGGGAGTGTGTCTGAGAACGGCATTTGATTGGCCGAAAGAAACACGTCATTGCGACGTTACTGACGTCATTTCTCCAAATATGGTAAGCACGAGAGTGATGTAAACTACTGCTGCCGAGTTGTGTAATTCATCGTTATATTTCTGTAAACTAACTGGCTGAAATGTAAGAAATATGTTTAACCGCATGCATCTTGTAAACTACTTTGAATATTGAATACACCTATGCGTCAAATTCTGCACAAATCTATTGGCTACTCAATGCATTGTAGGCCTATTTCATGGAGGATATTTGTTGTTTATTATAGGGAGTGGTTATAGGGAGTGATATAGACTTGGAAAAGTCGCGGGAATACTGGACGAGGCCTTCCGGCCTTCGTCCAGTATTCCCGCGACTTTTCCAAGTTTATACCCCGATAAATTCCTCAAAAAGGCCATTCATTCCTTATAATTCCAGCATTTTAAATAAATGCATCAAGAAAATATGTTTATTTTCCGTTTTCTTAAGAATTATTTTAACTGCGCCTCACGGTTAGGGAAAGTAGTTCGGCGTGGGAGTTTATTGGGATATAAATTTTGGACAGAGACTTGCTACGGGCCAATCAAATGTTTTTGTGATGGAATTATTATGCTGATATTCGTCTCATAATATTAAAATATGATAGATAAAATACAGTTTACACAAATAATTAAACAATAAAATAATACGATTAACAATAATACACATTTTATTGATATATTTGACATGTTAAGCCACGACCCCATGGCGCAATAATATTAACGAAATTTATGCTCGACATGAACAATGGCCGGCACTCGGCCCACTGTGATTCATTCTGTGTGAATATTGAAGATCGTGTCGATCTGGATTTAAAATAACTGCTAAACGAAAGTAACACGATTTACCGACAGGAATCTACTGACTATCATCAGTATCACTGTACTGCACCAGATTCGTCCATTTGTAAAGCAATTCAAGAAGCTGACCAGCGTTTCCACTGTCACGAGGGCTGAATAAACAGACTGTCATTGTCTGATTATGCGACGACTGTTCGTACAGTGGGGTCAGCGTGTAAGTGCACACACGAACGAACACGACAGGTTGGTTCCAACCTGTCGTGTTCGTTCGTGTGTGCACTTAAACGCTGACACCACTGTACATACAATGGCTAACAGTTGCTGCAAGATTTAGGTAATTCTCCTGGTAACGTCGTATCCATTGGAGACTAGAGTAGTCCTATTGCAGACCAAGAACGGAACATGTATTAATAATAGACTTGACAGCATCATCAGAACAGGTAAATATATTAAATAGGAGCACGACTCAGGAATTACCTCCCTTGTCGCCATGCCAAAGTAGTTCGGCTTGCAAGATATTTTTCTCACTTCAAACCCGTATTTTTCATAGTTGAAAAGCCATATTCCCACAGTTTCTAACAGTATAATATCGTGTAATATTCCACTAATAAATCCCGGTAATTCATCGTTAGTCATAAAATAAATTAAACTATTTAATATACATTTGAAGCAACGCGCACAGTTACAAATACATGTAAATCTATGGGATTTCAATAGGTGGAAAATACTTCTGTCCACCAACTGTATTTTGAATGCACGCAACGACATCGCAGTCCCACGCACCGGGTACTCTAAAATAATCGGAGGATGTTTTATCCTGTCGCCATTACAATGTTCCTTCGTCATATGTGGCTGTGATTGTAGAAATTGGGCTTATGGGATGTGTGACCAGTGTAGCTTCCGATAAATATAGAATAGTAGGTTAGTGCCGTGAATGGGAGAAATATCTGGCAAGGCTTAGGAAACGGGATGGGCGAGGCTATGCCGAGCACATCCCGTTTCCGTGCCGCGCCAGATATTTTTCGATTCACGGCACTAACCTACTATTCTATTTATCCCGTCAACACCTACAAATAGCTTTAAAATGCAAAAAGATAAACCCAGCATCACCCTCAAAATCGGAGAATCGACTATGACAACCGCAAATATTCATACGCAGTGATTAGGTCGTATTGACAAGTATATCAAACATGTTTCACGGCACCGTGTTTCACGGCACATACGCACTGTGTTGACGGGATAAAATAGCACACTAATTTAATCTGATAATGATCTGAATTGCTTGTTAGAAGAATAATGGATGTTTCAATGATGGAATGGCGAGCAGTGCAGATCTTGATCAGACTGCGGATGCACAGGCTGATCTGGATCTACACTGGTCGCAAAACCCATAAGCCCCTTTTCTCCAGTCACAGCCACGTCACGGGTATATATTTTCTTTGATAGAGAAATGAAATAGTCGCAGACTTTCTACATTTATTTACTCTGTGTCGCAGGACCATGTGAAAGAGCCATATTTAGCAGGGTGATTTTAAACGGTGCAAGTGAATGGACATAGCTAAAAGGCAAATAGTCGGATGTTATATTACATGACGTCATAGCATTGGAACATCAGGCACCAACATAGTTGCTGGAAATAATTCTGCAAAACTCCCGTACCATCCGGTACGGGAGTTGTGCCGAGTTATTGCCACCAACAGGCTGCGGTTGTAGCGAAAGTCCTCAACCGGCCCAACATAACTACTAGCGATGTCATATGTATGACCGTCTTAACCCTGGTGTTAAGCGGCAATGGAGATGCTAGAGCATAACGATGCGGGATTATAACAGCTACATCAGCCAGATACGATTTTCCACATGGGTAACCAATCGCTCGTCAATTTTTCCGTGAGCACAATGAAAATGGTTCTGCTCTTAACTTGCAATAAAACGCCTGGACCATCGATTACCTAAGATTGGTTCTGTCGAAGACTGACTCGAAAACGGCAAACCGGTGATATATAATCTACTAGTGTCCGGAATTCAACAACATTTTGGAATATGTCTATTTACCATGAGTTTCCCAGTCTCTCTGCTCGACATGGAAGACATATAGTTGCTTAAGAAACTGGCACTGCCAGATTAGTATCAATATGGCGATTTGAGTTAATTAATCAAAAGCTGGAGAGGATATGCTAGGTACATAACGAGCAATGAGAGTGGACTAGATGAGGTGTGATTCCTGTAGCTATATAAAAGGGGGCCGTTTCACTAAACTTCGTACGACTAAAATGTTCGTAATTGCGATTTTCGGATAGTATTGAAATTTAATGGATTTACATTTATTGAACACAGGCTAGATGCAGCCTATGCTCAATAAATGTAAATCCATTAATTGTTTACAGGAAAACGTTGTTAATGTGAAATTTGCAGACTCCCTGAACAGCAAGCTGATAAAGAGACCATAATAAATCCTGCTCATCCTTGTACTGACTGTATAGACTGGCACAATTCTGAAATTCATGGACATATATGTGGCTGTGATTGGAGAAATGGGGTTCATCGGTTTTGCGACCGATGTATATTCAGATCAGCCTGTGCGTCCACACAGTCCGATCGGGATATGGACTGTTCGCCATTCCATCAATGAAGCACCCGTCATGCTTCTAACAAACAGTATAGATCGTTATCAAGCTTCATGAGTGTGGGGTAGAGATACAGTGGTCGGACATATCACATCGAAAAATGGAGAACAAAGTACACAAATGAAACCATTGAACCAACGTAACAATAATACACCATGCCAGTAACATGGCACACGCACAGCGGTAATCGAGAGTCCTTTAACATGGCACAAATACATGTGCTTCACGGCAAGCGGTGTACGGTCCAAACGGAAAAGGAGTGGTATATTTAGTAGAATTAAAATGTAATAAATGCAACGAAAGCACCACGAGAAACAACCCACCGGTCACCACGCACGCGCAATTAACCACAAAGAAAGCAACATTCACACGGGGACACAACCAAAAACTTTCGGTGAGTGAAAGCAAACATGACAGCAAGGTGCCGCCTTGGAACGGTCAGTGGTCAATTTCCTCAGCCATAACAATATAGCCGCTCCTCCTTCATCGTTTAACATCCAAGAAATAGGATAACCATCAACAGAGCATCAACAAGCTTCAGAATCCATACACAGTCAACAAAGGCAGGGGCGCCGGAAACATCATCATATTTGTCCGGCGAATCTAGTGGGTACACCCGCTACCCACCCAAAGTGTATGTTGTTACCACTCAGTTGAACCGTCTCGCCGAGACGGTTCAATTGAGTGGTAACAACGTACACTTCTGATGAGAAATGAGAAAACTTGCAGAAAAAATATTTACATTCCGTTTTTGATATATGTATGAATTCCAAATATGTCAAAAGTATTGATCCGGCAGTCGCAGCACCGGCGAGACCTGTTCAGACGCCCCTGTAAGGCCCTACTCTAGTCGTAATTTCAATCACTGATAATTATACGGGCATGTACCACTATATGTTGTAATTACAGCCAGTGGTGAGCCTTTTCAGCCATACATACATGTACCTCTATAACGGTGCTTGCAAACAGTATAGATCTAGTTGAGCCGACTCGTGACTAGCCGTCTCTTCAGGATCTGCACTGTTTTACGTAATTTTCATATTTTTTGTAGAAAAAGAAACACCAACTTTGTTTGAATGGACTAGTCTGCAAATCATTTTGTGATGATTGGATTGGTCGGACAGTTAGCATGTTACAGTCCATTTCAGTTATTTAGCGTTGAGAGAGCGTTAACGTACAGGAATTACACTTTATCCAGTCAACACCGTGCGTATGTGCCGTGAAACACGGTGCCGTGAAACATTTTTGATATCCAGTCAATACGACCTAATCACCGCGTATGAATATATGCGGTGACTGGGGTTACTGTTTTTAATTTAAATTCCATTTGTAGGTGTTGACGGGATAAATATAATAGTAGGTTAGTGGCGTGAATGGGAAAAATATCTGGCGCGGCTCGGAAACGGGATGTGCTCGGCAGAGCCTCGCCCATCCCGTTTCCTAAGCCTTGCCATATATTTTTACCCATTCACGGCACTAACCTACTATTCTATTTATCCACAGAAATAACGACCGTGTTGTTCGCCCGCGCCTCATGTAGTGACCTTGTATTGGTGACATTATCGATAGTTGCAGCACATAGTTTTTGTTTTTCATACTTTGTTGTTTTCCCACCCTGGACAAATTCAAACATAGTAACAACACGTAAAAACAATAATGTTCGAGTCTACGGCGTGTGCTGACTGATAGCAAATTGTCGTATCCCACATTGACAGATTCGCACATCCGGGCCACAACGGATTCAAAACTACATTCGTTGACATTTGGTTAGTCAAACGACGTCACATGACATTAAAGAATTACATCAGTGTAATGAGACAGCGTATACAAGTCCGTGTTCTTTTTAACGAAAAACATATTTGTTCATTCCGTAGCATAAAACGTTACCTGATAAATAACTATATTAAGAAATGTACATTCCGTTCCTGCGTTTCTCTACATGACGGCGTTTCTACGAAGGGTAGAAAAGTCCATGGTGAGTCACCATACGTTGGGGACTGAAATGTGACTGGGATTGGAGATATGTGGATTATGGGGTGTGTTACCAGTGTAGATCCAGACCACCAGTCTGTGCCTCCGCACAGACTGATCAGTATCTGCACTGTCGCCATTACATCAATGAAACAGCCGATATGCTGCTAACAATCACTATATATCGTTATCAGGCTACATAAGTACGCTATTTTATCTATTGTCTGTTCCACGTTTTGCTGCTGGCGGAGTTTCGAGTACTTTTTCATCAATAACAAAACAGCGCTCTGATGACCCTGACCAAACAGGAAGTAACCTTCAGTCTTAAATCTCGGCGAGAGTGTCAACATGTGTTTAGAAGTTGTCTCAACTTTTATTTAACTTCGATGACTACAGCGTTTATCTACGACGCCCTGGAGCAGGGTCTAGGAGAGAGCTGGGGGCCGTTTCACTAAACTTCCTATGACTAAAATGTTCGTAAGTGCAAACTTATGATAGTCTGTAAATTTCACATTAACAATGTTTTCTTGTAAATAATTGTTGGATTTACATTTATTGAGCATAGGCTGCATATGCACCCTATGCTCAATAAATGTAAATGCATCAATTGAAATTTGCAGACGATTCTAAATTTGCGCTTACGAACATTTTAGTCGTAAGAAGTTTAATGAAACTGCTCCCTGCCGTCTCGTTGTTCCGACGAGGCTAGCACTGGTGATACCGTGGTGTCAAAAGATGGCGGAGTTTCGACCACGCCGGCACGGAAATCGGCCACGAAGTCTACGAAGGATGAATTGGCTGATATAAAACAAAATATGGGCACATGTGGAAGACTCGGACCTAGGACCCAATACTTAGCTCATTTGGACAACGTTACACCACCCACCCATTTCCATACACTATACCTTACAGCCTTTTTCAAGGTAGACGAGAGTTTGTGAAAATGCCATAGACAGGCTTAATTTCGGGCTCGCTCAAACACATCAAGTTTCGATTTGTTCTGCTGAGTTACGTCTCTGACAATCGATTAATGCATTAGGTCCCCAAATGTCACCCTTTAAACATTCTTGTTCAGTATATTAATTGTTAGTTACACGCATTTTAGCTACCAACGTCACAAAGGAATGTCTCTGTCAGAAACAATCCCACACAACCCGCTTCACGCTTCACCTGATTGGTTGAACAAATACAGGAGTATTTATCATACTACAGTTCGGGTTTTCCCGTGACGTCATTATTGATCATTCTGCGAATATAACAAAGGAATCCGAAAATAAAGTTCGCGGAATACTATGTCGAAATGTTGGGGCGCAAATCAAAATAAAAGGACGTTTTAGATAATTCAAGGTTAGTGGATGATACTTATTTGTCACAAATTGAAACATTTGAGTTACTGATGTTTATTGCATTGATCCACGTCAATATGTTGAAACTGTAATGGGATTTCGGCCCGATTTAACACGTAATTATGATTCGACAGCCCACAAAAATGTGTGACATTTATTCGGACATACAATTATCGCATTGTCTGTGGTAGCTAATTTGCCCGTAACTAACGAAATGCTCAAAGCAGATGCTTGAAGGGAATATATCTGAAGATGTAAGACATTTATCGATTACCAGAGACATAAGTCAGTAGAAAAATCGAAATGTGTGGTTTTTGAGCGAGCCTGAAAATACGGCATTTTTACGAAGCTGTTTCTTACCTTGGAAAGACTGTAATGTATAGTGTATGAAAATGGGTGGGTGTGGGGTACGTTTTCCAAATGAGCTAAGTATTGAGTCCTAGGTCCGAGTCTTCCACCTGTGAATATGGGCAGTTGGCAGCAGCAACTATCGTCGTGATATTTTCGTGATATCTACTAAATAGTTAGAGAAGAAGAAGAAGAAGAAGAAGAGTTTATTGACATAAACTATATACAGTTTCTAGTCATAATAACTTGCTCAATTTCTAGCAATATATGAATAACATGATAGGTAATGAGTGAAACATGATATTAGTTGCATGAGTTTGAAGAAGTAAGTATTTTGAGAGTGGAAATTGCTTAACAACTGTTCATAAATTGCAAAATTACATGTGCATGTATAATTGTTGTCGTTGCCACTATTGGAGAACCCGTGTTGTCCGATAGTGTCAAGTACAACGATTTAACATGGTGGTTGGTGGAATAAGCTGTGATATGTAACGGAGTACGGCGGAGTAGGCTGTCGGCTGTCAAATAGGAACCCAAAACGCCTGTCATCAGCGTGAGGTCAATCTCGGCTGCGCACTCACACATTCTGTATGGTGTATGGCGGAGGTCGTGTTGTTTAATATAGTTTGATCCGTTATAGTACTCAGCTGTCAGGAATTAGACTGTGTGAATGAGCTGCCGTGACGTTCCCCACCCCGGCTGGACACGCCCCAAAATCCCACGTGACTGCCCACGCACATAATTCAAACAATTGGGAGCTGTGGTGTATAATTCATGACTATCTATACTATGACCAGTGTAGCCCCAGGTCTGAACGCTCAAATGTGCGTCAAGACCAGGAATCACACTGCGTTGTACACTATTGCATAGTACATATCCATTAGAAGAATGTATGTGCTAATCAATTAAGCTGCTTCAATGGTTTCCTTATTGATTATACATGTAATAATACTCGTTTTGCAGTTAACATGGTATGCATGTATTATTGTTGTCATTGTTACCATATCCAACCGTGATTAGCTAATAGTAACAATGCAAACAATATGCCATGACTGAATAATGATTGAATTATATTTACAAATTATTTTTTTAATCGACTGCGAACAAAATGGATCTCAAGAATTATGCAACGGACCTCTGTCCAGATCAGCCTGCCCGGCGAGCAGGCTGGTCAGGGCTTAACGCATTGGTCAATATTGTCGGACGTGTTGTATTGTTGGATGACAATGAAGCTAGTGGTATTCTATTCGATTGTAAAGTAGCTGGCTTAGTGTATACTGATTCTATGTACGTTGCATAACCCTCAATTAGCACTTTGTCCTTTCACTGCGCATGTGCGCGGCTCCCGTGACAAACGAAGTATGCAACAACATTCTCAACCAGCGTAGCCCCAGATCTGAACGCATAATCATGCGATCTCAAATGCGGTCAGTTGTTTCGTCTAGTTAGACCACGGGTGCGTATCATCATGCTAAGGAAATGCGCTCTGGTGGACATGGGCATCGATGATTTCCTAGACGAAACAACTGACCGCATTGTCATTCACTTGTGACGGGATATTCGGTCGTGCAATGGATCAGAGTCTGAAAGACGGACATGAGAAAAACAAACAGTTACAGGAGTTCCTTTCCGAGCTTCGTTTATCTGCAGCTACAAAGTCGTTCGTGGGAGTTAAAAAAAAGGGCCAACAGTTAAATTACTACGCAGATACATGGGGCCCTAATCGTTCAACTCGACCAACAGAAACCATTTCCTCAAAACCAGAGATCTCACGTCACTAGTTTCAGCTGAATATGTCGGTGGCTATGACATTGTTCCACAGATGGGGACAGCCAACACTATATCTGTTCGCTTCCGTGGACAACTGCAAAACGTAAATATTTTGCTCATGGCTACCACATCCTCAGGCACTAGCTCTAGATACTCTGACAATGTCTTGGGAAAACATGTTCACAAATGCGTATTCACCGATGTCTGATTCCCAAGGCATTGGGACACATGCATCAGCTCCACTGTCAGATATAGAGAATAGTAGGTTAGTGCCGTGAATGGGAAAAAATATCCGGCAAGGCTCAAGAATTTCTTTATTTCTCATTAGAAGTATATGTTGTGACCACTTATTTGAACCGTCTCGCCGAGACGGTTCAAATGAGTAACTCATGGTCACAACATATACTTTGGTTCATAAATAAGGAAAATAGATAGAGAATAGTAGGTTAGTGCCGTGAATGGGAAAAAATATCTGGCAAGGCTCAGGAAACGGGATGGGCGAGGCTCTGCCGAGCACATCCCGTTTCCGTGCCGCGCCAGATATTGTTTCCCATTCACGGCACTAACCTACTATTCTATTTATCCTGTCAACACCTACAAATGGCTGTAAAATGCAAAAATTGTATTGACTGGATATCAAAAATGTTTCACGGCACCGTGTTTCACGGCACATACGCACTGTGTTGACGGGATAAAATAATTATTACACCCCATCTGCCTCACAAGCACTGGTACACAGATCTATTTCAGCTTCTGATAGCTTGCACTGTAAGGCTACCAGTAGTAGAAGAAAATCTGCTAAGTCAGCCAAAAACAAAAATATTTCATTCAAATCCCGAAGTATTCCAACTAACTGCATGGCTGCTATCGACAGATCTTTCAAAAACAAATGCTTTATGAAAAACACTAGACAATTATTGGCTGCATTATGGAGATCTGGAACACAAACAGATTATACTTTTAAATTCCGCAAGTTCAACAGCTGGTGTGTTAGAAGGGAAACTGTTGCCAGCCCTATCGCTGCGAGGCCTTAACAGTAACGTGAACATATGAAGCCTATTTCACCAACATTACAAAGTATACTTTTCTATCAAAGAATACTTTGAGTGTTAGAAGGAAAACTGTTGCCAGCCCTATCGCTGCGAGGCCTTAACAGTAACGTGAACATATGAAGCCTATTTCACCAACATTACAAAGTATACTTTTCTATCAAAGAATACTTTGAGGGAGAAATTTCAATTTTAGGATAAATTTATTATTTTTTATTATACTGAATTTATTACATTATCACAGCCATTTTGGCTGTGATAATGTAATACATTCAGTATAATAATTCTGCATAGTTTTAATCATCAAATATATGCAGTCGTTAGTTCTATATGAAATAATGCATTTCAGGAAAAATAAATGATTACTCCCTCAAAGTATACTTTGCTACAAAAATATGCTTTGCAATTTTTATGAAATCGGCTACAGGCCCATAGCGCTTGGCTTTGGCGATTAGACCCGCGGAATTCTAAGCTCAAACACTCACACATACTTCATTTCAGTTCTTATGAATTATCCGCCCACACATACCCGTATACATAGTAGTTATATAGTCTGTTTCACGAAAGCTGCCCAAATTTTACGGCCATATAAACAATTCAAAATCAATATTGTGTTCCGGATAGTATTAAATTAAAGGAAAATTTAAGAATGAGCCTTCTTTTTATTTCGTGAAATATGGTCAAATATTGATTTTATTACGAAAAATGTATTTGTCTATGGGAATTTAACATGGGGGAAAAAGGTAGAGGAGTTGTGGGAGGAGTCAAAAAACGAAAAAAAATTGAAATTGACTCCGAAACCTAGCTAGATAGCTTGGATATGACTAAGAAAACAAAAGGTAAATTTTAAAAATCGGTCCAGTATTTCTGAAATTCAAAACAATTTCCCCATGTTAAATCCCCATAGACATCTTCACTGAAGATGTCTATGGGGATTTAACATGGGGAAATTGTTTTTTCGCAATAAAATCAATATTTGACAAAATTTCACGAAATAAAAAGAAGGCTCATTCTTAATTTTTCCTTTAATTTAATATTATCAAAATAATTCTTGTTTTTTAATTGTTTACATAGCCGTAAAATTTGGGCAGCTTTCGTGAAACAGACTATAGTTATAGCTAGTCTATGGAACCATTTTGGAGATCAAGTGTAATATTTACACAGTACACAATGTACAGTGTACATGTGGGGACTGTATATGTGGGGTGCATGTACAAAATACACGTGGGGTTCCACTTGTTCGGATATGCATACTTATATACGTATATGCCATTTCGTCATTTGTACTCCCATGCATATCTATAACCCTCAGCATTTTTGTTACCAGTGTAATATTTCCAATATTAATTACTTGGTTTCACGCTCCCAAAATCATTGTTTTCATGTTGTCTGTCTTATTATGTTCCCCGTGATAAATGTCTACCCTTTACACGGTAGCCTACACATGGGCGAGTGCAGCCAGAATGTCATCTGGTGATGATCACTCGTGTTATACATTGGAACCTCTCTAAACCGGACACCGCAGGGTGTCCGCTTTAGAGAAGTTCCACTGTAATTAAGCATTCCATGAATAGTTTTTGTCATTTTCAATCATGAAAAGACACGAGAGTGATATACATGACAGTGAAACCCATCTAAATTAAACACAATGCGGTTGCCAGGGTGTCCGGTTTAGAAGGGTTCTACCATACATTGATGGGCAACTCTTGGCCCGAGCCAGGGGCCCGTTTCACTAAACTTCGTACGACTAAAATGTTCGTAAGTGCAAATTTAGGATCGCTTGGAAATTTCAATTGATGGATTTACATTTATTGATCATAGGCTGCATATGCAGCCTATGCTCACTAAATGTAAATCCAATAATTGTTTACCAGAAAACATTGTAAGTGTGAATTTTAGAGACTATCATAATTTTGCACTTACGAACATTTTAGTCGTACGAAATTTAGTCAAACGGCCCCCAGGTGTTGGCCATCCGTGTTATAGCGTAACATTAATTTCAATCAATAATTGATGGAATTTAATCAAATACATTTTGGGGTGGGGGAAGGGTGACTTTTTGTTATTGATGAAAAATTACTTACATTTAAATATTTTTTGAATTTAATGCGTTTGCGTTTATTAATGGCCACAAATTCGTCGGCAACAAAACGTGGAACAAACAGTAGTCAGAAATCCCATAAACCCTATTTCTCCAGTCACAGCCACAAATGATAACATTGTATATGCATATACGATGGAAAAACACACAAACAACCACCTGACCTGACACGGCTCATCTGAAGGTAGTTTTCGTCTGTTGTCTTTGTATTGGTTATTAGTGCAAACAAACATGTTGTTGAAGCACTATAAAGCCGAGTGAAATGAAGACGGCATGTGTTGTTTAGTTAAACGTGCATGTACTTGTAATAGAGATACCGACCGACAACAAAACCATGAAGTCAAGCCATTAAAATGACGATATTTATGTCCGCACTCAGCACGTGTTCCAGAAATGAAACACAATGACACTCAAACAGAAGCCATGTAGAAAGCATGTCACGGCGCCGTCAACATAGTAGAAAAAAACACCAGATGCAAACACAGAGACGCCAACGCCGCGTAACTAACTGCACGTATGTTAGGTAATAGAGTAGTGCCGTTTGATGTCAAGTTTATCGGGCAAGGCTAGGAAACGTGTAGGAATTCCGAGACTCACCGACGGATTCCTACAATGTTCGAGCCGAGCCTGTTAAACTTAAAATCAAAAGACACTAGCATGGTATTATATTTTAGCAGGTGACGTGTTTTGTATTAACCGAATACATACCGACTGATAACAAATAATGTCGTATCGGGCATTGACCTGATACGAATATCTGGTTTACAGATAATTGAAACTGACGTTTCATTGGTTGAACGGCGTCACATAACGTCACCGAACAGGCGTCAGTGTAATGAAGAACGGTACAAAAAATACCCCGTTCTTTTAAACGGAACTTATTTTATATTTGCTCATCAGCTTGCATAAAACGTTGCCTGATAAATAGAATACCGGCCTAATGTCTGTTGATAGTATCAGTAGTCTATTTCATCAACCTATCAACACTTGATCAATCAGGACCAGTAGCCTATTTCATCAACATTGCAAAGTATACTTTAGTAGCAAAGTATACTTTGAGGGAGAAATTTTCAATTTTATGATAAATTTATTAATTTTTATTATACTGAATTTATTACATTATCACAGCCATTTAATGGCTGTGATAATGTAATAAATTCAGTATAATAATTCTGCATACTTTTAATCATGAAATATATGCATTTGTTAGTTCTATATGAAATAATGCATTTCAGGAAAAATAAATGATTACTCCCTCAAAGTATACTTTGCTAGTAAAGTATACTTTGCAATGTTGATGAAATCGGCTACAGGTTCGGCTCGGGAACTGTAGAAATGCCTCGGCGATCTTCGGCATTTCTACACGTTTCCTAGCCTTGCCTGATGAACTTGATACAAAAAGGCATTAACCCTTAGACCGCTATGCACAACAATTGTTGTCTGCTGTTGATTTTATATATTGCCTTATTTCTCAATAAAAACATGGTTTGAGAGCACTTCGGAATCATTTCCTTTATCATTTCCAAAGGAAATCATTCCGAAGTGCTGTCAAAGCATGTTGTAAATTATTCTAAAGTGCTGTCAAAGCATGTTTTTGATGATAAAAATGGAAAATAGAAAAGAAAAAGATGACAAAAGATAGCGGTGTAAGGGTTAGTCTGTTATTCTCTATACGTTATAAGCACGTATATAAGTATATCAATATCTTTATCGTTATATATGTATCAAAGTGTAATTTATTGCATACAGTGTCGGCTCCCAAACCGGAGAGCACCATTGTGAGACTCTGATCATGCTGATGTTTGTCTAGATATATGACTGACCCAAGAACAAGGAGGCCGTTTCACTAAACTTCGTACGACTGAAATGTTCGTAAGTGCAGATTTAGAATAGTCTGTAAATTTAAATTGATGCATTTAAATGTATTGAGCATAGGCTGCATATGCAGCTTATGCTCAATAAATGTAAATCCAATAATTGTTTACAAGAACACATTGTTTATGTGAAATTTAGATAGTATCATAATATTGCACTTACGAACATTTTAGTCATAAAAAGTTTAGTGAAACGGCCCCAAGATATGGCAAACTATACAGATACATGTAGTACAGTGGATATGCTCTAAACCGGACACCCTGTGAGAAGTTACACTGTAGCAGAGGTGTATGAGCACGCCAACATACATATGTCGTTGTGACTGTAGATATGGTGAGTATGTGTTTGCGACCAATGAAGATCCAGATCAGCTTATGCATCCGCACGGTGATCAGGATCTGCAATGTTCGCCATTGCATCGATGACACATCCGTCATGCTTCTAACAAGCAATATATATCTATATCAGGCTTCAGGAGTGTGTTATTTGATCAGGAGCTACACTGATCACAATTTCTCCAGTCACACCGCTCACTGTCGTGTTCAAACGTACAGCGCGTACTGTTTCACAATGGTTGTAGACAATGCTCATTCTGGGGCCAGGCCAACACCTGCGTAATGCATGTGTCCTCATGGCATTACGTCACCAGACCAGACCAGACCGGACAAGTTCACAACGGTCACTGTTTCACTAAGTGTATACGTGTATAAACAGGTACAGTGGGGTCAGCGTGTAAGCCTGAGTGCACACACGAACGAACACGACAGGTTGGAACCATATATGACTGAAAATGTAATCAAAAGTTGTCTCTCCGCCACTTTTAAATTGATGGGACACCAGCATCACACGACATGTACTGTGGCCCCGGAATATGTATGCGTAAATCAGCTGTTTGAATGGAACAGGTTATCAAAGTACCGAAAGTACTGCATATATGCTCAAATAACGTTCGACCATTCCAGCCGTTGGTAAACTTTTGCCGCGGCCTACGGCCTTGGGTTCAAACAGTTCCCTCGTGCCAAAGTAAACGTTTACCCACGGCTGGGCAGTGTCGAACCTTACACATGTATGTGGCTGTGACAGGATATACACTGGTTGCAAAACCCATAAGCCCCATTTCCTCCCGTTACAGTCACATATAATTGGCAAAACTTCTAACCGCACGGTTTTATTTTGCTCATAGAATGTTCAATATGCAAGTTATCACAGTAAAATTTCGGTAAAATCATTATCGATACATTTGATGTACATATTGATAGCGGATTTCTCCGGTCTTGTAAGTATTCGTTGAAGCGTGGCGGAAAAGGCTTTTATTTCTTATTTCTTATGTTTTGCACATGCATATCGTACGCTTGTTGTGTACATATTTTTCTTCTTTATAACACTTCATGTAAGTCACCCCATCTAGAAAAACACATACAATATGCAGAATGGCGACCGATGAACGTCCCCGGGTGGTCGGAATGTCGGTTGCTGGAGCCTGTGTCAGAAACGTAAGTGAAATCCGCTTTATCTTCGTATAAAATGACTTACATTTTGCAAAATAATTGTACAAGCCTGACAATATATTCGTACCACGTCCTTCGTTTCGGCTGCAAGTAGCCGGAATCTTTGATAGAAATAAGGCCACCGTACATGTCCGACAAACCCGAAATGCTACGGATCAGTCGCAAATCATGGTCACCACCCCAGCTCAGAACAATATTTCAATGGCGGCCACCTGTCAAACTTCCCTGATGTTGATACATATTGTGATAACTTGTCTAATCATTCGTGATATACTACCATTTGAGATGCAAGTGTATACAGGATACATACTTTCTCTTTGTGTGAACGATCTATTACTGCTAAAACATATGAAACGTGATCAACGGTGATATATTTGTAAACAAAAATTCGCCGTACGCTTCGGACCATGCAACTTTCGGAACAGGTCAACAGGACGTTTCGAACCAGGCCGTTTCATATGAGTGCAAGCCAGCTGTGTCTTTGACAATTATACCAGAATACCACTTTTATGTGAGTTACCCAATGTTTTGGTCGGTCATTATGTGGCAGAGTAAATTTACCGACCTCAAACTTAGTATTGGCGTAGGAAAACATATTGAAATAATTTGCGACCGTTCATCAACAATGATATACCTGTAATGTATGACCATTTGCAAATCAGATTGCGTGATATTTATAGAGAGCATTAGAATGCAGAGAAAACTGCCTGGCATACTCTTGACAGACATGGTCGTAACATTAACGGCGAGACAGTGCGTCACAGGGGCCCGTTTCACTAAACTTCTTACGACTAAAATGTTCGTAAGTGCAAAATTATGATAGTCTGTAAATTTCACATTAACAATTTTTTCTTGTAAACAATTATTGGATTTACATTTATTGAGCATAGGCTGCATATGCAGCCTATGCTCAATAAATGTAAATCTATCAATTGCAATTTACAGACGATCTTAAATTTACACTTACGAACATTTTAGTCGTACGAAGTTTAGTGAAACGCACCCCAGGTTAGGCACTTCTGGACTAATAGGTGGGCGATCATATAACAACTTATTTCTGACATCTAGACACCGTCGGTTACGGTATGAGTGGGTCCGGCGACACTTGCGTCTCACCACGGATCAGGGGGCCGTTTCACTAAACTTCGTACGACTAAAATGTTCGTAAGCGCAAATTTAGGATCGTCTGGAAATTTCAATTCATGGATTTACATGCATGCAGCCTATGCTCAATAAATGTAAATCCATGAATTGTTTACATGAAAGTCCGAAGGACTCCTCGCAAACTTTAAACAGATCAAATGTATTGTCTCCCCAGTAAACGCAACAGCCCATGGTTTTATTATTTATATTTACACTGCATTTTCTGATAGTTTCAAAACTGTAAATAACAAAATTTGGCGTTAAAATTAACAAAAATCATGTTTTCGCAATTCCTGGAACAGCGACGTTGCGAACTTTAACCAATCAACAACATCGCGCGACGTCACGTGTGTCTAATGTATTGTATTGGGATGTAAACGCAATATGTCGAATGGGCGTTTGCATTATGAATTTATAGAAGGTGTAAATATTGTTTGTTAAAAGATAACCCTAATTGCTGTCTTAACGCACAGACAGAAAATTCGGGTTAGTTAGCAGAATGGCAGGTGTTTCTCTGACTGAATGGCAAACCGTGTAGACCTTGATCAGAGTATGCATGCGTACACGGATCCTGATCTGGATATACACTGGTCGTGAAGGTCATGGAACTCACATTTATATTTGTTAATTTATTGTCGAAAGAGAATAATGTGCAAACGTATACTTAATATGCATACTAAAGTGGTTTGAGCCCTGTTTATGTCAATCTTTGTTTCATAAATAGTTAATGTCTGGTATGAATATGCTGTAAAACAGAACACTCAAAATGTTTATGCAGAAAATGGCAAGTCATTAAAGGACAGAGCTATTGCACAAATAAAAGTCAAAGAAAATGCTATTTATGTTACCATGTGGTATTTGTACGGAGCCGCGCAAGGGACGTATAATTATTTTGTTTTATTAATTCGTTCCCATGAATTAACAATTCGTTCCCTCAATTAACAATTCGTTCCCACGAAATAACAATTCGTTCCCACGGGAACGAATTGTTAATTAGTGGGAACGAATTGTTATATCGTGGGAACGAATTGTTAATTCGAGGGAACGAATTGTTAAATTGAAGGACCGAATTGTCATTTCGTGGGAACGAATTGTTAATTCGAGGGAACGAATTGTATATCGTGGGAACGAATTGTTAATTCGAGGGAACGAATTGTTAAATTGAGGGAACGAATTGTCATTTCGTGGGAACGAATTGTTAATTCGAGGGAACGAATTGTATATCGTGGGAACGAATTGTTAATTCGAGGGAACGAATTGTTAAATTGAGGGAACGAATTGTCATTTCGTGGGAACGAATTGTTAATTCGAGGGAACGAATTGTATATCGTGGGAACGAATTGTTAATTCGAGGGAACGAATTGTTAAATTGAGGGAACGAATTGTCATTTCGTGGGAACGAATTAATAAGAAAAAATCATGTCCCCTGTGGGGCTCCGTATATTTGCATATATATCCTCGTGTGAGCGAAAAAAAAAGAGAAAAAAAATTATCACCGCATTAAATAAAAGTAATTTATTAGTAGTAATTAATTTGTTATTGCCTTTGAATTTAGAACCATTTTACTCTAGTTGCGAACAGTAACTCTTGCAATGTACTCCCGTACGGGAGTAGATTTCAAGAGTTACTGTTCGCAATTAAATTTACTCACGTAAAAATAGTTCATACTATTAATAGGACACGTATGTCTGATACCAAATGGCTAACTCCAAACCTGGGAGACAAACCCGACCAAATGGGCTAGGATGGAGTGTGAGTACCTGGTGAATAAAACATTCTCCTGGCAGATCAACACCATAGGCATAAACTAATATGGATCTACACTGGTCACAAAACCAATATACCCCGTTTATCCAGCCACAATCGCATGTAATGACACATTATTTGGTGTAAATATGGTGAAACCGCATGTGTGAATGAAATGTTGTTTGCTGCAAATACATACAATTCGCACTGTTAATTGACCACTTTGTATCTGGTTTATTCAGGCAAAATGATATAAATGATAATATCAGAAATAGACGAACCTTTTCATCCATAATGTGGTATTTCGCACTGTAATCACACAGTGTATGAATCTCCATGTAATTTAATACTTAACCCTTTCCCCCCTAAGTAACTGCAATGGATTTTGATATGTCAAATTTGCACCAATCGAATTATGACAAAATATTCAGGCTCTTCCATTTATGAAAAGAGGGGTTTTTGCTCTGAAAACATATAAAAAATTACTTGCAAAAAGTGCAGATCCTCATGAGACGGCTCGTCACGAGCCGGCTCATCTGGATCTACACTGTTTGTCAATACCGCTATACAGGCATGTGGTGTTGAAAGAGTTAATATGGACAGGCGATTGCTACAGAGGAATGAACGTAATATGATCTGTATAGCTTCACGATATGATGATGTGCTTATGCAATGCTATGCTCCATTTTTTGCGTTAATATACTATACTGTTTATTAACCTCGTTGACTGGACTCATCAGGGGCCTGTTTCACTAAGCTTCGTACTACTAAAATGTTCGTAAGTGCTAATTTTGAATCATCTGGAAATTTCAATTGATATATTTACATTTATTGAGCATAGGCTGCATTCTTGCAGCCTATGCTCAATAAAGGTAAATTAAATACTTGTTTACAAGAAAACAGTGTTAATGTGAAATTTACAGACTATCTTAATGTTGCACTGACTGACCGTGAAGTTTATAAACGAGTCGGTATTAAAGGCGACACCTGGATCTGATATTGCACCCATAACCTCTGATCAGATCGACAGGTGCCACCCAGTTAGTCAAATGATTCGTGGTACGCGAAGTGTCCTTATCAAATTTGACAAATACCACACCAAACAGACAATATACAAGGCCAAAGCTAATTTAAAGGGCGATATCCACAAACAATACATCTCAGAAAATTTAACACGCCACAACTACTCGGTAGTACAGGAATTAACACGTCTGAGACGATCCGGGCATATTGTGTCATTCTGGACACGAGATGGAACGATCTACGCCAAACAGTCACCAGACGATCGACCAGCCAAAATTCGCACAGAATATGACATCAACGACCTAATTGGGAGACAAAATCGACCCCACCGCACGTTGTCCGTCGCGAGAGCGAACGCGAGCATATGAGTACTCACGCCCCCTTACGCCAGTGAACGGGGTCTACACTGCCTGCCGTGCAGCCAGTATAACTATTCTCATTTCAACGCATTATGACTTGTTTATATATAACCATATTCGCGAAGAAAGCCGCCCACTTGGTGTTGGAGTACTGACCAGTCCGTCCTGGATCTCACATTTCGGTTTCGCAGTGAGATTTGCGATGAACATCGTAAACATGTAGTCAGCTGTTTTGGAATCCCATCCTTCCCTTCACATACGATATTTCAATGTCCGAAGGGAAGCCGTCTGGGATCCTGCTTCCGCTTTAAGAAATGACAGACAGCGTCACCCTGATCTGAATATCATTCGGTTATATACTGATCTGGGTCTATACTGATTGTAAATCATGTATCATCCATTCATCCATTACTCGTCATGTCATGTCACGTCATTCTGCAACAAACCTGGCTGATGTTCTGGTTTAATTTAAGAAGTGACAAACAGCGTACACCCTGATCAGATTATACATTCGTGTATATGCTGATCTGGGGATACACTGGTTGTATGTAAATCATGTATCGTTCATTTATCCACTACTCGTCATGTCACGTCATTTTCCAATAAACCTGGCTGATGTTCCATTTTAAGAAGTGACAAACAGCGTTCACCCTGATCGGATTATACATTCGTGTACATGTCTGGTCTGGGTCTACACTGGTTGTATAGCATGTATCGTTCATTCATATAATACTCGTCATGTCATGTCACGTCATTCTTCAATATATCTGGCTGATGTTCCGTTTTAAGAGGTGACAAACAGCGTACACCCAGATAAGAATATGCATTCGTGTACATGCTGATCTGGGTCTACACTGGTTGTAATCATGTATCGTTCATTTATTCAATACTCGTCATGTCATGTCACGTCATTTTTCAATACACCTGGCTGATGTTACGTTTTAAGAGGATACAAACAGCGTACACCCTGAGAAGGGTGTACATTCGTGTATATCCTGGTCTGGGTCTACACTGGTTGTAAATCATGTATCGTTCATTCATACAATACTCGCCATGTCTTTTCACGTCATTCTTCAATAAACCTGGCTGATGTTCCGTTTTAAGAGGAAACAAGCAGCGTACACCCTGATAAGAATATACATTTGTGTATATGCTGATCTGGGTCTACACCGGTTGTAAATCATGTATCGCTCACTCTTCCAATACTCGTCATGTCATTTCACGTCATTCTTCAATAAACCTGGCCGATGCTCCGTTTTAAGAGGTGACAAACTGCGTACACCCTGATAGGAATATACATTCGTGTATATGCTGATCTGGGTCTACACTGGTTGTAAATCTTGTATCGCTCACTCTTCCAACACTCGTCGTGTAGTCACGTCATTCTTCAATAAAGCTGACTGATGCTCCGTTTTAAGAGGCAACAAACAGCGTGGACCCTGATAAGAATATACATTTGTGTATATGCTGATCTGGGTCTACACTGGTTGTAAATCATGTATCGCTCACTCTTCCAATACTCGTCATGTAGTCACGTTATTCTTCAATAAACCTGGCCGATGTTCTGTTTTAAGAGGTAACAAACAGCGTACACCCTGTTAAGAATATACATTCGTGTACATGCTGATCTGGGTCTACACTGGTTGTAAATCATGTATCGTTCATTTATTCAATACTCGTCATGTCATGTCACGTCATTCTTCAATAAACCTGGCTGATGTTCCGTTTTAAGAGGTAACAAACAGCGTACACCCTGATAGGAATATACATGCGTGTATATGCTGATCTGGGTCTACACCGGTTGTAAATCATGTATCGTTCATCTATCCAATACTCGTCATGTCATTTCACGTCATTATTCAATAAACCTGGCTGATGTTCCGTTTTAACAGGTAAAAAACAGCGTACACCCTGATAGGAATATACATTCGTATATATGCTGATCTGGGTCTACACTGGTTGTAAATCATGTATTGTTCATTTATCCACTACTCGTCATGTCACGTCATTCTTCAAAAAACCTGGCTGATGTTCCGTTCTGGGAAGTAACAAACAGCGTACACCCTGATCGGATTATACATTCGTGTACATGCTGGTCTGGGTCTACACTGGTTATACACCATGTATGGTTCATTTATCCACTACTCGTTCTGTCGTTATGTCGTGTTACGTTTTTCTCCAATAAACCTGTATGTTGTTCCGTTTAAAGAAGTAACAAACGGCGTATATCCTGATTAGAATATACATTCGTGTATATCCTGATCTTGGTATACACGGGTTGTAAATCTTGTGTTCATTGCACACTACTTGTACTGTCACGTCACGTCATACTTTGATAAAACAAGACTGATATTTTGTTTTAAGAAGTAACAACAGTGTATACCCTGATCAGATCATGCATTCTACTTTGGTATAAATTATTTGTAAACGACGAATGGTTCATACATTCACTAGATGCTGTCATGCAACGTCATACTTTAATAAACTAGACTGGTGTTCTGTATTGAGAACTAACACACAGAGTGTGCCCAGATCTTATTACCCATCTGTGGCTAAGCTTGTCTGTGCCCATACTGGTTTGTGAAGCATGTAGGGCCGTTTTTCCCCTACTACTTGTCATGCATGTAGGGTCATTTTCCCCACTATTTGCATTGCCACATCTGACCTGCACGGGATGTCCACTATGTAATGGTCACTCATGTAATTTGTTGTTTACCTGTCACTTGATAGTTTCGAGATGAACGTGAGTGAATTTTGTTCCCAATACTGTGATACAATTGTGCTAAATCAAATGAAATGTATCGTTTTTACTCAGTGACACATGTGAGCGTTTTTTACGCCTGTATTATTATAGCAATACAGAAAGCATTATACTTCTAAATTAATGCACGAGTGACCAGGGTGGCCTCTGGTCTGCTCGACACATGATCTGATCGGGGTCTAGTCTAATCTGGTCGTTAACTGACTTATATTCAACACGGATTACTTAGCAGTTTATATTGGAGGTGAGAGTGGCTCATTGAACTATCCATCCCGCCACATAAACACAATCACACGTTAGCAAAATGTATGTTACATGTGCGCTTTCATATCAGCTTGTTGCTGTTCTACTAGTCTCTGTGTTTCTTACTCGCTTTGTCCTCTGTCTATCAGTCAAACTTCTTTGTCGTCTGAATGTTACTATTATATGTGCATGCACTATATTGGGGGGACTTGAGAATATACATATTATCCGGTGCGGTTGGATGAGGTTGGCAATGTGGACACCTATGGCGGCCATCCACCTAGCTGATGTAACTAAAAAGCCGAATGGGTAATGATATAACTTCCTGGAGGGCTGCCATAGGTAACTTTAATTGTAGGAAACGTCCGATATGCATTGCGTCTACAATATATTTAAATATTTTCAATATATTATTGAATGTTTTAACGGATACATGTATAGGTAATTGTTTGACTAAACTAGCTAATTGTAGAGGCCCCAGATTATTACTCAATCTAAATATGTGTCTAACAATAGTATCTTTTATTTTGCTACTGATATCTGGTGATGTAGAAAGAAACCCAGGGCCTGAACATGAGAGTGGATGTTTTTCAATTTTACATTTAAATATAAGAAGTATCCGTAATAAGGTGAGTTATATCGAGGACACTTTCACAGATTTTGATATTCTATGTTTTACAGAAACTCACTTAACGGGCGCTATAGAAACCAGCAGTTTACAACTTAATGGGTATAGCCTACCATTCCGAAAGGACAAGTCGCCACATTCTGGGGGAATATTAGTATATGTTGCAGACCATTTGTTAGCAAATAGAATGCAGAATTTAGAAATATTATGGGATGAAACTGTCTGGATTCAGGTTAAAACAAGCCGCAAGACATTTTTGATTAGCACGATTTACCGCCCCACGTCATCCAATATAGAATTTTGGGAACTGTTCAATCGCAATATAGAATTGGTATGTGATATAACAAATAATATCATTATTGTTGGCGATCTAAATGAAGATCAATTAAATGTACATAACCACAAATTAAAAGATGTTATGATTATGAATTCATTGAAAAACATAATTACATCCGCAACGCGTGAAACAGCCACTACTTCAACCTTGTTAGATCCAATTATTGTTAACCAAGAACAGAACATTCTCAAAAGCGATGTGTTGGCTGTTTTGCCAGACATAAGCGATCATAAGGCTACATGTGTCATTATACCTGCTGATAGTTCACACAATACTTCATACAAACGAACTGTATGGAACTATAAAAGAGCAGACTTTGTTAAATTTAACGAACTCATGCTTAACACTGATTGGACAAATTTAAATAATGGCAGTGTAGATGATGCATCTAATATATTTACATCTAAATTCATTGAGCTAGCTAAGCGATGCATTCCATGCAGTCAAGTCACAGTACGGCCTAATGATAAACCATGGTATGATTCCGATATTCGTAAAATAAGCAAATTAAGAGACAAATTACGTAAGAAAGCAATACAATTTGGAAGGGTGGACGACTGGAATAAATACAAAATAACTCGGAACAAAGTTAATAATATGAAAAAACATGCAAGAGAAGCATTTTACAATGACTTAGAGTTTAATTTAACAGAATCACTTTCAAATAACAAAAGATACTTCTGGAAGCTAGTTCGACATTTTGTGAAAGATAGCAAATCAAGTGGAACTATTCCACCATTAAAAACGACTGACGGTAATAATGAAATTGTCTGTTTTTCTGATGTTGAAAAAGCTAATTGTCTAAACAACTTCTTCGTTTCAATATCAACGGTTGACGATAGCAACTCTACTTTACCGCCGCTTGAATTAAAAACTAACCAAGTTCTTGATATGATTAATATAAACGAATCTGAGGTCAGAGATACTATAAAGATTTTACTAAACTAATAAAGCTTGTGGACACGATTTAGTTAGTCATAGAATGCTAAAAGGAACTATTACATCTTTCTCAAAACCTCTAGCGATCCTCTTCAATATATCTGTCAATGAATGTCAGTTTCCGATGGCGTGGAAATTGGCAAATGTAATTCCTTTATTTAAAAAAGGGTGTCCGCAGACGCCTTCAAATTATCGACCTATATCGTTATTAAGCTGTCTAGGTAAGGTAATGGAGAGAATAATGTTTAAACATATATATAATCACTTGCACACACAGAATTTGATTTACAATAGACAATCTGGTTTTATACCAGGCCATTCTACGGTATACCAACTTATAGACATTCACCATCAAATATGTCAGGCATTTGATGAAAGGCAATCTACATGTATAGTATTTTGTGATATTTCTAAGGCTTTCGATAGAGTATGGCATAGGGGATTACTATTTAAGTTACGGCAAAATGGATTAAATGGTTGTATCTTACACTGGATCGAAAACTACTTGTCGGATAGGAAACAGTCTGTAACAATACGGTCTACAACCTCAGATATCAAGTTAATAACTGCTGGCGTACCGCAAGGCTCGGTGCTCGGTCCTTTACTATTTCTAATATATGTCAACGATATAACTGACCATCTACTAAGTATTGTTCGATTATTTGCTGATGATAGTTCTCTATCATTTTCCACAACAAATACTGATGACCTAGAAGGCATAATAAATTATGACCTACTAACTATTGCTGACTGGGCTAAACAATGGTTGGTCAGTTTCAATCCTAACAAGACTGAAGCGATGCTTTTAACCCTAAGACTACTCGATCGACCTGTAAACCTAATCTTTCAAAACACGCCTATAACCTTTGTCGACGACCATAAACATCTCGGTGTAACGTTGAGCAATAACGGGAAATGGCATACACATATACAAAATATAATTAATTCGACTGCGAGAGTGTTGGCAATAATGCGAAACCTAAAATTTAAGATAAGCAGACAGTCTTTAAACCAAATATATATATCTTATATGAGACCTATACTCGAATATGCTTCGTCGGTCTGGGATGGATGTACAGAATATGAAAAAGATGCATTGGAAAAAATTCAGAATGAAGCTGCGAGAATAGTAACCGGTTTAACACGGTCAGTGTCACTTGATAATTTAAGGAAAGAAGTTGGATGGCAACTTTTATCTGTTCGACGTAGTATTCAAAAGCTTTCGATCATGTACAAAGCAACCAACAATCAAGTACCTAGTTATATCTCCAACCTGATTCCTCCCACTGTTAATAACGTATCTCGTTACAACCTTAGAAACCAATTTGATATAAATGTCCCGACTACTCGACTGGAAGTATACAAACAATCATTTATACCTGGTACAACTCTGGAATGAAACTGATCCTTCAATGAGAAATGTAGATAGTCTTAGACACTTTAAAACAGCATGCGCCAAACAATTATACACTCAATATGAAATACCACCATATTACTTAGTGGGAGACAGGTTTTCGTCAGTTATGCATGCAAGACTTCGTAATAAATGTAGCAGTCTCAATTCCGGTCTTTGCAATAACCATATCAGAGAAACTCCCTACTGCGAGTGTAGCGAAATTGTAGAAGACGCTGAACATTACTTCTTTGAATGCAACACATATCATGCACAGCGTCTCATTCTACGCCAGTCACTGCAACGATTTCATAACCTGAACGCGCACATGCTTTTGAACGGCATACCTGAACAAAACAATGAAAACAATATTATTATCTTCAATTCTGTACAAAATTATATTAAAACTACAAAACGATTTGAGTAACTTCGTTGATAGATGTATGTAACGTAAGGCAAAAAAAAAGTAAAAATGTAAGCCAACATGAAAAATTACGGAAAATCAAGACTATGATTCAAAAAAAGACAAGAAAGGCTTACTGGGACTACATGAATAATATTATTTGTGACACAACTGAACAAAAACATGGCACAACAAAGAAGTTTTGGGGTTTTATTAAAAGTTTAAAAAATGATTCGTGTGGTGTGGCACCACTTAGAGATGATGGCATTCTAAAGTATGAATCTAACGACAAGTCTGAAATATTAAATAGACAATTTTCATCGGTTTTTACTCGGAAAGATAACTCGCCCCTACCAGACCTCGGCCCAAGCACATACCCGGATATGACCAAGATACATGTCACAGAGAACGGCGTCAAAAAACTGCTCATGAACCTTAAACCCCATAAAGCGGCCGGCCCTGATGCCATTAAACCTAGACTGCTCAAAGAATGCGCCTCAGAGATTGCGCCAATTTTTATGATTTTATTTAATAAATCATTGGATAGCGGTGTAGTGCCAGCAGAATGGAATCAGGCATATGTGACTCCTATTTTCAAAAAGGGTGAAAAATTCAAAGCAAGTAACTATAGGCCGGTCTCTCTGACATGTATTGCATGCAAACTACTCGAACACATAGTAGTTAGCAACATTCTGGACCATTTGGATAAATATAAAATTCTTGTAGACAACCAACACGGTTTCCGTGCCCGCCGTTCATGCGAAACCCAGCTTGTATTGTTTGTTAATGATCTTGTGCAGCACATACAGAAAGGCCAGGTTGACATAGCAATTATGGATTTCAGCAAGGCATTTGATGTTGTCGATCATGACAGACTATTGCACAAGGCATCATATTATGGCATACGGGGGCACGGGAACCAGTGGATAAAAGCTTTTCTTAGTAACCGGACTCAACAGGTGGTAGTAGATGGTGGCAATCTCCACAAAAGCAGATGTACAGTCGGGCGTTCCTCAGGGATCAGTTTTGGGGCCTCTTCTGTTTCTGCTCTACATAAATGACCTACCTGAAGCTATCAGCTCAAATGTCAGACTATTTGCTGATGACTGTGTGGTTTACAGACAAATTAAATCCCAGTCGGACAGTGCACAGCTTCAGGAAGATTTGGACAAGTTATCATTATGGGAGCGGAAATGGAGGATGTCCTTCAACATTGATAAATGCCACATAATGCATGTTTCAAGGTCCAGAAATGTCTCTAAGACCACATACTACCTCCAAAATCAACCTCTATCAACAGTCAAGCAAGCTACCTATTTGGGTGTGGAGTTAACATCAGATTTATCTTGGTCTCCCCATATTAACAAAATAACAGGTAAAGCCAGCCAATCTCTGGGTTTTCTGAAACGAAACCTACACTCAGCCAAGCCAGAAACTAAACAAGCTGCCTATACTTCCATTGTCAGGCCGACATTAGAATACAGCTCATCGGCCTGGGATCCATATACCCAGAAAGATACCCAAAAGCTAGAGAAAGTACAGCGACGGGCAGCGAGGTTTGTCACTAACAATTATGACAAAAGCCCGGGCACGGTCACTAACATAATGTCGGACTTACAGTGGAAGTCATTACAGTCTAGACGGCAAAATAGCCGCCTCTCACTTTTTTACAAAATTGTTCACAATCACGTCGATATATCCCCAAATTTGTACTTAACTCCACACACCAGACAATCCAGACACTATCACCAATTTGCCTATCAAATTCCTACAATTTCAGTCGACTACCATAAATACTCATTTTTCCCACGAACCGTCATTGTGTGGAATACACTCCCTGCCAATGTAGTCAGTGCTGACACGATCTTAGGATTTAAGTCAGCGCTGGCTGCACTGTCACTCCCATAAGTTGACACCTCTGCTTTTATCTTTTAACCATTAATATCACACTTCTCAATATACATATTGTACAGGTGCATTATAGGCTTTTAATTAGTTCTTGCATATCATTTTTAGGACTGCACAATCTTATCTCTTGCCATGTCCACCAAGGTGGACTGAGTAGCTTTGGTGGCATGGCATTCACTGTACTAACCCCCACGCATTGCCATAATAGTCGGTAAACGACTGTTTGCAATTATTATAAAAGAAGAAGAAGAAGAAGAACGTAATCCATATCGGATGTATTCCATTCGATTTGCCAATATCATCCACAACCACCGGTTATTAATGATCACTGAAATTTATTGCAACTAGCACTAATACATTGATGGATTTGCTCATGTAGTATATGTACTTGGCGACAAAAACAACTTTTATTCTTTCTCCAAATCTCATATCTCACTATCCACCTCTTCTCTACCTTTCTGTCCGTTTTCATTCCATACATTATGTAAACATTTATTTATCGCTTGATAATTGGTTTGTATCCGTGTTTATATGCCTGTATACATGTATTCATGTATCGCCATTGCTGTTGAATTATTGTACTTTGTAACAATTAGGTGAGGGCTGTAACTAATGTTGAGAGAACTTGTAGCCCGAGCCTATTGTATTTATATGCAATAAACTATGTTTAAACTAACTAACATTTTAGTTGTACGAAGTTTAGTAAAACGGGCCCCAGAAGCTCAGCATATCCCTGTTTTCTCATGCAAACTCCTCTATTTGCCATTATGTTATCCATGTTGTATTCAGAACAGTTAACTTTTATTATGGTTTTCCCGTTCTCGTGTTAGCTGCTAAACGTTTATGATAGAGTGCTGTATATATTTGCCATTGTTTTCAAAGAACCTATCAATACATTGTATAGTATACATTATCAGTAAAGTGTTCACATACACTATATGTACGTACCTCATCAAACTTACCAGTAAATATTTGAAAAATAACAAACAAATTCATTACCTTATCTTAGAAGTATACTATATGTTTTATATAAGGCGAAAAAACATTACACGTATGCCATAAGCTGATTGCGGGCGGGAATCGGTTCAAATACCGTCCATACCCGGCGTTATATGTGACTCGCCACGACAAAAGCAACAGGTGTGCGATCACTGTAAACCCAATGGGGAGTGGGTGGCGTTTCACTAAACTTCGTGTGACTGAAATGTTCGTAACTGCAAATTTAGGATCGTCTGGAAATTTCAATTGATGGATTTACATTTATTGAGCATAGGCTGCATATGCAGCCTATGCTCAATAAATGTAAATCCAGTAATTGTTTACAAGAAAACATTGTTAATGTGAAATTTCCAGACTATCATAATTTGACACTTACAAACATTTTAGTCGTACGAAGTTTAATGAAACGGCCCCCAGATCAGCACGTAAATCAGCTATGAATGACAACACTGCTCACACCTTGTAAATGTGTAACCCTCTTAAAATAAATTATTATTATTATTAGTAGTATTAATAAATAATATAGACGTCATTATGCATATACAATATAACTACATGGGATATGTCAAATAACAGTGTAAATATAAATAGATTACCATGGCGAGAGATTGTTTTCTGACATATATATATTTGTTTAAAGAATCTCAACATATTCATCAAATAGAAGCGTTATATACAATTTCTCAAATCGCCGATATAAAAACATTCAAATAAGAAATGGAACTCGTCACCAATTGTTGTAAGGCAAGGAAACGCATAATTAAAGGAAATGTTTTTATTTTTCGTGTGAAACAAACGTATAACCTCGGGTTGTAATGACTTAATATACATCTACTGGAAATAGCCGTAACGCTTTACAACTTTATTACGTCGTCCGAGAATAGTGTTCACATGGTCCTCACTATAATGAGTAAATTTCGCTCGAACAATGCGATCGCTGGCGAGTGTCTCACCCACGAAGGTCAAGGTCACCAATGTGAAGGTTACTGGAATGACACTGGGTGGATATCCATCAATGTGAGGAAGCTATTTGTGACAATTGGTAATGATGCATTGACGCATCAGGAGATATTCAACATTTGGACGTATACGTCCAAATGTTGAATATCTCCTGATGCGTCAATATACATACATTGTTGCCGCTTTATACGACGCCGACGCTGGCGACGACAGCGCCGGAAATGTGACTGCTATATCTCACTTTCCACTAACGTTGTTGAGACAAACATCGGGCCTTACAGTACAGGGGCGCGTTTTACTAAACGTCGCACGACTCAAATGTTCGTAAGTGCAAATTTATGATAGTCTGTAAATTTCACATAAACACTGTTTTCTTGTAAACAATTATTGGATTTACATTTATTTCAATTGATGGATTTACATTTATTGAGCATAGGCTGCATATGCAGTATATGCTCAAAAACTGTAAATCCATCAATTTATGTTTCCAGACGATCCTAAATTTGCACTTACGAACATTTTAGTCGTACGAAGTTTAGTGAAACGGGCCCCATATTCCAAGCATAATCAGCATAATCCTCAGATAAGCTGGAAATTATAGTTCAGTTCCGAACATGACCTAATTGACCATTAATGGAGTAATCAATAAGGCATGACAATAGTGTAGTGTTTCCTTTGTGCTTAGGATTCCTGATAGGAACAAGTGAATAACCTGGGGCGCGTTTCACTAAACATCGTGCGACTAAAATGTTCGTAAGTGCAAAATTATGATCGTCTATAAATTTCACATTAACAACGTTTTCTTGTAAACAAGTATTGGATTTACATTTATTGACAATAGGCTGCAGCGTATGTTCAATAAATGTAAATCCATCGATTGAAATTTTAGTCGCACGAAGTTTAGTGAAACGCGCCCCCTGATTTCCATTCTGCTGGGTAATTGACAGAGACAATGTTCACCCATTTATTTTGTATTATCAATGGTATTGATTATGTATGGATATTATGCTAAATTATGTATTGTCAATTCATGTGTACATATAAAATGTAATAGTGTACATATCATAAATATGGCGGTCGCTGAAGAAATGGGGCTCCTGTACCAATGTACAGTGGGGTCAGCGTGTAAGTGCACACACGAACGAACACGACAGGTTGGAACCAACCTGTCGTGTTCGTTCGTGTGTGCACTTACACGCTGACCCCACTGTAGCTCCAAATCAAATAGCACACTCGTGTAGCCTGATAACGATTTGTTGTTAGAAGCATTATAATAGATCTGGATCTACACTGGTCGCAAAATCCATAAGCCCAATGTTCCCAGTCACATTCAAATTTAATGGTATTATACTAAAGTATGTATTTTGAATTATTGTATACATATAAGATGTAACAAACAGTGTACAGAATATATATGACACGCAACAGTGCCGAATATTCAACAGTGTGTCTTCAAACGCGACTTTTTTACTTTTTGAAGTATAGATAAAAATATTTAAATTCGGTATTTTATTATCGAAATTCAACTGATGTATACGGTAAAATACATATTCGATTCATAAAGGAATTCTTTGTTGCGTCGTTCACAAACATACGTGCATTATTGCATTTATATGCAAAAACGCATCAAACGCTAATGAGCTGATATGTCGCTAATGTCGTTCGGAACGCTGCGCCTCCAAGAGTGCAAAGAAGATGGCGATGTCTTGGCCTGGTTAAGGCGACACCATAAGTGTGCCGTCAACTAAGCCATATAAGGAAAGCACTTATATATAAAATGTTAACGAGTTACAGACCATTCTTAAAATAACGAGATGTGGGCATCGTAATAAATATATCGTTGTCTCCAAGATTAAAGGTACATGCCAGCTCAGTAGGCACAAACTGTTCTTTATAGAAATTAAATAAGTATATAATTGTGTCACTATTCTACCAGTTCTAAAAATTACGAATGCCCGCTATACATATATAATCATGATATAATATTTATTTTACCGATAATGACGCGCGGTGGTATCAGGCTATTTTCATATGCAAATGAGGCATGATATTGGTTAATTATTTATATTAATTAAATAGGTCACCTGAAAAAAATATTTTCGACAGATTATAAAGTATGATCATAGCGCAATAAATACAGAGAATAAATAGTAATATAAGGTTTGATCATGTCCAGCCGTGTGCAAACGTTTGATGTGGCCCGAGGGAACTGTTTGAACCCAAGGCCGCAGGCAGGCCTTGGGTTCAAACAGTTCCCTCGGGCCACAACAAACGTTTGCACACTGCTGGACATGATCAAACGTTATTGTTACATTTCCAACAAAAATCTGATGTAATTTGAGCATTATATTCAGTATTTTCAGTACTTTTATCAATCGTCCCATTCACGTAGATAGTTTTCGGTATACATATTCCGGGGCCGCGTCTTGAACGTCATGAACGTCATGAAGTAGTGACGTCATGAAGGCACTTCCGCGTAGTGACGTCATGAAGACACTTGGTCTACGTGCGGCCCCGGAATGAGCATTGCCTTAAGTCATATGCAAACAGCACGCGCTATATGCAAACAACGGAAACCATGTAACAATGTCTGTTAACATTTTAAGGAAACACGGTTATCGCCCCTGATATCAGTGTGAAAAGTTACGTCTGATATAAAATGAATAATAATGCCAATCAATACGTGGGGTAATGGTGTATAGCGGGCACTCGTACCTTTTAGAACTGGTGGAATAATGACACAATTATACATCAATATCTGTACATTCGGCTCCACATTTGGTTTGCCATGTTTTAGCGGGCAAGGAGCTGAAATCATTACTGATCTTATAGTTTATGTTGCCTGATGTGACCATTCATGGAGGGGTCAGTAGTAGATAGGTCTAGGTCCATAATTCAATTATTACCCTTCTTCAATTGACCTTTCACATGTGTTCCGTATATATCATATATTATCACCGACGATGTGTTCTGATGTTGCAGGAAAATGATAGGTCGGAAAATCTGTTTCAGTATTGGCGACCCGCTAGCGGAGCCATTAAACACATTTTCCTACCTATCAATTTCTGATATACGCCGCAAATTTCATAAGTGCAATGCGGTTAACATTTTTAATGAACCAATTTACAGTTTTGCAAATTGTATCGAGTCTAGAACTTCGTGGAAACCGTACCGGGGTGCAAATTGGTCGTACCGGACGAATGACAGGTTGACTCACAAACACACACTTTTCTGCGAAGAAAATAGTTCCAGCACAATTACAAAATATTACATTTTTTTGCAAGAATGTGCATAAATTTATGCTGCTGTTTGCATTATATTTCAATAATAAAAACAATAAATGCATCATCAAAATTATAATTGCTACATTTAATATTTTTCGATTTTGATTTGTAAACATTCGCCCCGCCCGTGTGTCGATCGCTTAGCAAGAACATGGTAATGACCGTGTGCCTGTTAAACTGTCAGAAAGAACGTTCTAAATGTGTGACAATTCGTGATATTCTACCATTTGAGATGCAAAATATTTAACAATTCGTTCCCAAGAAATAACAATTTGTTTACCCACGATGCACACTTTCTGTGCGTGTGCACGATCTATTACTGCCTGGACACTTAAAATGTGATTAACTGTGAGATATTTGACATAATTGTTCGTCATTATAATATGTACTTAACAAATGGTTCAGGTAAGACATTAAAACAAGAATTCCGCCGAGGCATTTGACCGTAACATCATCATGGGCATGTGCTAAAGTAAACATCACAAAAACATTCAGAGAAGTGCATGCTTAAAACACGAAAACGGTCATGGTTGAAGAATAGTTTTGACATACAAAAAATGGTTAAGTGTTTCCACAACCATGTGAAAGTCAAGGTCATGTTAATGGCGGCATGAGTGTGTTCCAAATGCTTAGAAGTGTCCAAACATTGAAGAAACTCATCAAGTAATATTAATGTTATTCGATGTTTAAGGTCAAGGTCATGTTAATGTGGGCATGAGTATGTTCCAAATGTTCACATGTATCAAGTGTCCAAATAATGAAGCAATCGGTTCAGTAATATTAAAGTTATATCGTGATGAAGAAACGTTTACAAACGTTTTGACGCAAAAAATGGCTATGCGTTTCCGCAAATAAATGTGAAGGTAAAAAGGTCAAAGTCATGTTAACGACGGCATGAATGTGTTCTAAATGCTCATATGTATCAAGTGTCCAAATATTGAAGCAATTCGTCAAGTAATATTAAAGTTATACCATCATACCATGATGACGAAGCTTGTACAAACTTTTTGAAACTTCGGACGACGCGGACGACGCGGACGACGACGACGGAAAAAGCGGCGACTATATAATCGTGCCTTCTGCTAAAGCAGGCGCGACAAAAAACAAATAACATACGTGGTTGTGGCTGGGGAAATGGGGCAATGTTCGCGATTCTATCAATGAAACACTCGTCATAATTTTAGAGCAAGACATGTATAGCATTTGGAACCAATATCGCCTACAGTTTTGAAGCCTTTGCAGACGTGGATGATTGCTCCGCGGAGATAATAACAATGAATATACGTGCATAGATCATGATGAAACGACGGATTTCTAGAAAAATACGTCTAAGTTCGTTCGGCAGTGGTATGGATGCAATCACACAAACAAAATAAACAGAAATGTGGCACCAAACATAGATGAATTCATGGTATAATTAGAGAACAGCACTTTCCACTGTATGCAATTACAGGAGTACATCAGCATATATAGAGAATAGTAGGTTAGTGCCGTGAATAGGAAAAAATATCTGGCAAGGCTTAGGAAACGGGATGGGCGAGACTCTGCCGAGCACATCCGTTTCCGTGCCGCGCCAGATATTTTTCCCATTTTTCCCATTCCCGCGCCAGATATTTTTTCCATTTCCCATTCCCATTCCCAACACCTACAAATGGCTTTAAAATGCAAAACAATAACCCCAGCCACCGCACATATTCAACGCAGTGTTTAGGTCGTATTGACAAGATATCAAAAATGTTTCACGGCACCGTGTTTCACGGCACATACGCACTGTGTTGACGGGATAAAGAATGTTAATATATCATTTAGCAAGCGCATATCCATCACTGTACGAGAACACACTAGGTTAAACAACATCAAAACAGTGTACATTGAAACCTCCCAAAACCGGACACCCTGCCTGGGGGTGGGTCCCCATGGTGTCCGGCTTACAGAGGTTTCACTGTAAATCAGGTATTTGATCACTCGGAGCAATAGTTGTGTGCTATGCGATATTGAACAGACATTATCACCTGAGATAAATGACCAAGAAACTCATAACAAATAACATCACAGGTGTTTGCCTGGTGTCCGGTTTATAGAGGTTTCACTGAAATTACAGGAGTAAGGTTACCCCTTCACCACCCGATTCCCCCGACCGCCTCCGTGTGGGAGAGCTCGTGAATAAAAGTGTCGGAAATATTCTGCGCAAACCAGTAAGGCAGCAATCTCTTATGACAAAAACTTCGATTGAGAAGAAAATGCTTACATGACGGTTTTGTGTGTAGGGCTAAAGCATGGCAAAATGAATATGTAGACATCTGCGACCAAACTAGTCACGCATTAGCCTGTGCATCTGCGTAATCAAATATACCAATACGTTGTTCGCAATTCAGTTTGTAGGTCAGTCTAATGATCCTCAGCAAACCATATTATATCTTAACCCTTAGACCGTTAAACACAACAATTGTCGTCTGCTGTTGCTTTTATATCTTGCCTTATTTCTCAATAAAAACATGGTTTGACAGCACTTCCAATGGAACTGATTATAAAGTGCTGTCAAAGCATGTTGTAAATTATTCTAAAGTGCTGTGAAAGCATGTTTTCAGTATGATAAAAATGGAAAATAGAAAATAAACAGCAGACAACAAAAAATTAAGATAGCGGTCTAAGGGTTAATTTAATTATGTGCACAACTACACTTAAAAGTACAAGTACAAAACTCTTTATTCACGCAGTCCATACATAATGGCATCATGAGGTACACGTTAAAGGTACATGCCCACTCAGTAGGCACAACATGTTCTTCATAGGAATTAAATAAGTGTATCAGTGTGTTACTATTCTACCAGTTATAAAGATTACAAGTGGCCGCTATACAGGAATACTCATTTAGTAATATTTATTTTACTGATAGTGACGCGCGTTGCTATCAGGCTATTTCGATATGCAAATGAGGCACGGTGTTTTTTAATTATTTATCCTAATTAAATGCTTCCCCTGAAAAAATAATACTTTTGACAGATTATAAAGTATGATAATTGCACATCAAAACATAAATACAGAGAATAATTAGTAATGTCCGTTATCATTCTAAGGAAACACGGTTATCGCCCCTGATAACAGTGCGGAAAGTTACGTCTGATATAAAATATAAAATAATGCCAATCAATACGTGGGGTAATGGTGATTGAATGTTTATTTGGTCAGAAAATGTCTCAGATAATGTCTTTGATATAAAGAACATTGTGTGCCTACTGAGTGGGCATGTACCTTTAATATAAATTGATACACGATGTGAACGTGCAAGTGTAACAATGTGTTCATTATGTCTGGTGATGTGATTTCCATGAACGAGAACAGCAATGATTTAGCAAATACAGTTATATGCAATGGCCTGGTTGTCATGATGCCTCGTGTAATAGCGTTATTTACATTCTCCTCGGGTTACCTTGTTCAATGGAGTCAATGAAATACAGAGGTTTGTTTTCTAACAATTAATATACCGTGAAACCTCTCTAAACCGGACACTCTGGGTGTTCCCCAGGGTGTACGGTTTGGAGAGGTTCCACTGTAAATCTTTTTTTTTTGTCGTCTGCTGTTTATTTTCTATTTTTATCATCAAAAACATGGTTTGGCAGCACTTTAGAATAACTTACAACATGCTTTGACAGCACTTCAGATTCATTTCCATTGGAAATGATTCTGAAGAGTGCTGTCAAACCTTGTTTGTATTGAGAAATAAGGCAAACTATAAAAGCAACAGCAGACGACAATTGTTGTGAGTAGCGGTCGAAGGGTTAAAACAGTTGCTGTTGGCAAATCGTGTTATTAGCATTAACTCATTTCAATTTCTTATCTTAATTCAGCTGTATAAACTATATTTCTTACCTCAGGCAGTTAATCCGATGAAGGCGTCTAGAGATTCACCAACCTCACACCCTGTCACACGTTTCGCCACATTTGGTCCATTAACTTGTCCGTCCACCCATTCCATATGTTCATATTCCTCCGCAAAATATTCCGCGAAATAACCGTGTAGTAGGCTTCGGTAATCAATAGGCACCTTGTGTCTCCATTACGATTTATCGATGACACGCCAATCGCGGGTTGCGCTGGTCAGAACCGATGTTTACCTAATGTATTTATCAATAAATATCTCGCCGTATATTTGTCAATATAGCGGTGAATTTCAAGCAATGCTTCGCGTCTAAAGCTAGCGACAATTTAATTAGAGCCAAGCGTACGGCCGTGTTCGTCGATGTAATTGATGTTCCAACAACGCAGACACACCGGCTAACCTAAGTGCTACAAGTGTTCATTCTGCTCAAGTATACAGAACCTTTTGAATGCTGGGAACGAAAATTATCGTCTGCTGTGGCTTTATATTTTGAGATTGTTTTCTCAATTGAAACATGGATTGACAGCACTTAAGAATCATTTCCATTGGAAATGATTCTAAAGAGCTGTCAATGCATGTTGTTGACGAGAAAATGGAAAATAAACAGCAGACGACAACATTTAATTCAGCAGTGTAAGGGCTAATATCGGCGACAATACAGCAGCGTTCCTGGTTTTCCGATATGGACGCCGTGTTGCTGACAACTCTCCCGCCCACTGGACATGACACATATTACAGCAAGGTCACTGGTCAAACTACATTTGTCAGCTTTAATAGCTTGCATTGTTGGGCGGCCCGTTTTTCATGGCGCGTTTTATTGCGATGATTTCGGCTGAATTTTCAAATGTTTTGTCGGGGATGAAACTAGCCCAAAGTTTCTGTGTGTAACACAGGGTGTTTTACTTAGTAAGTAAGTCACCCTGAATTACAGACAGAAACGTCTGGTTAGGATAAAGGCACTTGACAATATCTAACATACCCGGGTTTGATGGGGGAAGATTTCAGCGCTATTCAGGGCGGAAATCTCTCCTGATGGAAATATTATCATGCCAGGCAAATAGAAAACACCATCTTTGTGGATCAAGCTTATCAGGCAAAGGTATGAAACGGTAGCAATTTCAAGGCTCGCCGAAAATTTCCTACCGTTTAGCCATGGCTGTAGACAATGCTCATTCCGGGGCCAAGCAAACACCTACGTAATGCATATGTCTCATGACGCTACTAGAACGCGCCATCACGTCACCAGACTAGTTCACAAGGTCGGAACTGCAATTTTGAAATTGATGCAACTGCATCACGCGACGTGCACTGCGGCCCCGGAATATGTATACATAAATCAGTTGTTTGAATGAAACTGGTTATCAAAGTACCGAAAGCAACTGCATATATGCTCAAATTATGATATTTCCGACGGGAATGTAACAATAACGTTCGACCATATGCAGTTGTGGGTAAACATTTGTCGTGGCACTCGGTAACTGTTTGAACCCAAGGCCTGCCTACGGCCTTGGGTTCAAAACAGTTCCCTTGTGCCACGTGAAACGTTTACCCACAACTGGACATTGTCGAACCTTATAGTGTTACATGGCTGCCGTTGTTTGACACCGATCACAGCCGTGTTTAAACGTACAGCGCGTGCTGTTGGCCATGGCTGTAGACAATACTCATTCCGAGGCCAAGCCAACACCTACGTAATGCATATGTCTCATGACGTTACTAGAACGCGACATTACGTCACCAGACCAGTTCACAAGGTCGCACTAAATATACCTTGAGCCAGCAATACCCCACCCCCTCCCCCCACCCCCGCCCCTCACCCCATGTGGGATTTTTGGTGAGTATGATTTTCGGATTCAGTAGTCTATTGTCTATCAATCCTGTTTGTCTGCGCTCAAAAAGCCGCTGGATGAACAAATGGCGGCCATTTTACAAGATGGCCGCCGAAAAGTATTATATTGTTTTATTAAGGACTGTTAACTTTCAGTCTGATCAATATTAACCGAGTAAATTTTTATTGAAATGATTTAGAACACATCTTACATTTAATTACATCCGTAAATGGCAAAATATTTCAAAATGGTTGCCGAAAAAGGCTGTGTTACAATATTTGTCTGCGAATTGTGTGCTGTTACGAACAAATACAGACATTCATAAAATTGAAACACACATACATTGCTTTCCCTCACAAATAAATGGATAATACAGGAGATAGTCATGAAATAGCCTTCTACAATTGTCAGAACAGTCAAAATGGCCGCCAAAATCTTCTTGTTTTGTTCTATTCTTTACTGTATGGAGTTGTTATAAACAGCATTGCATGCACCTATTACATGTATACATACCAGTTTGAGGTATATAAATCAAACCATTTGCTAACATATACATATCCAGGTATACAATGCAAAATATATATTCAAAATGTCCGCCAAAATGATCAGATGTTCAATAATATTGATGATGAAGCTGCAGTTTTCAGTAATTAAACAACACTAACATTGTTATGTATAGAGTGTGATATTCTGCCTATTTTCAAAGACATATACGGATGTATTCCAATCAATTTGAGTATTGAAGAACTGTTTTAAAGTGTGTCCAAAATGGATTGACTGTTGACAAGGAATACAATGTTAGTATCGTTAACGAGCACACTTCTGACAATTAAGCGAGCATGATGATCATTGGCCAAGGCAGTATTTAGTTTGGTATGATGAATGGTATGGTATGCTTATTGCAAACATGCATGGCTTTCTCCCACATTAAGCATCCCGCATATGTCTTCACGAGTGACAATAATTTAAATTAACCCTTAGTCATGAGTTGGATTGGAAAATAAATACAATACATGGTAACGATATGTAAGTCATGCAGTCACTGAGGTAATCAGTTCTACATTAACCACTACATGTGCTGTATTCATTCTTCTAATTAAACAGTATTGAAACTAATACACAAACAAACCTAATCATATACAGTGTCACCATAACTGTCGATCAGTTTCATGATGACCATCAACATGGTCGCTTTTGCAATTAGGAGATGTGATATTCACGGATATATATGTACACTTTTAATACAGCTTAAATTTATAAAACTAGTTGATAATACCCTTAGCCCGAGGAGGTCCCGCATCTTGCGATGACACCAAACTCTGCTAGCCCATGACATATGCTCGAATACTCTGGTTGCTATAGTAATTGAATATGATTTTCCATCAGCGTTGTAATAAATTTGAAAGACAACCATAGGGATTGTTATGCGGATTCAATGCCACATAGGGGTATATGGCGGCAAATACGTGTCTATTAACTACAAACTACGTGTGGTATGTATGTGCTAAACAGGTACAATGTAAATATAATTCTGCATTCAGTAAATAAATGTACACATGGGTACATGATTATTGAGTTGTTTGATCATTAGAATGACATTACCTGTTGTCCAATAGAGAAATATATATTCAGACGACCCCAAAGAGCCAGCAAAACACACAACTGTGGTACAATGCCGCAGAAAACGCCTTCCACAAACCTGATCCTTACCGCCTGCGTGAATACATTGCATAATATATTATGGAGATACGTTATCATTTATGGGGATTTAAATGTACATTGATGGTCCTATGAGTGGGTGTGGCTACACGTGGTAGATGTGCATACTTTTTGTATATGTAGTAAATAGTGGTAATTTGACACAACAGCTGTAGAATAAAACGTGTGCTATAATTAAGGACACTGAATGTTGAAAATATTGGAAAAAATAGTTTATGTATGCGTACGTAACAGCTGTATGAATATAGTGGGTATATTTGAAGAGCATATGCATGCTTTTAGAAAGAGCATGCACCTTCAATGTCTTTGTTTATATGAAATTATGAAATGGTATATCAACCTTACAGGTTATAAAATGTAACTATTATGAAGTCATGGTTAAATATTTACTTACAACGCTTCACCTACAAAATACAATATTGTCATGGGTTCCTCTCAAATAAGACTAATGTCGCAATATACCTGCATGTATTAGGCCAATGGCCATGATGCATGCACTGGTGCGCACTTACACTGGTAATTGATGACGGTTATACACGTTCTCGTATGACACATACTGTATTTCAGTAGTGATACAAGTTATACAGTTTTACTATATACATGATTGTATAAGTACAGGTGCCAGCAAAACACACACATGTGGTAAAATGCGGCAGAAAGCTCCTTCCACAGAACTGATCCTTACCGCCTGCGTAAATAGTTAGAATTCCATGTAGACATCCAAAATGTAATGTGTCTCGATATATGCTATGTGATATTGTTTAGATGAACATTTTGATACATTGCATAATATGTTATGGAGATACGTTATCATTTATGGAGATTTAAATGTACATTGATGGTCCTATAAGTGGGTGTGACTACACGTGGTAGATGTGCATACTTCTTGTATATATAGTAAATATTGGTAACTTGACACAACAGCTGTAGAATAACACGTCTGCTATAATTAAGGACACTGAATGTTGAAATATATTGGAAAAAATAGTTTATGTATGCGTACATAACAGCTGTATGAATATAGTGGGTATATTTTAAGAGCATATGCATGCTTTTAGAAAGAGCATGCACCTTCAATGTCTTTATTTATATGAAAATTATGAAATGGTATATCAACCTTACCGGTTATCAAATGTAACAATTATGAAGTCATGGTTAAATACAGGTGACAACTACACATTTGGATCATGTTCCTGCTGATGACTCGGAATGGGTTGAGGGAATATTATTGGAATGCACGATACATAGTGTACATTATGTGGAACCGGGATATATCTCAGTTTAATCGGTTCTACTACCTAATGTTATTTTTGTGTCACATAAACTCATTTAGGCTTGCTGGCTGTCATCTTGAAAGTGTATAGCAATATATTTGCCCTGTTTTACTCCAGCTTAGCTTGCTCGTATTATTTACAACTATCTTAATGTTCTGTATTTTAGTATTTACTGTGTCATACATGGAGTAATATGTGCTGCAAATCATCCATTCAGCATGGTAGAAAAGGTATATTTTCTATATCCAATTTGCAAATTAGTATCTACGACCTATACTGTTTTACTTAATGGTGTGTAAAGGCCTGTCAACAGCTGAGAGTAATATGTATATGTATCAGAGACGTTTATGTTGAAATACACAAAATAGTAAACATGGTAATTGTCTTGGTTGCATACATAGGAAATGGACATATAGTGATACAAACAGACATTCATTTTGTGTCTGAAATGTGTGTGGATAACTAATATGCATGTGACTGTGATGGGAGAAATGGGGCTCACGGGATGAGACCAATGTGGCTCCTGCTCAAATAACACACTCCTGTACCCTGATAACGATATATTATGTTGGTTAGAATCATGATGGGTGTTTCACTATGGAATGGTGAACAGTGCATATACTGAACAGACTGTGCGCATACACAGACTGATACGGATATACACTGGTCACAAAACCCATAAGCCCCATTTCTACAGTCACAGCCACATACATGTATACAGTTGTTAGTAGCTACACGTTCATATGAACCTTTCATAAGTATCTGGCAACTTATTACATGTAATATGGTCATTGTAAATTCAGTGGGTGGGGAATATATAGTTAACACTACTTTGTTTTAACATTGCATCATCTGCTGTAGACATTATGTAATCAGAATATGGGCATTCACTATAAATTGCAAACACTAGTAAGTACAATTACCATTGATACAATTAATAGACACCGAGAGAGATTTGCATAATGAGACATATAGCGTAGTTGTTACTATCACTAAGAAAATGCGAAGCGGACGGACAGACGGACAAACACTCGTACACACTGTATCTGCAGTGTGCACGGATAGCTATCAGTAGTGCCTAAGTAGTTGCATATGCATTTAACAATTTTATAAGTAAGTGACAGTGCATAACATAAATGAAATTCATTACATGTAAAATTCCCATTCTAAAATGTGTGGGTGGGGTATGGTGAAAACTACTTTGTTTTTAACATTGTACCATAGACTGCAGACATCAGATAATCGGCATATATGCAATTAATATGTATAATGAACACTACTACGTACTAGTGACACGAAGAAAATACAAAAGTACCATACTTTTATGGAGTTATTAAGGTAGGTGTTTTGCCATTGAAATTCAGTGGGTGGGTAAACAAAACGTGCAACATTCTTCATCTGAATTAGTAGATATTATTTAATTGAACATTATGGCTGACGGCCTATGAAATTTTGAAAATGATGCAGCTGCATCGCGCGACCTGCACTACGGCCCCGGAATATGTATACGTAAATCAGCTGTTTGAATGAAACTGGTTATCAAAGTACCAAAGTAACTGCATATATGCTCAAATTACATTATATTTCCGACGGGAATGTAACAATAAGGTTCGACCATGTCCAGTTGTGGGTAAACGTTTGCCGTGGCACTCGGGAACTGTTTGAACCCACGGCCTGCGGCCTTGGGGTTCAAACAGTTCCCTTGTACCACGGTAAACGTTTACCCACGGCTGGACATGGTCGAACCTTATACATGTAGTGTTACATGACTGCCGTTGTTTGACATCGCTCACATCCGTGCTCAAACGTAAAACGTGTTGTTTGGCCATGACTGTAGACAATGCTCATTCCGGGGCCAAGCCAACACCTATGTAATGCATGTGTCTCGTGACGTTACTAGAACGCGCCATTACGTCACCAGACCAGTTCACAACGGTCGCATTGGAATTTTGAAATTGATGCGAATGATGGGGCAGCTGCATCAAGCGACGTGTACTGCGGCCCCGAAATATGTATATGTAAATCAGTTTTTGAATGAAAGAGGTACCGACAGTATTATAGTATATACATTGTCTTTTTTTCTTAATAAAATAATGTTTTTATTTAAGTCAATCCGTCAGTATATTATAATCTAGAAAATTAAAAAAAATATCTACGTGCGTATCACGAATTTGAATGATTGCTAATTATAAATATACTTCGGGTCTCTATGAAACAAGAGCATTATATGTATTTTGGGGTTTTAGCTCACCTGAGTGAAGCTCATGTGAACTATTGTTACCGCAATGTGTCCGTCGTCCGTCCGTCGTCCGTGAATATTTTCAAACGTCTTCTCCTCGGTAACCTTTGGGCCTATAGTCACCAAACTTCATGGTCATGGTCCTTAGATACAGAGATTTCAAAATTGTTAAAATGACGTCATCACGTAATTCAAGATGGCCGCCGTCTAAAAATATCACAGATTCTTCAAACATCTTCTTCTCAAGAACCGCCAACCAGATTTCGACAAAACTTGGTTAGAAATGATCGATATACAATGCTCTTTCAAATTTGTTAAAGTCGTGACCCCGGGATCAAAAATGGGCGTGGCCCGTGGGGTCAAATAGGGGTAAAATTTTATTTTTGACCGAATATGGTCATGTCGTATATCAACTCGAAGGTATCAACGAGGCGATCACTCTAGTGGATTTTTTGTCGAAATCGGATGGTTATGTCATCCAAGATGGCCACCGAAAGGTAAAAAAGTCGTTATTTTATTAGAGATTTCAAAATTCTTCTTCACAGAACTTAAAAAGTATGGCCCATGGGTGACGCCTTTTCAGATTTGTTAAAATGGAGGTCATCGCTACTCCAAGATGGCCGCCGTCTAAAAATAGCATAAATTCTTAAAAAATCTTCTTCTCATGAACCGCCGGCCGGATTTCAACGAAACTTGGTAGGAATGATCGATGTACAATGCTCTTTCAAAATTGTTAAAATGGTGACCCCGGGGTCAAAAATGGACGTTGCCCGTGGGGTAAAATTGGGGTCAAATTTTATTTTTGACCGAATATGGTCATATCTATATCAAATCGAAGGTATCGAAGAGGCGATCGCTCTGGTGCATTATTTGTCGAAATTGGATGGTCATGTCATCCAAGGTGGCCGCCGAAAGGTCAAAAGGTTGTTCTTTTATTACAGATTTGTTAAATCAGAGGTCGTCTCTAATCAAAGATGGCCGCCGTCTAAAAATAGCACAAATTCTTAAAACATCTTCTTCTCATGAACCGCCTGCCGGATTTCGACGAAACTTGGTAGGAATGATCGATGTACAATGCTCTTTCAAAATTGGTGACCCCGGGGTAAAAATGGGCGTGGCCCGTGGGGCAAAATTGGGGTCAAATTTTATTTTTGACCGAATATGGTCATGTCTATATCAAATCTAAGGTATCAAAGAGGCGATCGCTCTGGTACATTTTTTGTCGAAATTGGATGGTCATGTCTTCCAAGATGGCCACCGAAAAGTCATAAGGTCGTTATTTTATTAGAGATTTCAAAATTCTTCTTCACACGAACCGCATGGCCCATGGTACAAACTTCACAGTTATGGTCCATGGGTGAAGCCTTTTCAGATTTGTTAAAACAGAGGTCGTCGCTAATCCAAGATGGCCGCCGTCTAAAAATAGCACAAATTCTTAAAAAATCTTCTTCTCATGAACCGCCAGCTGGATTTCGATGAAACATGGTAAGAATGATTGGAATAATTGTTTCTATTAGTGGTTTGTCTTCGTTTTTTATCTGACTCTTCCAATCTGTATTTATGTTTGTTACAATTTTGCAACATCTTCAATAATCGTTATTACTGATATTGTATAGTTGTTTTATATCTATGAATTCAAAGAATGACTTACTTCTATAATCATATATTTGTTCTATATACTTAATTCCACGTTCATGCCACTATTTATAGAAAAACATTCTGCCATTTCCTTTTAGCTTCGAATTATTCCATATTATTTGTTTTGATATATTCTCTGGAATGTCTATACAATTAAGTTTACACCATGATTCAAGGATTTTTGTCAAAAATATATTATAGTAATTTGTTTTGCATCAGTCACATTAACCCTTAAACCGCTATCTTATTTTTTTTTGTAGTCTGCTGTTTATTTTCTAGTTTCCATTTGTATCATCAAAAACATGCTTTGACAGCACTTTAGAATAATTTACAACATGGTTTGACAGTACTTCAGAATAATTTCCATTGGAAATTATTCTGAAGTGCTGTCAAACCATGTTTTATTGAGAAATAACGCAAGATATAAAAGCAACAGCAGACGACAATTGTTGTGAGTAGCCGCTTAACCCTTCAAAAACATGAATCTGACTTTACCAACCATTCGCCCATAGGCGATATTTTATGGAAAAAATATTCTTTGCATATTCTTACAACCAACAATTAAAACAAACTATTTGTTACAAATACTGGTAGATTGTATAAAGAGTTATCTACCCAGCATACATGGTATTTAGAACGTATTTTCATTATGACATCACATCATATATAAACAACGAACTTTGTATATTGTCGATAATATTAGCAAACCGCTAAAATACGTCAACTCTTCCCGTATTTGTTATCAAGTTGAAAAAATGTATTCCATGTGCTTGAATCTGGTGTATTGTGTTACGTAATATCTTTAAAATTGAAAGAGAAGTAGCAAATTGTAATATTTAAAGGACAGATATTATGAAACACTCTGTACATGCCTCCATGGCTCTCTTTTCACAAAAAAAACACTGAACAACCGGACAACCGGAAATGCTGGCTGCTGCTTAGCCTCGTGGCGGTCGCAAAAGGATGTGACGTAATTGTGATGTCATTTCGAGTGTATGTACATGGAACGATGTATTTATAGTTGAAGGTTATGTTCGGAATAGCCACCTGTTCGCCAATACCCGACCCCGTTCTAACCATAATAGAGGCGCGCCTGACCGTAAAGCACCCATATTACGTCGACCGACAAAATTAACAACCTAAGCACTGTGCAAAAAAATCCGCGGTAACGCTGTCATACACTTGTTTTTTTTCTTATTTGTAAGTGAAGAAAGAAAAACAACATATTGTGACAGCAAAATAATTGCCAGACCGACGACACAGATCACGTAACATTATTCCAACGCTATTAATAACGCGGTGTTCAATTAATTCCGGTTTTAGTTTCCCCGATAATCGAAATTGATATTAATGTGATTTTCTGGTTTGGCCATTTAGCATCCAATATAACTGCACAATTGTCCTATCACTAAACGGGCCAGCTTGTGCAAATGCTGTAGATCCAGACGAGACGGCTCGTAACGAGCCGTCGTATCAGGATCTGCAGCATTTGTCAAGAGTGTTCAATTTTAAAGGTGCACACTAACTCAGTTTGGGCGGGACACACCGTGTTCTTTATATCAGAGACATCAGCTGAGACATGTTCTGGAATAGTAAACATTAATTCACCATTACCCCACGTATTGATAGGTAATATTATGCATTTTATATCACACGTAAATTTTCTGATATCAAGGGCGATAACCGTGTTTCCTTCAAATGATAACGGACATTACTAGTTATTCTCTGTAATTATATTTTGATGCGCAATGATCATACTTTATAATCTGTCGAAAATATTCTTTTTTCAGGTGACGCATTTAATTAGTACAAATACTTAAAGAATGACATTCATTATTTGCATGATTCCTGATACCACCGCGAGTCACTATCAGTAAACTAAATATTACTAAATGATTATATCATTGTTTCTAATGTACTCTATAAATAGCACACAGTCTGATTGGCTGATGATCATACATTACAGGTATCCAATACTAAGTATGAGGTCGGTCAATTTACTCTCCACCAAATGACCGAACAAAACGCGGGATAACTCACATAAAATGTAAAAAGTGGTATTTTGGTATTATTGTCAAAGAAACAGTTGGCTTGCATCTGAAACGTCCTGGTCCAGGGGCCCGTTTCACTAAACTTCGTACGACTAAAATGTTCGTAAGTGCAAAATTATGATAGTCTGTAAATTTCACATTAACATTGTTTTCGTGTAAATAATTATTGGATTTACATTTATTGAGCATAGGCTGCATATACAGCCTATGCTCAATAAATGTAAATCCATAAATTGAAATTTACAGACGATCTTAAATTTAAATTTGCACTTACGAACATTTTAGTCGTAAGAAGTTTAGTGAAACGGGCCCCTGGTCCGAAAGTTGCATGGTCCGAAACGGCCGGTGAAAAATTATTGCAAATATCTCATCGGTAATCACGTTCGTCTTGGCAATAATAGATCATTCACACACACAGAAAGTATGTATCTGTGTCATTATATACAACCACGTATACGTGTACGTATAATTCCAGCACAAAAATATTTACACAATGTTATTCCCTAACATTTGATTGGCCCGTAGCAATTCTCTGTGCAAAATTTATATCCCAGTAAGCTCCCACGTCGAGCTACTTTCCGTAACCGTGAGGCGCAGTTAAAATAATTCTTAAGAAAACGAAAAATAAACACATTTTCTTGATGTATTTATTTCAAATGCTGGAATTATAAGGAATGAATGGCCTTTTTTGTGGAATTTATCGGGGATATAAACTTGGAAAAGTCGCGGGAATACTGGACGAGGCCTTCCGGCCTTCGTCCATATTCCCGCGACTCCAGTTATACCCGATAAATTCACCGACTTTTCCAAGTTTATACCCCGATAAATTCCACAAAAAGGCCATTCATTCCTATAGTATATGCTGTGTAACGTCAAGTATTTTGCCTGGTAAATGAACATGGGACACATATATAGAGAAATGTACAGCTTTTATTTCAGCCCTGCTCTGATATTAACATTCTTATAGCATCACCGATTTTCACCGATATTGATTTCGAAAAAAAAAAGAAGCAATATGTTTCACTATGTGTTCCAGTAGCCTATTTCATCAACATTGCAAAGTATACTTTAGTAGCAAAGTATACTTTGAGGGAGAAATTTTCAATTTTATGATAAATTTATTAATTTTTATTATACTGAATTTATTACATTATCACAGCCAATTTGGCTGTGATAATGTAATAAATTCAGTATAATAACTACTTTTAATCATGAAATATATGCATTTGTTAGTTCTATATGAAATAATGCATTTCATGAAAACTAAATGATTACTCCCTCAAAGTATACTTTGCTAGTAAAGTATACTTTGCAATGTTGGTGAAATAGGCTACTGATCTTATGCTGAATTGCATTCTGATATTGTTTAAATCATTTTTACGATCCTATTTGTGGAAGATATGACCGGCTTTCGAAATCAATATCGATGGAAAACGGTCATGTGATAAGGGATATGCGCTTGAACATTTGTAGCCTATTTCATCAACATTGCAAAGTATATACAGGACGCCGGTCTGTTCCGTATAATGATGACGTATGACTCTACAAATCATAACCCATTCTTAATTCATGAAATGGCTGACATGAAAACTAATTAAATACAATGGCACCAACTCCAACTCCAGCTTTGTGTGGTCTGCGTTCGGTCCCGAATACACGCGGATTTAGAAACGCTGATATAGATCGATCAATGGATAATAATGAAAACGGTCGTGAGCGACATCTCAAGGCTATGTATTGCCCACGCATTACAGTTTATATATCTAACTGTTTTGCTTTTTGTCCCAACTGGCTTCACTAATATGTGCCAGTGACTGGAGAACGACACGGGCTAATTGGTTTCGCCACCAGTGTAGATCTAGATCAGCCTGTACATCCGCACAGTCTGGTCAGGTTCATATATCTAACTGGTTTGCTGTTTGTCCCAACTGGCTTCAATAATATGTGGCAGTGACAGGAGACCGACATGGGGATCATTGGTTTCGCCACCAGTGTAGATCCAGATCAGCCTGTGCATCCGCACAGTCGGCTCAGGATCTGCACTGATGGTAATTCCTTCAATGAAACACACATCATGTTTATAACAAGCAATATCGATATTGGGATACATGAGTGAGTTATTTGATCAGGATCTACACTGATCACGAATCCCATAAGTCCCATTTCTCCGGTAACAGCTGACATATATAATGACGAGATACGAACACCATACAGCCCATCATTATGGTAGTAAACTACGGAGCCCCGCAGGGGAAATATAATTTTCTTTTTATTAATTTGTTCCCACAATTTAACAATTCGTTCCCACGAATTAACAATTAATTCCCACGAACGAATTGTTAATTCGTGGGAACTAATTGTTAATTCGAGGGAACGAATTGTTCACACGATATAATAATTCGTTCCCACGAAATAACAATTCGTTTCCTCAATTTAGCAATTCGTTCCCACGAATTAACAATTCATTCCCACGAAATAACAAACAATTCGTTCCCACGGGAACGAATTGTTAATTCGTGGGAACGAATTGTTATATCGTGGGAATAAATTGTTAATTCGAGGGAAAGAATTGTTCCCACGATATAGCAATTCGTTCCCACGAGTTAACAATTCATTCCCTCAATTTAACAATTCGTTCCCACGAATTAACAATTCATTCCCACGAAATAACAATTCGTTCCCACGGGAAAGAATTGTTAATTCGTGGGAACAAATTGTTATATCGTGGGAACAAATTGTTAATTCGACGGAACGAATTGTTAAATTGAGTGAACGAATTGTTATTTCGTGGGAACGAATTGCTATATCGTGGGAACAATTCTTTCCCTCGAATTAACAATTTATTCCCACGATATAACAATTCGTTTAATAATAAAAGTCCATGTCCCTGCGGGGCTCCGTAGTAAAGTGATTATACAAACAGACAGAAATTTATGCTGGTGATGTTATCTTCACACCTCGGTGGTGAATTTTCCCACGTATGTTTAGCGATGGAGTGAAAAGATGAAAATGTCAGGACGGGAATTAGCATAGTTCAGCATAATATCTATCATTATGATGTGAAGTACAGTGGAACCTCTCTAAACCGGACACCAATGCAACCTCTGTGATCCTATTATTGATGGGATTCTTGATAATTTATTTCAGATGGTAATGTATGTTCATGATTGCAAAACACGTCAATACATTTCAGAATGGTCATATGCCTGATTTACAGTGGAAGCTCTCTAGACCGGACACCCTGGGCACCTACAAGGGTGTCCGGTTTAGAGAGGTTCCACTGTATATGCATGTGTCTACATATGTTTAAAAAACAATAGACATGTGTAACATTTGTTGTCTTTAGTATAAGGACAATTTATTTATCATTGAATGGACACAGAACGGTTGTATTTTTACGAGTGGCAAAGTGTTCAAATAGTTCCTTTTTTTTTGTATAAACTATAGATAATTATATATCCAAACATCCAGCCACTACACGATTCTGTGAAAAGAACGCACAAACGCGCATAGCAACGAAAACAATAAAAAGTTGAATATCCCAGAGACACCGAACACCCCTGGCAATTGACCCTTTCAACCCTATATACCTTAAAGCAAAGATTTGCTAACACTGTATATCCAGGTAAGATGGCTCGTAACGACCAGTCTCATCAAGATCTACAGTATTTGTCAGCATAATTCAGATTTTCAAAATGTATGCCTCACCTGATTAAAGTCCAAAATTAACACGAACCCGTCTTTACCAGTTATTTATCAGTCAAAGGGTTTAATCCTTTCACCACACAGTAACTGGAATGGATTTTCATATGTTAAGTTTTCAACCAACCCAACCGTCACAAAATGGTTTTCAGCCTACTCCTTTATGAAAGGTGTACCTTTTGTTCCCAAATATATGAAAATTACTTTCAAACAGTGCAGATCCTGATGAGACGGCTTGTTACGAGCCGGCTCATCTGGATCTGCGCTGTTTGCATAAACCGATATTGCGGGCTTTTGGGCTCAAAGGGTAAAGTGCCCCCTTTTACGATATATCGCGTAGACTTATAGGTTTAACCACACTAATAACCTCAGATATACATCAAAAGTAGTACGTTACAAAAATAAGACACTCTTTGCTTGCAGAAACGAGTCAATTGATGCACTAATCTACTTGACAGGCATGTTAATGTATCATTTACATCAGTTTCAAACATATGCTTTGGAATTATTTTGTAAGTCGGAGCATGTTTGTCATGTGAGGCGGTTTCAATTCCAGCCGCTGACTTTTTGAGCCACCACCAGGGTGGTCACAGGAGATTGAATTTATCTTTAATAACAATAATTAAACCTATATTTTAATTAGTGAATATCCAGAGCAGAATGGCTTCAGGTTATGGGAAAATATGTCCCACAACATCCATACGAAAAATGAAAGTAGCATAGAATAGCAAAATGTGTGGTCATTGGTTAGTTTATATAGGAAAACTCTTTGGTGGTGGTGGACCTTATGGTAATAGTCAGAATGTGGAACTCAGACACTAAGCTATACTTTATGATTAGCGTGGCCGTTCGTAAGGACCCGTTCTATACCTGATCATCGTTTGATTCAAAGATAATTCCTTCGTAAATGTGTATCCTATACGGCACATGGAGTGGCCAAAACGGCCATCTTTGTATGTTCCAGCCATCAGCCAGTTTCACCTGTTCTGCCGTTTGACAAAGAACTCAAAAGTGAAGTAGAAAATATGATATAATGTAGATAATCATATATAGAAAAGCCAGGAGAACGGACTATCAATTATATTACACCAAACAGTAACAATGTCAGTTTTCCAGTCATTTTTGTGCCTGTATTATAAAGAACATGAACCACCATCATTATAAATAACCTTATACACAGTAAATCGCGCAGTGTATCACTTTTACATGGCAAACCACACAAAAAATACCATATATACTCACTACTATACTTTGTTATTAGCTATTAAATCCAGTGACATATAAGCAGTTACCTGAGTGTATTGTCCCTGATGTCTACTCGCCTACTATGCGAGTAAATATGGCTTTACATAACGTGTACACTAACAATAGGCTGTGCATTAGATTGAAAGGTGTACACATCAAAATTTATTTTGAGATTGATGGGAGAAATGCTCAGATATTTCGTCTTTTGTATAGTTTGCTTGCATACTATTTATAGCTTGACGTTGTCATATATGTCTATTATGTATTGCACCAAATTGTATTTGGTTAACTGTCATATTATTTGCTGTATGTGTCAAACGCACTAAGTGGTGAAACTGTACGATGGCTTGTACATACGAAGATTGCGGAGATGGCAACTCAATGCTCCATATAGTATACAGTAATAAGACAATATTTATATATGTTATATTCATATGTCACATCACTCATTATGAAACAATTGTTAAGTGTATCTAGCTATGACCTATTACCTTAAGGAAGTCAATAACATATAAAACTAAAAAGAAGACAATTTGTCACAATGTACATGAAGCAAAAGCACACAGATCATGAACGCAATGACTTCACAACTGAAAGTGAAAGGTAAGTCTAGGCAAACAGAAGTAAACATACATGGAAGCACAATATGTGGCTGTGACTGGAGACATGGGGCTTATGGGATTTGTGACCAGTGTAGCTCCTGATCAAATAGCACACCCCTGCTGCATGGTAACGATCTATATTGCTTGTTAGAAGAATGACAGGACTGGTACTTCATTGATGGAATCGTGAACGGTGCAGATCCTGATCAGACTGTGCAGATGCACAGGCTGATCTGGATCTACACTGGTCGCATAACCCATAAGCCCCATTTTTCTCCAGTCACAGCCACATATAAGTAACAAGAAAATCGACTTGGAACTGTCAGCAGGTGATTACGCCCACTGGTTGGTTAAACCCAGCTGAGATGGCGACATACACCTCGTAATCAATAGCGCAATCAATAGTACGACGCCCAGTAGGGGACGTAGAATTATTGTTTTTATTAATTCGTTCCCACGAAATAACTATTCGTTCCCTTAATTTAACAATTCGTTCCCACGTATTAACAATTCGTTCCCTCGAATTAACAATTCGTTCCCACGAAATAACAATTCGTTCCTTTAATTTAACAATTCGTTTCCACGAATTAACAATTTGTTCCCTTAATTTAACAATTCATTCCCTTAATTTAACAATTCATTCTCACGAATTAACAATTCGTTCTCTCAATTTAACAATTCGTTCCCACGAAATAACAATTCGTTCCCACGGGAACGAATTGTTAATTCCTGGAAATGAATTGTTATATCTTGGGAACGAATTGTTAATTCGAGGGAACTAGTTGTTAAATTGAGGGAACGAATTGTCATTTCGTGTGAACGAATGGTTAATTCGAGGGAACGAATTGTTAATTCGAGGGAACGAATTAATAATAAAAAAATATATGTCCCCTGTGGGGCTCCGTACCAATGATCTTCAGTGATGTGTATGCAAATTATAATTCAGTCTAGAAGTCCGTGATAATCGCCGAACGTGACTACCATAAACAAACTATATGTGCATGTGGCTGGAGAAATATGGTATTTGTGACCAGTCTAGCTCCTGTTCAAATGGCACAATCGTGTAGCCTGATAACGATCTACATTGCTAGAAGCACCACGGGTGTTTAATTGATGGAACGGCGAACAATGCATATCCTGATCAGACTGTGCGGATGCACAGACTGATCTGGATCTACACTGGTCGCAAAACCCATAAGCCCCATTTCTCAAGTCACAGCCGCACATGTGCATTGTAACTGTCCTCGTGTTCATTTGTGTTAAAGGTACATGCCCACCCGGTAGGCACAAACTGTTCTTACGAAATTCGATCATTTTAAGAAAAAATAATAAGGCTAAGAATCTTCAATGATATTATTCCCAATTTTCGCAATCTCAATCGTCATTGAGCACGACTGTCACTTCCAGAATTATACACATTTTGCCATTTTTGGTATGATTTGTGTTAAGTTTTACATTTACTTTTGATTAACCCAGTGCTGTGTCAGATGTGTTTGTATCCTGGACTACAGCAACAGGTGCACTAGACGCACACTTGCAAAGCATACTTTGTTCTGGTAGTCGTGTTCCCCAAACATCCCCGATCGCTTGACTGTGTCTTGTATTTGTAAACTCACATCAGCGAAGTTAAGTGCAGCGTGGCGGCTATAGAAATTCTCCAGGTGTGTCCTTCCAGTGATGCTATTATTTTCTCGATCCCTGGTGGTCTTTGAGCACATTTTGACTATTGTTCGTATTAGTTTTGTCCTTTTTACATACAGCTTCACTTCAGCTGTTGGTAAGAGGTACTTGTGTCACGGACGGTGAATACAGCACAGGCCGTGACACAACCGAATAGGCGCAATAAAACAGCAGTTGCAATGCATACTTGTTTCTGTTAGTCATGTCCACAGAGTATCATGGATCGCTTGACTTTGTCTTGTAAACAAAATCTCAACATGTGCGGTTTCTATCCAATGATATTGAGAGAGATATTGTGTGCTTCTATCTAATGGTGCGGGGTGCGGGGGAGAGATAAATTATGGTTTCTAGGTAATGACAGAGAAAGAGACACACAGAGAGACATAGACAGACAGAGCGCGAGATAGAGATAGACATACATACAGACAGACAGACAGAGATACATACATAAAGATAGAGAGAGAATGACAGAAAGATATAGAGAGGGACATATAGGGAGAGAGATAGACAGAGAGAGTCAGACAGACAGAGAGAGAGAGAGAGAGAGAGAGAGAGAGAGAGAGAGAGAGAGAGAGAGAGAGAGAGAGAGACACACACACACACACACACACACACACACATGGATGTGCGAGACAGTGAAAGAGATAGAGAGACAGACAGACAGAGACAGACAGAGACATGGGTGTGGGAGAGAGAAACGTGTTAAAATAAATACGGAATAATGAAACTCCATTTCGTTGCAAATTGTTTTTCTTTTTTTTCCATAAAATATTCCAATGCGCATTTAAGGCATTTCTACTCTCTCGGGGAACTCTTCAGCGTTGTGATAAAAGCAACTTTAGTCTTCCTAACGACAACACAATTTTGAAATGCAGTAACTTCGTAAGCTATATTATGTATACTTTCCGATGTTATCTACATTTTGTTTTAGAAGCAGTTGGCCCTTCGGGCCAAATTATTCATCGCCCGTATTAGTAATACCATGTGTCGTAAAAACACCTCCTGCTTGGTTTATCGGTTTACGGTAAAACAAATTTTACACTTTCAATCATATGTTCAACCTAGTTTCACTGAATGGTAAGTTTTCAGATACGCGTAACATAAAGCGGGCGACAAAGAGTCGCCCGTATTAGTATAGCGGGCAATTGTAATTTTTAGAACTGGTGAAATAGTAACACTTATTTATTTTTTATAAGAAACAGTTCGTGCCTAATTAGTGGGCATGTACCCTTAAAGACGGTGTCATGATTAATATAGAGTTTCACATAAACTCCTCCTAGCCCTGGCTAAGCGAAACTCGATGTAAACTGATACACAAGCAATGTCACACTAGTCTAAATTTGCACAACGGTAGAACCAATAGGAAAACATATCATTTTCAAATGAAAATATGAAAAACGCGCTATAACGTTCGAATCATTCATAGCTGAATCGAAGAACATAATTCAGATATAACAGGCAATAGCCACACAAAAACGATAGACGAGAATGACACATTATCAAGTGGGGTAGGTTTAATGTCTAAAACGTTTTTAGCACTGCAAGAAAATTAAGCACATTATATATTTATACGTATGGACAGTTAATGAAAACAGGTGTTCAACTAAACAGGGGCCCGTTTCACTAAACTTTGTACGATTAAAATGTTCGTAAGTGCAAATGTAGGATCGTCTGTAAATTTCAATTGATGGATTTACATTTATTGAGCATAGGCTGCATATGCAGCCTATGCTCAATAAATGTAAATCCAATAATTGTTTACAAGAAAACATTGATAATGTGAAATTTACAGACTATCATAAGTTTGTACGTACGAACATTTTAGTCGTACGAAGATTAGTGAAACGGACCCCGGGTCTATTAGATATAAGCACAAATGAAATCTGTTTATCCTTATTTTCCTCTGCATTACTTACCCTAACTTTACGCTCTTCTAAACACTACTTTCTAATACATTATCAAGGTGCATGATCACGTGGTTACAACAACAACAACATCGCCCACTCCAAAGTAAGTATTATTTGATATTTTCCTTAATATGCAACTGATTTTGATGAAATATGGCGCAGCAAATGCGTCTTCATGAGCTGCATTTGGTGGTCCAAGTAGGTCGATAGACACTGAAATCGATTCTTCGCGAAAACGACAGAATTTTTGGTGAAAATACAAAGACCACCAAATGCAGCTTAACAACACGCGTTTGATGCACCATATTTCATCAAAATCCGTTACGCAATAAGGACATTATAAAATAATTCCTACTTTGAATCAGATGGATTCTGGAAGTTTCAGTACTTGTTGTTGTTCTTAGTACCACGTGATCATACACCTTGATTCTGTATGTACATGTATTTCTCATGTGTGCAGTATAAGTAGATACTATTATGTTCAATTGCGATGACGTCGCGCACAGTGTTGGGAACGATTTTTAACGTCATTTAACGTCAGAAATATGGCGTTATTGGCGTCAAAACAGCCGTAAAACATTTAGCATTTTGTAACAGAGCATACTCGTCGTAATGTTTGTATGATCTGTTTACGCCTGTCACTATATCGTCTTTGTTCTTCAGCACTGTAATTGGTGCTTTATGTTCTGCCATGTCTTATCTGGTGACGGTCACGTATATGTTTATTCTATTCATAATATTGTCTGTCTCTGTCTTGCAGTTGTTCTTTCTTTCTTCATTTACGTGGCGGGCTGCAGGTTGTGAGCATGTGAATGGTAATTTAATGACGGGATTCATCCTTGAGAGTTGAATCAGGTTATATCAATTATAAAACTACATAGTAATATTAGTACGAATCCTAGTGCTTTTAGAGAGTGGGGCTACGTGACTCTGGTGTGTTGAAGACCTGGCACCAGATCAGGCTATTCTAATTTCAGGGCTGGATGTATATATTTTATATAAATATTCAGTTCTGATTTTCGGACCGCCACCCTCCAAATGAAAACAACAACAACAAACAATACAAAAAAAATGCAGGTGAAATACTGAAATCAACGCCGTTAACCCGGTCTAAAATGACATTAGCTGTTGATAGGCCGTTAAACACCATTACTAAATACATACATATTATATTACTGGCCGCTATCCGTTCCGCAACTGTCGGCGTATCCTATGGTACCAAGATGAAGCTTACTAAATAACAATTGTATATATTGTGGCTAGTGTTCAGTCAGCGAGATCAATGGATAGTAAGTAGACTTGTTGCCGGTTTCGTAAAAGGTACCTGACGTTACGTAATGTTCAAATAACGTACACATGCAAGTTGGTGACACCATTGTAAGAGAGCCGAATTATCTCGGCATTTTCTTATTATTCATAATAGGTATATGAAATTTTACACTTCGGTTGATGGAAGAAAGCACATTTTGAAACCAGTGCGATTTTACAGAAAAAGATAATTGGAATGTGTATGTAATAATAAAGTTTGGAACAACTAACCCGAGAAATGCCGTTTTCTACAATGTTTACACGTAGGTAACATTTCTTTAAGACAGCAACGTATTTAACAACGAAACACTGAATACATAATCATTGTTTATATTTGATATCTCAAGCAAATGCACATTTTGAAAATATATCGTTTTATTCGCATTAGTAAATGAAACAAACGCTAAATATTTCATAATTTCTGGACAGTACGTCAAAGAAATGCTATTTCGTATCTCTCTTACACGTCTATCCTATACTTCAACTACCAGTGTTCGGCCATTTGGAAAATAACGTAGTTAAAAAGCACATTACTTCATTAACGCGGACATGCGAGGAGCACATACGTTTGTACCAAAAAATACCGCCATTATAATTATATGAGTGGTTAGCCCGGGGAGTAAATAGTATCACTTTGATGTTACACGCTTACAACGTAGTCCAGGCCCTGCTTAAAACCCCGTATACAACTCATCCGCAAGAGATTTTGAAATTTGATTTCAGTTATTGGACCATTCACCTTTAGAAATCACACAGGTGCTTTTTCAAAACCGGCTGCGAATGGCCACCAGGGGTGTAAATCTAAGATGGCCGCCGATAGACATATTGAAAATGTAAATATTAAACCACACACCATAGAAGTATGTGAAATACATCGTGTTTGTCTCGCCCGCGAAATCGGAAAGGTTTTGCTTTTCCTGAGTCGGCGGCGTCGTCGGCTGCGGCGTTATCATTCAATGTTAAGTTTTCGTGTTACGGTCATTACTTCAACACCTTATCAGCTACAGTCATCAAACTTTATACGTACGTTTTACTATGATATATAGATATATATATATGAATATATGACTATTCTCGGGGCCCAAGTGTTAAGGTCAATGCCCCAGGGTCAAGGTCAATGCGGAACAATGCGAGACATTTGATTCCGCGGAATTCTTGTATATGTTTTAGGGTGTGGGGAATCCATTGTTGACATCATACTCATGATTTGAGGTTAACTTCACATACTAAGGTCAAGGTCAAGGTCGAAAATATTGCAATTTCACGTACATTCTCCACCCTCCTACCCCTCCCCTCCCCCCCCCCTACCCCCCCCCCCCCCACACACACACTCTCTCACCTCGCGCTCCCTGTCCATCCCCTCATATATCATCGAGGACAGCTCTTTAATTTATATACATCATATATACACATGACATTTACATTGTAATATAAAGGACAGCGTTGTTAATATGTAATACGCCAATGCATAGGATAGATGGGCTATAAAAAATCGGCATTCAAAACTTAACTATCATTTTCAAATGACATATAACCATATTCACCACGGCCTAAGAAATACTCCACTCCACACAATGCTAGGAGCCTAGACAATATATGTATGGGAAGACACGCAGCAGGGAGATACTCACAACACTAAACAGAGTAGGGACATCTGCCAGCTACAATGAAGTGAAGCGATCACGGTGTCTCATGTGTGTTTACACAATACAGTCATCAGAGGTCACTGGGGTGCCCATTCCAGGCCATTTTTCTGATGATGGCTGGGCATTTGGTGCCTTTGACAATGAAGATTTAGAAGATATTTCCTCCATTTCCGGTATCCAAGGCAAACATTATACAGCGCATGCGCTCTGCCAGACCACTTCACCAGCTAAGTCAAGATCTTCCGTATCAAGCACGAATCTCTGAAAATTCGCGCGCCCATCAAAAGAAAAACTTCCTTTCCAAAGTGTACCCTCTCACCACAAACCCGTGGTGAAACCTACCTTACCACCCAACTTTAGGCTTGTAGAAAACATCGACGTGAACATTTTATCTGATGCTGAGGAAGCTGTAGAGCAGTCAGCCAATACCGAATTCCTCATATCACTTATTCGCTGTGGACTCCCATAATCAGCTGCTGCTCCTGGCGAGCTACCTCCTTGGGGTAGCATTCATGCACTGCTCACGACAGCAAACGTGCCACTGATGAGAGAGTTGGTTTCCTTCCTGTCATCCCTTCTCCTATGACAGAATATACCACTGTCTGCAAGGCACTGACCAATTTCCAGGCATCCCGGCGCCAGTTGAATCAAGATAATATGGCCATAGTTTCTGATGAGGGTGTGTCTCACATGGTTGTTGATAAAGTCATGAGTGAGTCGGGACACTTTCGATGACCTGTTTCCAATGTTGGGAATGTTTCACTTTGCTAACTTAAAGGTACTTCTGCGATGTGCAGGAAGGTACTTAAGTGACAGTGGTATGAGCGATGCAAGCATTGAAAGTGAGGTTTTTGGTTCTTGCAGACCGTGATAGTAACTGGTCATTGCATGTCGGAACAGTGAAGACTTGAAGGCTATGGGGAGAGGATTCAGGTTCTGGAGGTCACCTATCCCACACTCGACGTCCGGTTCTGTATGGGCCAGTTTGTTGTGAAGGACCGACCGGGTGCGGTATTTGCTGCTGTGGCAGGGGATATGAAGCTGGAGCAGTCACAGAACAGATTCTCACAGGGTCCATGTGGACACGTGGTTGTTGGGAGCGCTGGAGATGCTGCTGTTGTGGCCGAGTTTGGACTATTTCATGAGATCCGTGCGATCAGCAATCTTCTCCAGTTACTCACCAATGCTGTGACTCATTGATCACATGGAAACGACAATACAGCATGAGCTCGTGGCCGACATGATTTGATATTCGACCGAAATGTGGCACGATTGCTAGACGTCGTGAAGGCGCGGGGAAACCCCTTCATTGTTCTGGCGCCAAATGTGCCACTCTACAACATCGTAACAAAGCACATTGTCAATGACATCGCAAAGCCGAGATTTCTGAAGGCGCTGGAGAACGGTGACATAGTATACCGGCAATTATGTAATGAGCCCTACGTGGTCAGGTCTAAGAAACTTAGCGCCACCATATCTAAGGTGACTCTTCCTGCCTTTGACTCACAGTGTACAACTAAGACCAATACTGTTCCAACCAAGACTACCGTTTCCACACAGGACATCACATCTGCACAGAGGGAGGCAGAAATTGCTACACTGCGTGGAATGTCGCCAGAAGAGCTGTATTCGCATTACCTGCAATCTAGCCAACCATTTGTCGGCGACATCACAAAAAAGCCTGACAAAGAAAAATTGGTCACTGAGCTGGAAACTAATCTTACCTCAGATGATTACCAATTCACCCGAGACAGTCCACAAACAACACACGTTTTGCTTGACTTTATGTCGAAAATGCGACAATTTTCTAATCTCCAATCTATATCTACAAACTTTGGTGGAGTCATCCAATAAGTTTTGAAGAGTGCCCGTCGAGTTTGTCCAACACTGGAAATGACTCGCATAGTATTCGATAGCTACAATGAATTGAGCATCAATGAGGGTGAGCGGAACCGTAGAGTTATTGCGGATAGCGCTGTTGATTTGGCCGTCGTGGATGAGTCTGTGCCTATTCCACACCAGCTGGACAAGTTCTGGTCATCTAGTCTCAGCAAACAGAACCTTCAGCTACTGGCGCGGGATGTGGCGGGATGGGCGAAGGCTCTGCCGAGCACATCCCGTTTCCGTGCCGCGCCAGAGATTTTTTCCCATTCACGGCACTGACCTACTATTCTATTTATCCCGTCAACACCTTCAAATGGCTGTAAAATGCAAAAATTGTATTGACTGGACATCAAAAATGTTTCACGGCACCGTGTTTCACGGCACATACGCACTGTGTTGACGGGATAAACTGTAATTATTCTCCTGCACTACATTAGTGTGTTCAAAGAGGGTGGTTTGCAGGAGCTTTGGGTTCAGTACGGGACTGGAGAGAAGCGACGGATGATTCCGCTTCATGTCATGCACCTCAAACTAGGAGACGAGTTATGGCGAGTACTCATCAAGGCACATGTCACGACTGGGGACGACGCACTCAGCAAAGTGGGCACAACACATGCTGCACTCGTTCGTATGCAGACCAGCAATGCTTCTCTCCAGCTTCGGTGAGTATCCCGTGCTCTCTGAAGCGGAGCTACATCAGGCAGAACAATATCTCGTCCGTGTATGGGCCAGTGCGACAAGTAAAACCGCTGCAACTGAATTTGACCAATTGCGTTTTGACATCCATAGGCATTCAGTGGTAGGGTAAAGGGACGACCACCCACATCCAGCGTCATCCGAGAACATTTGAGGAGGTTATTTTATGTGATTCACAATGCTCTTACCTTACTATATTATGCCAGTCAACTTGACCCCATTGATTATGGTTGGCTCAACCAGAACGGAACCCTACTGCCACTTAAGTCGCTAAAACCGATCCCCGCCAAAATTCTTACCATGTGTGGCAGTAATGGAAGATGCAACTGAAAGCGCTGTTCCTGCAAAGCAGCAAATGTTATGTGTGTGATCTACTGCCACAAGAAGGTCGTTGAGCCGATCTGTGCAAATAAATAAACATATGACCAGATACCCCATTTGCACTTTCGTCAGGACGGATAGCTGACTCGTATAACGTTCATGTTTCGTCATAATTATAGGCAATATGGCATATATGTATGTATTACTTGGCACTACTATGTAGCTGAACAGGAGACACTTATATACATATAATATATATACTGCCGCGGACCTAGAACAGTGGCTGCTTAAGTCATATGCTCATATCGGCGCAAATTAAATACTACAGGTTTGACTGTAGTATTTCCTAATTTTCGGATTGTGTGTTCAATTTCATAAGTGAACAACTCGTCAGTCTACGATATAGTGAGCCGAATGAGAAGTTGTACAATAACATAATTTTAAATCATCCGTTTTCGGTGATTTTCGACCTTGACCTTGATCTTAGCATGTGACCTTGACCTCCAATCACGAATAAGATGTTACAAATGGATTGTCCACGCCCAAAAACCTATAAAACGAGGCATTCCACTTACTTCTACATTGTATGATTCAAAGGTTAGATTTTCAATATGTTACCGGTGGCCATCTTGGATTTACAGCCCTGACGGCCATTCGCAGCCGGTTTCGAAAAAGCACCTGTGTGATTTTTAAAGGTGAATGGTCCAATAGCTCAAATCAATTTTCAAAATCTCTTGCGGATGAAATGTATACGGGGTTATGAGCAGGGCCAGGAGTAACGTAAACAGGCGCAGTTCGAGCATTGTTATGATCAGATGGAGGACAAAAACACGGGAAGACGTTATAGGAATGAATGGCCTTTTTGTGGAATTTATCGGGGTATAAACTTGGAAAAGTCGAGGGAATACTGGACGAAGGCCGGAAGGCCTCGTCCAGTATTCCCGCGACTTTTCCAAGTTTATATCACCGATAAATTCAACAAAAAGGCCATTCATTCCTTATAATTCCAGCATTTGAAATAAATTCATCAAGAAAATGTGTTATTTTTCCGTTTTCTTAAGAATTATTTTAACTGCGCCTCACGGTTACGGAAAGTAGTTCGGCGTGGGAGTTTACTGGGATATAAATTTTGGACAGATACTTGCTACGGGCCAATCAAATGTTAGGGAATGGTGTAAATATTTTTCTGCTGGAATTATAGTGTTATGTCAACTCGAAGACGTTACTGGAATGATTGTGATGAACGTTCTACACTCCATATAGTGTCATGTCACTCGATCACTGTTGTAGAACGGATGTTATAAACATTCAAGACCAAATACTACATTATTTCCAAGAAATTGTGAACCATCATTGCAGAAAGCGACTTACTGCAATGATGGTCACAATACCTTGGAAATAATGTCGGCTATTAGTCTATCAAATAATCTACTGTAATTACAGAATTAACTGTCTAATTGCAGCCAGCAGCAATTTGTCAATGTAAGTTTCTAGATATCGGCGAATCAATAACGACAGATTTCTTCATGGCATTGTCTCCGCGAGTTCTCTAGCAACCGTGACGTCAGTGCGATGTAAATCACGACACTTGTGACACAGCCACATGTAAAACCGTACAATATATGTTTACATGATAACGCAGTTGTTTTATCGGTTCCAGACAATGGTTCTGTTGGCTGTCCCAAGCGCGGATACAGAAAAAAATGCGGGGGGGGGGGGGAGGGTCTGTAATTAAAATTTGGCGTACCCCGACCTCAAAGCGCGCGCGAAATCGTAAAGTTGGGGGGGCCTGGGGGTCCTCCCCCAGGAAATTTTTAAATGCCAGATCGCCGGAGATGCGATTTCCTGACACCTAGGCCACGAAAAAAGTCATCCAACTATTCGAGTATTGTAGATTTTCTTCTTCTTTTTTTTTGCCGAGCTGGGGTGGGTCCGGACCCCCTGGACACCCTCCCCCCCCCATGAAAAATATGGTAAATTTTGTAAACGTAATTAATGGAATTACGCAGTTTTCCGAAGGTGTAAAATCACATGTCGTGTCTTAGTCATGTCCAATAAGGATTAACGGGTAACAAGCATGTGAGTGGTGGATAGGCCCATGGCCCTTTCTGTTAATAGATTCCAAATTATACATTGGCGTCTACATTGGTTGCCAAATCAACGGTCGCCTTCGTTTTCAGGGTGCGGCCAAATGGTGTACAATGTCTCCATATTTAGTGGTGACGGGAAAAATGGGGCTTATGAGACTTGTGACCAGTGTAGCTCCTGATCCAATAGCACACTACTGTAGCCTGATAGTGATGTGTATTGCTTGTTAGATGACTGGTATTTCATTTATGGTGTGGCGACCAGTGCAGATCCGGATCAGACTGTGCGGATGCACAGGCTGATCTGGATCTACACTGGTCGCAAAGCCCATAAGCCCCATTTCTCCAGTCACAGCCACATAGTACCCTGCTGTGCCGTAGGTGGAGCCTTGGCGGAATTATTGCCAATGTAAACGCACATGACGAGCCAGTAATTGCCTAGAAACGTATTTCCGAGGATGGAAACAAATATTTGCGTACCATTCACCATATGTGGCCGCGCCATGCAGAAATGATGTATTATGTTTGCGATCAATGTATTTCCAGATCGCACAGTCTGATCAGGGTATACACTACTCGCTATTGTTGATGGAAATATGCGTGATGCCCATGAAAACCGGCATATATCAGTAGTCCACGTGACAAATAAAACTGGTCAATAGTTACAAAGCCCAAACTCACACTAAGTACATTGTTCTCGTTGCCATTCGCACATACGTGACTGTGACTGACGAAATGTGGCTAATGACATTCGCGACCGTGTATTCCGCGCAGTTAGATCCAGGACTACTGCACTGTTCGCCATTAAACGGATGAAACACGTATTCGGCTTCTAGCAAATAATGTAATTCCCTATCAGGCTGTTGACAAATCAGAAGCTAGACATACCACACATGCCATAAGAATCGTTTTCACAGCCAGAACCACATTTGAGACACGCCATGCGATTTTGTACCGAAGAATATGTGCGCTATCTCATGAAAAACAATTACAAAATTTGCAATATGTTCCGTAAATGTTGACAAAAGTTGACGAAATTTTCATAGCAAATGCGGAATTCTATTCCACATTTGCTACGCAATTTTCGTCACCTTTCGACTTCATTTACATAAAATATCACAGTTTCTGTAAATATATTTCATGAAAAATCGCACAGGTACAAAATCACATGGCGTGTCTCATATATCCTCAGAAGTCCATTATTGCCCTGAGATACATTCCGGAGACAGGAATTGCCTTCCATAATGACCATCCAATTACTGCTGGTCCAAATTGACGGAAATCTCTGGAAGCAACGGCAATATAACGGTAACACGAATACGACGAGAGAAAAAAAAAACTTAAACACATGTATGGTGCCAAGCTGGAGATATTTCATCCCTTCATTCCGCCGTCGTGTAGAAGTTAATATTACCCTTTCCACTGCCGTGTAAGCAATCAATCACCAGCTCTCAGAGCCACAGCATGGGCCTGTTGGAAGAGCTGGTCTTTGAAGTACATGAGTTGTACAGTGGAACATCTCTATACCGACTCCGGTGGTACCGTGGTGTTTGGTATAGTGAGATTCAGCTGTATTAAGATAATTGAAATAAAGTGGACTCGTACCTGCTGTCATGTACACTCCAGTGACAACACATGTATATAGTTTGTATTATGGAACATGTATGTTTGTGACCAAAAGGAAAATATGTATAAAAAAGTATTACCCTTTAAACACCACATGCCTCTATTCCAATATTTGCAAAGAGTGCAGATTCAGTGTAGCGAGCCGTCTTATCAGAATCCGCACATTACTATTGGTGGTAGTTGCGAACAGTAACACTTGCAATCTACTCCCGTACCGTCCGTAGCTGCTACGGACGGTGCGGGAGTAGATTTCAAGAGTTACTGTTCGCAACTAATTTGTTATTTTCTCGTGTTTTATTTTTTAAATAAACAAATCCACTGATTAATAGAATAGTCTAATAATTAAAAAAGAAACTTAATGAACTCAAAGGCTTAACGTGAATGAGCCACAGACGCTGTCTCAGGTACTCAATATGAGATGTTTTTTATGTTGGTTTGTGTTTCCTCGTTTTTGGTTTTATAAATTGTAAGAGACCCAATGCGATCAAAAGCACCATGTCAGCTAATCACATTCCAAGAAGTTTGTGGTTTATTCTGCTATATACACCATCGCCTGCGTTAATCTTGTCAATAGGCTTTTTCGTTTCGATTCAATTCGCCTTATATTTAAGGGTGGGTATTGGCTCGAATACCTTCCATACATGGGTTGTCAATAGGTCAACGAGTCTGAACATATATTGGCAACAACAACTCGCAATCAAGCAGTTTGATTGGCTGTGCCTGAGCTGTAGCACAGCTCAGGCACAGCCAATCAAGCTGCATGCATACAAGCACATTATTCAAGTATTTTGTAATAAAGAAGTTGATAAATAGTGGCAAGATTAGCGCAGACGGTGGTGCACTACCGTAGATGATGATAAATATGTGAGACAATAGACATCTTGGTAATTCATTTCACGTTTTATTCTACCAGGAAATGCCAGTTGTGAAATATTACATTGTTAGTCTGTTCATTTTCTGCGAATATCTGAAACGCCGCTCGTAAACGAACATTAAAGGTACATGCTCACTCAGAAGACACAAAATGCTCTTTATATCAGAGATCATATGAGACATTTTCTGGCAAAATAAACATTCATGCACCATTACCGCACATGTTGATTGACATTATTATACATTTTAGTTCAGACGTAAATTTCCACACTGATATCAGGGGGCGATAACCGTGTTTCCTTAAAATGTTAACGAACATTATTATGTAGTCTCTGTATGTATATTTTGATGTGCAATGATCATACTTTTTTTTCAGGTGACGCATTTAATTAGTCCAAGTAATAATAAATAGCTAGCCTCATTTGCATATGAAAATAGCCTGATACCACCGCGAGTCACTATCAGTAAAATAAATATTACTAAATGAAAATATCTGTATAGCGAGCACTCGTAATTTTTAGAATTGGTGGAATAGAACCACAATTATACACTTATTTAATTCCTATAAAGAACATTGTGTGGCTACTGAGTGGGCACGTACCTTTAACACTTTGAACGCGAAAGTCCGCTATAGCGGTTTATGCAAACAGCGCAGATCCAGATGAGCCGGCTCGTAACGAGCCGTCTCATCTGGATCTGCACTTTTTGAAAGTAATTGTTACCTTTAAATAGTGTTGTGCCTACTGAGTGGGCACGTTGATGTGCTTTGAAATGAGGAACATATTATATTCTCATCTGAGACCAAGACGCCCATCAAAATAACGTTCCAGTAGACAATTATTTCACCAACATTGCAAAGTATACTTATCTAGCAAAGTATACTTTGAGGGAAAATTTGTGAATTTAAGGATAAATTTATTAATTTTTATTATACTGAATTTATTGCATTATCACAGCCATTTTGGCTGTGATAATGTAATACATTCAGTATAATAATTATGCATACTTTTAATCATCAAATATATGCAGTGGTTAGTTCTATATGAAATAATGCATTTTGGAAAAAATAAATGATAAATGTATACTTTGCTAGATAAGTATACTTTGCAATATTGGTGAAATAGGCTACTGATGTTTCTTCGGTGTCCGGTTTAGAGATGATCCACTGTATATGGCTGTGACTGGAGGAATGTAGCTTATCTGATTTGTGCCCTGTGTTGCTCCCGATCATCCTGATCAAATTAAAGGCACATACCCACTCAGTAGGCCTAAAATGTTATTTATATCAGAGACATCATCTGAGACATTTTCTGGCAAAACAAACATTCATTCACCATTACCCCACGTATTGATTGGCATTATTATACATTTTATATCAGACGTAAATTTATACACTGATATCAGGGGCGACAACATAATATCATGATTAAAATTGTACTTTTCTATGCATTCTATGTATTTCTGCAGGATAACGATAATTCTCAAATGATCATATGAACTTGCCACTACAATATTGACGTTAGAGCCTTAAACACATTATGTCATTTGTTATTATACGAGGTTGTGTCCGACCTAGGAAAAGCAGCTGTAGTTCGATATCCTTTGCATAATTATGTTCTAACTATGCTACTTTAGCAAGCTAAGCATACTTCTCAAATGAGCATGTGCACTTTCTGCCAAAATATTCACATTAACGTTAATAAAATCGCGGAATGTGTTATGATACGAGGTCGTGTCCGACCAAAGTTGGAAGCCTTGTGCATATATATATAATTCCAGCACAAAAATATTTACACAATTCCCTAACATTTGATTGGTCCATAGCAAGTCTCTGTCCACAATTTATATCCCAGTAAACTCCCACGACGAACTACTTTCCGTAACCGTGAGGCGCAGTTAAAATAATTCTTAAGAAAACGGAAAATAAACACATTTTCTTGATGAATTTATTTAAAATGCTGGAATTATAATGAATCATCGGAATGGCCTTTTTGTGAAATTTATCGGGGATATAAACTTGGAAAAGTCGCAGGAATACTGGACGAGGCCTTCCGGCCTTCGTCCAGTATTCCCGCGACTTTTCCAAGTTTATACCCCGATAAATTCCACAAAAAGGCCATTCATTCCTATAATAGTTATACCGATGAAAGCCGAAACACGCCAAATACCTGTGGAACTAACCATGACCAAAAGAAACACAAACAAGACTTTAGATCATTCCTTATATATGTGGTGTATTTATTTTTACCCTAGTTTTTCGACCAATGAAAGAACAGTATTTCGTCTCAATTAATCGCATATAGCGATGCTTTCGCCAATATATATATATAATATTAAATTAATCATTAAATGTTCGGTGCTATAGTTAGAAGCGGAAGGCCTCGTCCAGTATTCCCGCGACTTTTCCAAGTTTATACCCCGATAAATTCCACAAAAAGGCCATTCATTCCTATAATAACTATTACATATACATCACTACATACATGTATACTGTGGAACCTCTCCAATCCAGACACATACAACAGTTGTTGTGCTTATGTTTGATACGCTTCCTTGCCATTTACAACCAATGATAATGTATGCTCATGATGGCAAAGAACACACGCTAGTCTTGAAGTAGTCATGTGTCTGTTTTACAGTGGAACCTCTCTAAACCGGACACCCTGGGGACTTCTCAGGGTGTCCGGTTTAGAGAGGTTCCACTGTACACTGTACCGTCTGAATCAGCTACAATGTACTACACATAAAAAATAAATTGCTTAGCTTATTTTTTTCACCCGTGGTCTTTAACCCTTAGAAGGAGGGAACCGAAAACTGTCGTCTGCTGTTGTAACTTATTTTGTATTTTCTCTAAATAAAAACATGGTTTGGCAGCATTTTAGAATCATTTCCATTGGAAATGATTCTAAAGTGCTGTCAAACCATGTTTTTGATAAGAAAAATGGAAAATAACAAATAACAGCAGACGACAAATGTTCAGCTGTTTGTATGTTACAGTTTCATTACATGATGAATTCCTTCTAAAGAAAGAAAAGTAAACGGGCGACCTGCTGCTTGCCAACTGCAATATAACGTTAATGAAAACATATAAATATACAGTGCAACCTCTCTACAACAGCCACTCATGCGAAGACACAAAACTGGCTGTTGTAGAGAGGTGGCTGTTGTAGGGAGGTTAAATATAGAGGAAATTGTCTATTTGTGATACAAACTATTAGCGTTATAGAGAGGGAGTTATTGTAGAGAGGTGGCTGTTATAGGGAGGTTAAATATTAAGGCGATTTTACATTTGGGATACAAATTATTGGCTGTTACAGAGCGGGGGTCGTTGTAGAGAAGTGAACATTGTGGGAGGTTTAACTGTATATACAATACAGGTATAAAGAATACAGCGGGAAATACAAGTGCATGGTGTTCCTGAGAGCCTGACACGTGCGTATGTTTTACATACGCTTGCTTGTACATCACGTACAGAGGAAGGTGGTGGGGTGGAATGTTTGAAATTGTCATTTAGTGTGTCCTGTGTCTCAATTGGTCACCGCTCGCCCAACGTGGATTACATTGTGGTGTCGATAAATAAAGACTACTCCAAGAAAGCTATATAAATGCATTTATTGGCAATATCAACTCGCAATTAAGCAGTTTGATTGACTGTGCCTGAGCTGTAGCACAGCTCAGGCCCAGTCAATCAAGCTGCATGCTTTCAAGCACAATATTCACGTGTTTTGTAATAAAGACAATGACAAATATGGACACGATTTGCGCAGGCGGTGGTACGTAAAGTAGCTGAAATAAAAGCAAGAGCATCCTGTTGTTGTATACAACGATGTAATTTCATTGCATGTATTGCTAACCATTCCGTCACCATTTTGAAGGAAAGCATACTGTGTATTACGTGAGTAATGCAGCCTATGCACAATACATGTAAATACAATAAGTGTTTACAAGAAAACATTGTTAATGTGAAATGTACAGACTATCATAAGTTTTCACTTACGAACATTTTAGTCGTACGAAGTTTAGTGAAACGGCCACCTGGAGACATCATGATAAACACATTACACGCGCACATCGGTGGTGGAGCAGCCTTCAACGCGACACAAACATGCACTCCACGACCAGCGGTGTGCGGTCCCAAAAGTCAAGCAACAGAAATCCCCACAACAACTATTCCCCAATGATCTAACGAGAAAATAGCCTTTGCAGCAGGGTAGAAAAGCAAATGAGGATGAACTACATTGTATAATACACGAAGACATGACAGCAAGGGCAAGGTGCATGATCACGTGGTTACAACAACAACAACGTCGCCCACTCCAAAGTAAGTATTATTTGATATCTTCCTTAACATGCAAAGGATTTTGATGAAATATAGCGCAGCAAACGCGTCTTCATGAGCTGCATTTGGTGGTCTATGGAGTTTGGCACAGACTTATGTGGTTTTTGCTGAGAATCGATTTCCGTGTCGGAGACACGGACATCGAATCTTCGCAAAAACGACAGAAGTTTGGACGAAAATAAAGAGACCAACAAATGCAGCTTAACAAGACGCGTTTGATGCGTCATATTACATCAAAATCCGTTACGTAATAAGGACACTGTAAAAGAATACGTACTTTGAATCGGTACTTGTTGTTGTTGTTGTTGTTGTTGTTGTTGTTGTTGTTAGTACCACGTGACCATACACCTTGAAGGGTGCCGCCTTCGACAACACAGAATGCAACGTATGAGACACGCCGTGTGATTTTGTACCGTCGGAAATTAATGTCATTAAATACAGTGAAATACAGTGAAGCCTCTCTAAACCGGACACCCTGGGAGGTCCCCAGGGTGTCCGGGTTAGAGAGGTTCCACTGTAAATCAGACAGATGACCATTCTGAAATGTATTGGCGTTATTTTCAATATGACCACAGAGGTTACCATCGGACATTAATGTCATTAAATACAGTGAAACCTCTCTAAACCGGACCCCCTGGGAGGTCTACAGGGTGTCCGGATTAGAGAGGTTCCACTGTACATATACAAAATATACAATATGTTTCATAAATAAAGTAAAACGTTGACACAATTTTGTCAACTTTGGACGTCATTTATGGAAAATATTGTAAATATTTTAAACGTATTGCATGGAATCACGCAGATGTCTGAATCTACAAAATCCCATGGCGTGTCTCAACTATAAGGGGACAAAGATATGTAAAAACACACATGATATATACGCATGTCTATGAAAGTTTACACAAGCCTGTCCATTAACGTATTATCGTCAGTAAATGACATATTGAGTGTTATTTTTAAATTTCTTAATATACATTCAGTTAAAAGTCAATAAGAAATAAATGCTGAAAACCGGAACCAAAATTAACAAATTGTTAAAAAACATGAAGCCTGAACAACGATTTGAAAAATTGATCATAAAGGTTAAAGGTACATGCCCACTCAGTAGGCACAAAATGTTCTTTATAGGAATTAAATAAGTGACTTGCGGTGGTATCAGGCAATTTTCATATGCAAACGAGGCATGACATGTTTTAATTATTTATACTAATTAAATGAATCATCTGAAAAAAATTATATTTTCGAAAGATTATAAAGTATGATTTTGCACATCAAAAAATAAATACAGCGAATAAATAGTAATGTCAGCTAAAATTTCAAGGAAACACGGTTTTCCCCCCTGATGTCAGTGTGGAAAGTTACGTCTGGGGCCAGAAAATATCTCAGATGATGTCTCTGATATAAAGAACATGTAAGATGATACTAGTTGTAAACACACTAAAACGGTTTTATTGCTATATGACATATGATAATTTTCATGTATTTGGGTTTCAATAGTTTGTTAGACTGTCATTTACTGTTTGCATGTATAATATACATGTACATGCATTTGGAATGTATTTCCCTTTAAGCATTATCAACAGAATCTTCCCGAAACATCGCGGTATCCGGGTCTCATATCATGGAGCTATTTAAACGTTTCCACTTTTCTCAGCGATTCTTGAAGGAGTGTGATGTCGGCTGAAAGGAGAAGAGCGCATATGAATACTGCAACTATCATAAGAAAAGTGTTATTATTATAGGAATGAATGGCCTTTTTGTGGAATTTATCGGGGTATTAACTTGGAAAAGTCGCGGGAATACTGGACGAAGCGATACAAAATTACAATTTTCGAAAAAAAATCAAAATAAAAAAAAGAAAGAAAATTGTAATTTTTTAAGGCCTCGTCCAGTATTTCCGCGACTTTTCCAAGTTTATATCCCCGATAAATTCCACAAAAAGGCCATTCATTCCTTATAATTCCAGCATTTGAAATAAATTCATCAAGAAAATGTGTTGATTATCCGTTTTCTTAAGAATTATTTTAACTGCGCCTGATGGTTACGGAAAGTAGTTCGGCATGGAGTTTACTGGGATATAAATTTTGGACGGAGACTTGCAACGGACCAATCAAATGTTAGGGAATTGTGTAAATATTTTTGTGCTGGAATTATTATTTCTTAAAATGTGTTCTGGGCATTGAGTGTAGTCGTAGAGGAGAGGCGCACTCGTTGACATGTTCCAGTATATTTAAATGTGTTGTACTAACGTTAAGAAGAATCCCTATATTATATTTCCATGGTCCGTTATTAAGTATTAATCTGCCAAGATAAACTGCAGCATTATGTCGCAACAATCATATTCGGTTAGAAGGGCATCCGTCATATTGGGAGCCAGAAAAGATACGGACATCACTGATTTTATTTCCAGCTTTTTTTAAGCATCGGACATCATCGGAAACAGTTTTTTAAATAATGTCAAAACGTGGCAATACATATATTGAATTTCGGTTTGATATACGATTTTGATGAATGTACTGAAACAATGTAAGCAATATTTTTTAAAATGTATATCCAAAATGGCCGTCAAACTGCCAAACGTTTTAATATTATGAGCTTGTAAAATTGCAAGAATAATATAACCTGACTATGGAGCAAGATATGTAATTACATGTAGTTTATTTTCTATCATAATCAACTTAAGTACATTACAAGTCACATCGATGATTATACCATTCAATATGTCTTCCAAGATGACTGAAATTTATAGAAATTTAAGAATAAAGAAGTTGCGAATCTTATACTGAATAGCTTTGTGTGAATGTACACGCGAACCAGTGTAGCAAGTCTCTGTCCAAAATTTATATCCCAGTAAACTCCAATGCCGAACTACTTTCCGTACCGTGAGGCGCAGTTAAAATATTTCGTAAGAAAACGGAAAATAAACACATTTTCTTGATGAATTTATTTCAAATGCTGGAATTATAAGGAATGAATTGCCTTTTTAGGGAATTTATCGGGGATATGAGTGACTGTGGAGCTGCTGTCGATTGGCCATCATAACAGAAATCGGTCCGGGATGGCTCTGAATGGACCATTATTAAGTCACATTCCAGATCCATTCAGCATGCAATGATGATGAATGCTGTGTTACATAGAATACCTGTTTCTTGGTTTAACCGAAGGTTTCACCTTTCACATCGTATTTGACTCGGCGACGAACAGTTACTAAAGTCACACAGTCATCCAACAAAAGCGTTACGCGCTTGTAAGCGAACATTTTTAATGACAATGGTAGTGTACCAAGATCTGCAAGTTACTATTATTGATTAGCATTCATTTTAAACACTGATTTCATTCTTTCGCCACTCAAAAAGCTACATATGTCACAACTGGCTAGACAATAATGTTGAGCTGACGAACAATTTAAATCCGTTTGTGAACTGAACGTTTCCACAACGTTTGACCATCTTGAGCGTTCATCTGAAATGAAACGGTGTCAGATAGTTATTAGAAAATCCTCTGTCTGAATATTTTCACATACCTGTATAATATTCAGTTCTCTATTGCTTCACATGTTCGCCTCTTCGTGGTGCATATGTGTTATATGCTAACATACATGTCGTAAAATGATATACGACTACCTTTTTCAGATGTTAATGCGACGTCTGGAAAAATAGTGACGTCGCCATAATAATGATCGACGTGACGTTCAAATACTATTCTGTGTACTTGATTAAGTCGCGGGAATACTGGACGAAGGCCGGAAGGCCTCATCCAGTATTCCCGTGACTTTTCCAAGTTTATATCCCCGATAAATTCGACAAAAAGGCCATTCATTCCTTATAATTCCAGCATTTGAAATAAATGCATCAAGAAAATGTGTTTATTTTGACAGACGTCAGCCATTTGTTTACATTGACAGCACTGACAGCGCACCTGTAGAAAGTAGTTCGGCGTGTGAGTTTACTGAGATATAAATTTTTGACAGAGACTTGCTAAGGGTCAATCAAATGTTAGGGAATTGTGTAAATATTTTTGTGCTGGACTTATCTATTATTAAGTAATTATGACGTTCTAGAAACTAGTCGCAACGTTGTATCTGACTATTATATGTATATTATGTACGGTTTGTGGGGTATGGCCCCGACCCACCACAAACCTATTACGGGGAAAATAAATATTTTCAAACCTAAAAAAAAAAGAAACTAGTCGCAACGTATTATTAACATTAATACATGTATGTACTTTACAAACCTTTGATCTTGCCCGCCATTTCTAGAATTTGCTTCTGTGTATCGATGACGTCGACGGTCTGTGTATACGGATTGTACTGGACGGTGAACGGACGAGGGATGGTTAAGGCGTACTCCCTGGGGAAATAATACATTTGAGACAAGAAAATTTAGTTTTGCTTCGGCATGTTACATTGTGTTGTATATCCGATAATAAGTGCTGTTCATGACCTCTAAGCTCCCATGCCCATACATGTTCAACTGTATACGAGTGAACATATAACGTTTGGTGTTCACGAGATGAAAAATAATTCGATCTTACACTGAAAACAACAACTTTTCTGTTTTATTTTATGACCATATAACAGTATTTACGATCTCTGCTGATTTAGTATTTACATTAGCACCCGCATCGTACCTCTAGGACTTCGCTAGGAAACCTGTGGGTGGGGGGTGGGGCCCATTATCAACATGACCAATTTACTAAAATCACTTGTTGTATAAAAAATAATCCCACGTTTTGTAATTTATTATGCTGATATTCGTCTCATAATATTAAAATATAATAGATAAAATACAGTTTACACAATAATTAAACAATAAAATAATACGATTAACAATAATACACATGTTATTGATAGAGTGGACATTATAAGCCACGCCCCCGTGGCGCAATACTATCATTGAAATTTATTCTCGACATGTATAATGGCCGCCACTAAGTTTACTGTGATTAATTCCGTGTGAAGATTGAAGATCGTGTCGATCTGGATTTCAAACAAGAGGGCCATGGTGGCCCTAATTTGCTCACCTGACTCCATGAACACCAGAGGAGAATGTGACATTGAGTTCATGTGTTTTAAAAAAATTGTGCTATTTTTAGATGGCGGTCATCTTGGATTAAGCGATGACTTTCATTTTACAAAATCTGAAAATGCTTCACCCAGCATCGGCCATGTGGTTCCTGAGAAAAAGACGTTAAAAATCTTGAATAAATGGACCTTTTGGTGGCCATCATGGATGACATAATCATCCGATTCCGACAAATATTGCACCAGATTGATCGCCTCATTGATACCTTAAATTTGATATATGACATGACCATATTCAGTCAAAAATAAAATTTGACCCTAATTTGACCCCACGGGCCACGCCCATTTTTGACCCCGGGGTTACCATTTTAACAACTTTGAAAGAGCAATGTACATATATCATTCCTACCAAGTTTCGTCGAAATCCGGCTAGCGGTTCATGAGAAGAAGATTTTTTAAGAATTTATGCTATTTTTAGACGGCGGCCATCTTGGATTAGCGATGACCTCCATTTTAACAAATCTGAAAAGGCTTCACACATGGACCATAACTTTTAAGTTTCGCTACCATGAGCCAAGCGGTTCATGTGAAGAAGAATTTTGAAATCTCTAATAAAAGAACGACCTTTTGACATTTCGGCGGCCATCTTGGATGACATAACAATCCCATTTGGACAAAAAATGTACCAGAGTGATCGCCTCATTGATACCTTCGATTTGATATATAACATGATCATATTCGGTCAAAAATAAAATTTGACCCCACGGGCCACGCCCATTTTTGACCCCGGGGTCACCATTTTAACAACTTTGAAAGAGCATTGTACATCGATCATTCCTACCAAGTTTCGTCGAAATCCGGCTAGCGGTTCATGAGAAGAAGATTTAAGAATTTATGCTATTTTTAGACGGCGGCCATCTTGGATTAGCGATGACCTCCATTTTAACAAATCTGAAAAGGCTTCACACATGGACCATAACTTTTAAGTTTGGCTACCATGGGCCAAGCGGTTCATGTGAAGAAAAATTTTGAAATCTCTAATAAAAGAACGACCTTTTGACCTTTCGGCGGCCATCTTGGATGACATAACAATCCGATTTCGACAGAAAATGCACCAGAGTGATCGCCTCATTGATACCTTCAATTTGATATAGACATGACCATATTCGGTCAAAAATAAAATTTTACCCCAATTTGACCCCACGGGCCACGCCCATTTTTGACCCCAGGGTCACCATTTTAACAACTTTGAAAGAGCAATGTACATCGATCATTCCTACCAAGTTTGTCGAAATCCGGCAAGCGGTTCATGAGAAGAAGATTTTTTAAGAATTTATGCTATTTTTTAGACGGCGGCCATCTTGGATTAGCGATGACCTCTATTTTAACAAATCTGAAAAGGCTTCACCCATGGACCATAACTTTTAAGTTTGGCTACCATGGGCCAAGCGGTTCATGTGAAGAAGAATTTTGAAATCTCTAATAAAAGAACGACCTTTTGACCTTTCGGCGGCCATCTTGGATGACATAACAATCCGATTTCGACAAAAAATGCACCAGAGTGATCGCCTCATTGATACCTTCAATTTGATATATGAAATAACCATATTCAGTCAAAAATAAAATTTGACCCCAATTTGACCCCACGGGCCACGCCCATTTTTAACCCCAGGGTCACCATTTTAACAACTTTGAAAGAGCAATGTACATCGATCATTCCTACCAAGTTTTGTCGAAATCCGGAAGGCGGTTCTTGAGAAGAAGATTTTTTAAGAATTTGTGCCATTTTTAGACGGCGGCCATCTTGGATTACGTAATGACGTCATTTTAACAATTTTGTAATCCCCCTACCTAAGGACCATGACCGGTGACCATAGGCCCAATGGTTACCGAGGAGAAGACGTTTGAAAATGTTCACGGACGACGACGACGACGACGACGACGACGACGACGACCGGACGACGGAGACGACGACGACGACGACGGACGACGGACGACGGACGACGACGGACGACGACGGACGACGGACACATTGCGGTAACAATAGCTCACATGAGCTTCGCTCAGGTGAGCTAAAAATTGACAAACGAAAGTAACACGATTTGCCAACCTGTATTAGTATCACTATACAGCAACATATTCGACCGTTTGTAAGGTAATTCGAGAAGCTTCCTCTGTCACGATGGCTGAATAAACAGGCTGTCATTGTCATACAATGGTTAACAGTTGCCGTAAGATTAGGCAATTCACCTGGTAGCGTCATATCTAATGGAGGCTAGAGTAGTCGTATTGCAGACCAAGAACAAAACATGTATTAATAATGGACTTGACAGCATCATCAGAACAGATAACTACTTTAAATACGAGCCCGACTCTGCAATTATCTCCCTTGTCGCCATGCCAATGTAGTTCAGCTTGGAATATGGCTTTTCGACTGTGAAAAATATCATATTTTTCACAGTTGAAAAGCAATACTCCCACAGTTTGAAACAGTGTAATATCGAGTGATATTCTACTAATAAATCCCGGTAATTCACCGTTAGTCATAAAATAAATGTTATTCAGATTACGCTACGAATGATGTCCAACAAAAAATCAAAAGCAGTAATGGTGATGATGTTTATACAGTGTCATATTCCTCATTTACGGAGAACTCTCTCTAGACCGGACACCCTGGGGATCTCACAGGGTGTCCGGTTTAGAGACGTTTCACTGTACAAGACGTGTAAATAACACCTTCAGACAGTTTTATAATACGATCCAAACTGCAATATTCCTTCTCATTATGTAAACATATAAATGTATTATACTAGCATGTGTTTCATAGAATTATGACTAGAACTTGATAGCTATGACGCAAGTCGAATCAATATCAGCACTTGAGAGGCATTCACACAAACATGATCTTAAAGTATTGCGTGGTGAGTACACTTCAGAAAATTGTAGAAGTTAAACCTGCAATTGCCGATATGGTGAAGTCAACACTGGAAGATATGTCCAAACTTCTCCGGTTATCTTATGAATCAGCTGTACTCTGAGTCACTATTATTTATGATTTCAGAAATACAGTGGAACCGCTCTAAACCGGACACGCTGGGAGGTCCCCAGCGTGTCCGCTTTCGAGATGTTCCACTGTAAAACGTGCAGATTACAACTTCAAGACAGGCACGGAAGCGTGAGGCAATGTAACATGCCGATGAAGCACAGCTAAATTGTCTCCGTGTTCGGTTTAAAGCGGTATATATGTTTGATAGTGTCTATGTATAATTATACCATATTCTTGAGACAGAAAAGAAATTATCATACTGTTTTCGTCACGGTACTTTTTTCCGTTCATCATGTTTCTTTAGTTGCAGTATGTAACTCTGTGACCCTCTTGTACGTACGGTACGAGAGATTCACAGAATTACAGGCTGCAACTACACGGTTCTTGTGTGAAGTAAAACTTTTAAACAACAATAGATCGAGATTCGCCATTTGGCATGTGAATTCCTTACGATATGCAGATGCGCAAAGTGAATTTAGATTTTTGATTTGACTCCGGCGTCTCCTCCTTTTGATTGTCGCAATTTTTCCTTGTTAGAAAGTGACAGCTAAAGTCATATAGTCTCATCCGACATACCAGTAAGATGTAAATATTATTAAAGTAGTTTTGATGCCCAATGTTTAAGCCCACAACCTCTGGCTTAGAAGTCAGATGTTCTAACCCCTAGGCATTGCCTAGTTAGAAGATGTTTTGTTAAACCATAATAGTTGGAGACTTCATATTTGGTATATGGCTTCCTTGCCCCGTGTAGATGTGCAAAGTGAATTTTGATTTTTTGTTCGACCCCTGGGTTCATGGATTATCTCTCCCTTTCTGGTTTAGAACTTTGAAACAATTGGGTATATTGCGATGACTTTTCTCAGGTTAACATTTGATTAATAATTCCATGCTACAAGGTGTATGTACTCAATGCACTAACAAGTACCACTCACGGCAACAGCATGTTACGGAGCCCCGCAGTGTACATGGATTTTATTTTATTAATTCGTTCCCACGAAAAAACAATTCGTTCCCTCAATTGAACAATTTGTTCCCTGGAATTAACAAGTCGTTCCCACGATATATCATTTCGTTCCCTCGAATTAACAATTCGTTTCCACGAAATGACAATTCGTTCCCTCAATTTAACAATTCGTTCCCTCGATATTAACAATTCGTTCCCTCGATATAGCAATTCGTTTCCACGAATTAACAATTCGTTCCCGTGGGAACTAATTGTTATTTCGTGGGAACAAATTGTTAAATTGATGGAACAAATTGTCAATTCGTGGAAACGAATTGTTAATTCGCGGGAACGAATTGTTAAATTGAGGGAACAAATTGTTATTTCGTGGTAATGAATTAATAAAAAAAAAAGAATTCTACTTCCCCTGCGGGGCTCTGTAGCGTGTACCTCATTTGCCGTTTGGCCGTTTCGAATGACTCGGCGACGAAGTATACCGGTTGGTACTCCGTGATTGGGTATTCCTGGTCGGCCGCTACCATGGGATCAAACGGCTTCTGGTTTGCTTTGTCAGTCAGGCAGAACTGTAACAGAGGCAAGCCATGTCATTTTTTACATAAGAAGATGTGCGACTTTTCATGAAACTATTTTACAGAAACTGTGACATTTTCTGTAAATGACGTCGAAAGTTGAGGAAATATGCATAGCAAATGCGGAATACTATTACCTATTGGTTCTGAAAATTTCGTCACCTATCGACGTAATTAACGGAAAATATCATGAGATATCGCACATCTTCTGAAGTACAAAGTGACATGGCTTGTCTTATATTAGTGTAGTTAATGTTAGGAACTACGGTGTTAACCCTTCCTACGCTGCTGATGGAAATTGCCGTATACTGTCTTTCATTTTTGCTTTAATTTTTACCAAAAAACTGGTTTTGACAGCACATGAGAATCGTCTCCACTGGAGACGATTCTCATGTGCTGTCAAAACCAGGTTTTTGTCGAGAAATATTGAAAATAAAACATTTCCAGCAGACGACAACATTTAATTCAGCGTAGTAAGGGTTAAGTACGGTGTTGTGGCCAACTGATAAAAACATTGTCGAACTTAAAACAGTAATTCACAACCAGCACATCGATACAGAATTGGAAGGAATGGTCGTATTCGATTGCTATTTGTATCCCAATATTTATGTCACAGTAACATATTCTGTATTTGCTAAACTATTCGATTTTGACGGATGTACAAGTATTAAAAACAAGACCTAACAGTGGGTGAGCCAGACCCATGTAAACAGGGTTATCATTACCACTTGGGGTGGGGGTGGGGGTGGGGGGTGCAATTTTCCACTATTTTTTATTGAAAGGTATGTATCTCTAAATATGATTTCCGCATGATAGCAATATGTAAGTCTTCGTTTAAAGATTGTATGCCCCTATAAGTGGAACCCCCTAACAGCAATATTCTCTGCTAAACAAATGAGACCATTTTCATCCAAAATGGCCGCCAAAATCCAGGATGGCGGCCAAAACCCACGTACATTCCCCCAAAACACTAAATATGTACGAACTACATCAATTATTGGCAAAACAGAAGTTCGTTTATGGTTGAACTATGTTCTAAGAGTAACATATAAGATGATAACATGTTTATAAATACGTAGCAATTGGGAACGTATGTAAAAAATCCAATATGGCCGCTAAATATCATAGTTGCCCATCCAGACCATTTCTTTTAAAATTCCTGTAACATCAAAGCAAATTTGCATTTACACATTGTAAAACGGTATGAAAGCATGATAATCAATGGTTGCAATTTGTAGAACATCAGAACTTGCCGTATCGTCAAAATCTGCTACCAAAATCTAAGATGGCCGCCAAATGTATAACAAGTTTGCCCACCAAGTCAACCCATTGCTAACACAATCATTCTATAGTTACGTTGCAATAATGTAGTGTATATATACTTTATCACCTTGTTCCATTATCTGGACGGGCAGTGACACATATTGTGATAGCCTAAATTTCACATAGAAATCCAAGACGGCTGCCAAATGTCAACACTTTACTCCACGCTTGTCTTAAGACAATATATTAACGGCAATCACAAATTGAAGAACTAGGCAAAATAAATTAGTTTGATAGAGTTATCATACCCAGTTTTGATTTGAATAATTAATGATGATACTTATATAAATAAAATGAAGATGGTTGCAGAAATTAGTATTCCACATGTATCGGTGTTTTGTCTACCATTGTGTGTGTTACATTGGTCTCGTCTGAAATAAATGGTGTGTTATCGTATGTTATCTGAATTTTGGTGTATCAAAGCCAGCCACGTGTGTGTATTTGACACGCGACGCCCTAGTCAATTAATCACTGTGTAGTATGCATCAATGTTGAATAAAGCTATTCATTTCCGAAACCATTTATATGTACATGCTTACAGTTTATTATGTTCTTAGTGAAGTTGTTATGCATGTGTGTTTGATTAATCTGCGATGCTATTACTATCAGTATGATGTATCATCTGTTTGCATCCAGTTGTATCAGTTAGTATTGTAATTTCAAGGACATTGTGTACACGTCATAAAGCTGTACTAGTAGTTTAATGAATCTCGGCCATGCTACTAGTTTCAGAACGACAGATACGTTTAATGATCAACATACTCCTCGCTGCAATGTCAATACTTGTTCCTTTGGATTATATAAAATATAAATAGTACATTGTATACCTAAAGGCGAGCATGAAACTGTAAGCTTAAACGGGCATCAATGTACACTCTAAGAACTAGCAATGTTCGACTCAACGAAATAAGCACGTACTATTATTCACTTACATATTACGTTAACATTATAAGTGAGTGTTTGTTTATTACAAAGTTAACCGTATTGAACGTGTCAGCCAGTTGTGACTCATTTGTGAAACTCTTTGAATATCATAATTTCACAAATTCCTATAAGTTTAAGATACCACTAATACTTGAGCCAATGCATGAGAAAAAAAAGATAATGTTGCATAAACATGATATGTTCAGGTTTCATAATTCCATAAACAGCATTATATTAGGATTTCAATGATATATTACTTCATATTGTTTATAGAAACGTGTAGCTACATGACAAATACGTCAATAAAACGTTGGCAATATTAACATATTATGTTAAAGGCCCTGAGAAATCGGACGTCGTGTAAGTTTGAATGTTCTACGTGTTCTTATCTGGTATACATATTATTCCAAATCGAACACATATTGCGATTCTGATATTAGTACGTGGCTGCCATAAACATAAGTGTGTGTCGGCTGTGTTGGCTCCACGTCATATAACTATATCACGCGTTTACTCCATGACTCCATTAACACATAACCAGTCAATGAAATATGTAGCTAACAGGGGTAGTAGATTTCCAAACACAATCTACTATTGTTATGAATATCTACTAAAAATAAAACATTTCAAATAGAACAGTATATGTTTCATAACATACGACAATATGTTATGCGACAATGTCCCTGTCTATTGGTTACGCGTAGCTACACAAATTTCACACCAGTCACACAGATGAAACATTGCAACTGGCAAACGTTGCAATAATTGTCTAGTGTCATACCGTTTAAACACAGGTTAGAATTACAATATGTACTTTCCAATGTAGTGTGGACGATAATAGTTACTATGTTACACCACCAGCTACTCAATGTTGTTTTCAATCACATTTCCTTCTTAAGAAATTCAACTGATATTGAAACATTTAATATCCAATTCTACAACATGTCCTGTAAGAATTTTTCAACAGACCACTCCAACTTAAAGTTAGTCACTGCCAGACATATAGTTGACAACAATTTCTACCTATAACAATCATTGAAGTGTATTCTATAAACCGAGCGGGGATGTTCATCTGATGTTCAAATTGGCTATAATTTACTTACTATCAGGACATTTACTTCTGTTTGCACCAACTAGTGCTGAGGGTAGTTGCTGTCAAATGCAGTTATGAGTAGTATTTTACAATGCATGTCGTGTTTTAAGCGCTACTGATATTACTTTGAAGCACAAAGTTGCTATGACGTGCTTGTAATTACATGGCATGTGTAAAATGATGATGTCTAGCAGAGACCGACACAGCTTCCACAATGCTACTCAATGTTATCATAGTGTCCCTTCGTTTGTAGCATTTGCTTTGTTTCATCGTACTTATGGGTGACATGTTACATGATTATCGCACATTACATTATAGTGTTGCGGTTTGTCACTGTCAGTGTGTTGCCTTATTGGCCGTTTTGTTTGTGCCTCCGTGGACTGTACGTGAGGGGCTTTTTGTGTGTTATTTTATTGCCACTGCTGTTTCTCATTTCTTTAATTTGTGAATGATTATAAATTAATTGATTTCTTGGCGGGTATCAAATAACGTTTATAGTAAGTAAGTAATAAGTATAAAACATACACAGTAGATATCCGTGATTATATATCATATGTGTGGTTCATCTAAATAAATGTCGAAATAGTAACACATTCCGTGGTTGTATGAAACTTATAGTTATATTAAATGGTGCCTGTCAATGACGGGCCCACACATGAACCAACAAGACGTATATAGATGTGCAATAGATATTCATGTATATAGGAACATTATAATCGACTGGTGTAAATAAGATCATGACTGGTGATTAAATAACATAGTTATTGCAGTATTAAAATGTGTTTCACGGGCAGCTTACAATGGACATGTAACAGTACAGTGCTTTATGCTATTCGAAAACTGGGTATTAGCATGCGATACCCATACAATTATGTCGTTAACATCATGTTCGTGAAATCCGCTCAGTGAAATTAGAAAATGGTCTGATGCAGTAGTTTTAGACTTAAGTATATATACTTCGCTAAGACTCAAGTGCGTATGAAGCTATGCCTGTACTATTTGTATGCTGTAAGTGGAACAAACCAACGTGTACTGTTTGATTTTATGAAGGCAATATAATGGATGTCATATCGCTCAACTTATAGGTTGATGTTCCGAATTATTAATATGAAGAACCTGTAATTGTATAATTTGAAATATTTCACCATCCCTGCGTAATATTACTGCTTTGGGAATTCAAATACACCAAACTCAACGTAACAAAGTGGCTTTGGTAAACTATCCAAGTATGTGCTACATTTGTTTTTATGTGTCAATATAATACTGTTTGCTTGTTTTAAATGATTAATGCCATCACCTAGATAACACGATGTAAATTGATGAGAAATCGTGATATTTGGCGGCCATCTTGGATGTTGGTACACAAAACAATTATCCAAGTATGTTTTGCTATTTTCACCGCCATTTACTGTGTATGTATGATCGTACGTAAGCATGTTTGAAATGTTAAATGATGAAGTGGAAAATTAACGGAGTTTGTGATTCTTAGCGGTCATTTTGGATTTATATACATAATTTCTCAAGTAATACATATTTATTGAAGTAGCATTAGCTTTCATTTCACTTATAAAATATAATTCAATACGAATAAACCAATAACTGGTCATGTAAAATAGTTTTATATATGGTTTAGTGTGGTGGGGTAAGGTAGTGGTGTATTGGCGGCCATCGTGGATTTTGGCGGAAATTTTGAATAAAAATGTTCTAGTTCGGTTTGTATTATGTAAATCATAAATACCGATTACAATATTTTCAGTACGTCTTACAGCGTGTACATGCGATGCTGCGGCCGTTTTATGTGAATGTTTGCAAAACAGCCCTTTTACGGGCAGAAATGTTGCTCTTAGGGGGGGGGGGCACTAATAGGGGCATACAAACATTAAACGAAGACTTATAAATTGCTAGTATGCGGAAATGATATGCTGGGATATACACTTTTCAAGAAAATATAGTGGCAATTGCCCCCCCCAAAAAAAAAAAAATGGTGATGGTCACCGCTCCTGGCTCACCCACTATAACGTTCGTACGACTAAAATGTTCGTAAATGCATACTTAGAATAGTCTGTAAATTTCAAATGATAGATTTACATTTATTGAGCATAGGCTGCATATGCAGCCTATGTTCAATAAATGTAAATCCAATAATGGTTTACAAGAACACACTGTTAATGTGAAATTTACAGACTAACTTAATTTCGCACTAACGAACATTTTAGTTGTACAAAGCTTAGTGAAACGGCCCCCTGATATACATGTTTCATTGCCAAAAATCGACCTCAACTTCGGTGTAAAACTTGGGCA
>CM055265.1:169744234-169765967 GCA_029237695.1 Conchocele bisecta
AACATGGGGAAATTGTTTTTTCGCAATAAAATCAATATTTTACCAAATTTCACGAAATAAAAAGAAGGCTCATTCTTAAATTTTCCTTTAATTTAATATTATCCAAAAAAATATTTTTTTTGAATTGTTTATATGGCAGCAAAATTTGGGCAGCTTTCGCGAAACAGACTATAGTACCAGTTAAGGTAAACATGAACACATCAATAAATACATCCATTTTGTATCCTGCCTTAAGTAGATACGCATACCCAGGTCACAACTACTTTATCTGACCGTCCATTGGTTAAACCGAATAACATCAGTGTTACGACGCAACGTAAACAAGTCCGCGTTTATTTTCAACGAAAACCAAGTTATAATTAGCCATCCGTCAAGAGGCGGGGCGGGGCGGGGGAGTTGAGGGTAAGGCGGTTAATTTCGAACAGTTTCGCGAGATTATTTGTTTCCCTGTCGAACGTAGCGGTATCGGCGCTAGTGTCTATCAATATCAACTGTATCCGGCTGGGTTAGAAAACTGTAGGAATTCCCCGGCTTGTCGAGGAATTTCTACTGTTTTCGAGCCGAGCCTGATAAACTTAATAGTGTTTACAGGCCTATACGGAACTTCTCTTTCCCATTAAAACACAATGGATCGCAAACCGTCAATATGTTCGATTTTGACGTCAACAACACGTACCGATTCAAAGTACGTATTCTTTTATAGTGTCCTTATTATGTAACGGATTTTTATGAAATATGGCGCATCAAACGCGTCTTGTTAAGCTGCATTTGGTGGTCTCTGTATTTTCGCCCAAACTTCTGTCGTTTTTACGAAGAATCGATTTCCGTGTCTCTGACACGGAAATCGATTCTTCGCAAAAACGACATAAGTCTGCGCCAAACAAATAACCTCATGCACATCAAATAACTAAATAATTATATATAATTATATACACAGAAGCATAATGTGAACATCCACCACATCGAGTCCCGGCCCGCGGCCAATGACCAGGATGCATTCGAGTTCTACGTGTCCTTGGACGACAATAATGGCGGCCTCAAAGACGCGGTTACCGACATCAAGGCGATGGAAACAACTCTCAGGTTTCTCACAAGAAAGCAACATATTGGAACAGGTTTATAATAGCAGTATTGCAAACAAGCCTGGGCATTTAAATGAATAGTTTCGGGCAGTAAGTCTTGCAAAGCTCCCGTACCGCCCGTACCTACAGAAGGTATGGGAGTTTTGCAGAGTTACTTTCCACAGCTATTAAATGAACATTTACATGAGAATATTCTTTGTATGATCAGACGTATATCTTTCAACTAAAATAAACTCGCAAACTATCACTTGATAAGAGAGTTGTTTGGGTAAATGTGGACATATATAATATTCCAGAAATTTCGGTATTAGCAGAACCGAATTAATAGTGGAATAAAAGAATACCGTCAGCATGTTCCAAGCAATATGTTTTACAAGTAAGAGCAAACGCCATTAGATACATGCATATGTCAGACATTTGGGAATGTGTAATATTTAGAATAACAATAGCAGTATAGATGAAACCACTGCAAACTGGACCAGAGTGGTATCCAATACATACAGCTGGTCAGTTCTATGTATTAAACTCGAATGTTTGTAACGCCATGTAAACATCTACGAAAAATATATCGCTATCATCCATGGAATAACGACTTTATTATTATTTTTTTTCAGGATTGAGGGCACCGATTCCGAGTGAAGGTATGGTAGTTATGCAAATTGACCAATAAAAAGGCTGCGCCATAAGCCAAATAATAACTTGGATCATTGATAAAAACAGTTTTCTTTCAGTAACCCAATGTACGTTGACCGACTTTACAACGGTAACTAATTCTGGGTCTTATGACCTTGGCGTTTGATCAGGATCTGCAGTGTACGCCATTCCATCAATGAAACACCCATGTTGCTTCTAACAAGCAATACAGATCGTTTGACGGTTACATGGGTGGGCCATTTGATCAAATAGTTATACATCTTGAAAATCAGGATTAAAAACAACCTGGAACGACCAATATCCAAATTTGAGGTCTTACAGCTTTTATGCAAATGAGCTTATGTCGGTCACAGCACATATTTTGCGGTTTGAACTTTCTAAAGACACGGGTCATACAAATACTTCTAACAACTTAGCTTCATGACCTTTTCAATGTGATAAATATTGTATTTGCTTTTTATGGTAAATAGAATATGGTAAATTTATGGTTTATAGAATAGAAATTTATTTTATTATTTTATTTTTTTCCAAAAATCTATTTTCAGCTCGCTGTTGTTGATGTTGTTGTTGCTGCTGGAAATTTCCGCGCTTATTGTTCGAGAAACGCTTTCCACTCTAGATTAATTATTAGTCTATGTGTGATCCACAAACACATACTGCGAATAATTTCAGGACGTTCAGTCCTTTGATTTAAAAGAAGATTACAAACAAGCACGATAGCACTGTAGAACCCCCAACACTAGGGGCGGGTGACTAATCGGGGATTCAATAGTCCACCCATAACACCTATACATACAACTGGCATCGTTGTCACATATGGATGCGTATGTGTAGTCCTTAACCCTTTGAACCAGAAATCCCGCTATAGCGGTTTACGCAAAAAGTGCAGATCTAGATGAGCCGGCTCGTAACGAGCCGTCTCCTCAGGATCTGCACTTTTTGAAAGTAATTTTAATATTTCTTAGAACAAAAACAGCCCCTTTTCATAAATGGACGAATCTGAAAATCATTTTGTGACCATTGGATTGGTCGGAACATTAGCATATCACAGTCCATTCCAGTTCCTTAGGGTCGAAAGGGTTAATGATTCGACCGCTCTATGTCTCGATGTACGATACATCTATCTTTATTTTGATTTGTCATTTAACCTTTTGAACCATACAGGTCATAAAGCCAGACTGTACACACACTGTAGATTCAGATGAGCCGGCTCGTAACGAGTCGTCTCATCAGGATCTGCAGTATTTGCCACTATTATTCACATCTGAAACATCCATATTTTGTCATTAATGGAATAGTGCAAAAGTTAGTATAAACCAATATAGGATATCCAGGGTTTAAAGCGTGAAGAAGCATGCACACACGTTTCCAACGTAAATTCCAATCAATATTGATGATAAACTCCGGGCCATATTATAAGTTATTGTGATTCTATACAGGCTATATGGTGTAATATTGCCCATCTGAAGGTATATTCACCCTCGGTTATCACGGGCAATATTACACCATCTCTCTAAACCTGACATACTGGGGGCCGTTTCACTAAACTTCGTATATCTTGTATTAAAGTGCAAAATTATGATTGTAATTATGTCTGTAAATTCCACATTAGCAACGTTTTAATTTCTTGTAAGCAATTATTGTATTACATTGTAAATCCATCAATTGAAATTTCCAGACGATCCTAAATATGCATGTACGAACATTTTAGTCGTACGACGTTTAGTGAAACGGGCCGTTGATGACCCCATGGTCTTTAATTTAGATGAGTTTCATTGTAATCTATTTCATTGCTGTGTCTGTTCATGATTAAAAATGAAAAATATTGTTCAGAGATGGATTAATTACAGTGGGACGAACAAATGTACCAACACATAGATTAGATGAGACTAGCCATGTGGCATTGTACTTTGGTAGATGGGCGATTTTTCATGAACAATATTTAAAAAGACTATTATATTTTCCGTTAATGACCTCGGAACTTGACGAAATTGTCATACTAAGTGCGGAATAGTATTCCGCATTTGCTCTGAAAATTCATTTACGTATTCATGTTTGTATGTTTGACATGGTTGTTGCAAGCCGTTACAATTATACACCCTTTATTGTTATATGACTGCCGTTGTTCGACACGTGAGCGGTGTCGAACAACGGCAGTCATATAACATGACAGTCGTGTTCAAACATACAGCCAGTGCTGTTTGACCATGGCTGTAGACAATACTGACATTCCGTGGCCCAGCCAACACCGACGTAATGCATGTGTCTCATGACGGTACTAGAACGCTCCATTACGTCACCAACCTAGTTCACAAACTGTCGTGCTGAAATTTTGAAATTGATGCGGCTGCATCACGCGACGTGCACTGCGGCCCCGGAATATGTATACATAAATCAGCTGTTTGAAAGTTAATTAAAATCTAGCAATAGGCGTTAACAACTGGACGTGCCAGTGCTTACACAGAATTCCATTCTCATAAAATTGAAACTAAACGTGTTTAATTGAATGTTGTTATTTACACTTTTGATCCAACACCATGAATTAGAGCTCGTTATAATGTTCCTGCACCATGGTTAACCTCCTTGATCTTACCAATGTTACTGACGCAGTGCCGTGGTTCCCGACGAAGATTGCCGACTTGGACCGGTTCGCCAACCAGATCCTCACCTACGGGTCGGAGCTGAATTCTGACCATCCCGGCTTCACCGACACCGTGTACCGAGCACGGCGTAAGGAGCTAGCTGATATCGCCTACAATTATAAACAGTAAGCCAACACCTTTCTTTAACTGTAAAACATAAATATAGACACGAGTTAACCCTTTCACCCCTAAGTAACTGGAATGGATTTTATTATATTAATTGTGCAACCAATCCAATCGTCACAAAATGTTTTCAGACTAGTCCATTTATGAAAAGTTGGTATTTTTGTTTTCAAAAATATGAAAATTACTTTCAAAAAGTGCAGATCCTGATGAGACGGCTCGTTTCGAGCCGGCTCATCTGGGCCTGCGCTGTTGGCATAAACCACTATAGCGGCCTTTTGGGTTCAAAGGGTTAATAACTCGTGACAGGGATAATAAAATGCGTATAATTCAAATAATTATGTCTATATAGTGAAACTCCTCTAAACCGGACACTCTAAGATGTCCCCAGGGTGTCCGGTATAGAGATGTTCCACTGTAAATCAGTCATATGACCACTCCATGGAATGTGTTCGTGCTTTGCAATCACGAAAAGACAATAGCATCGGAGATAAATGAAAATGAAACCTAGCATAATTACACACACATCCGTTTACAGGGTATCCGGTTTAGAGAGGTTCCACTGTAATAAGGAAAAACAATACAAAAATATACGTTGCTCTGAAGACAAAAGCCAATAAATGCCATATTTATTATATACCTACCCATGAAATACATAGTTATACGATGTAAATAAACGTCATATGTTCTCATCGATGAAATAAACAACTTCCGGTTAAAATACGACTACTTCCGCTATCTTATTCATAACGCGCATCGGCAGTAAAACAGCACTAATAGGCTGCAAATACAGATCCATTACCGTATACAGTCTAAAAAAACTGCTAATTTCCATGAAGCGGTATATAATAAATAGAATATTCATATTTTTTTTGCAACGAATACGACATATATGTTCATCTCGTGGTGTGAAATGTCAATATTTCACTCGTGCCTAACGGTACTCGTGAAATATGGACATTCAACACCACGAGATGAACATATATGTCGTATTCGTATTCATATTTCGTGGTGTGAAATGTCAATAATTGACATTTCACACAACTCGATGAACATATATGTCGTATTCGTTGCAAAAATATGAATATCCTCTATATGTTCTATGAATGGCCTGTATTGACGTGATACGGTTGACATAGCTAGATGTATTTTTTATCTGATTTTTGCATCGTTTCTAGAAATAATTTGGTGACTTGTAAACAGTTTACTATTCCTGGTACGTGTTTATCAACGAGGATATACATGCCATTACATTTAGCCATTCTGTGTCAAAGGTACATGCCCACTCAGTAGGCACAACATGTTCTTTATAGGGATTAAATATGTGTATAATTGTGTCACTATTCAACCAGTTTTAAATACGACGAGTGCCCGCTATACAGATATACTAATTTAGTAACATTTATAGCGGGCACTCGTAATTTTTAAAACTGGTGGAATAGTGACACCATTATACTCTTATTCAATTTCTATAAATAACATTGTGTGCTTACTGAGTGGTCATGTAGCTTTAAATATACTGATAGTATATGTTATTCTGCTATTACGAATGCCATTGAATTTACATTTCAGATAATTTATCTTTTTTTCGATTGTTGAGATGTGAGATTGTGCGACATGGTGTCATTGTAGTATTGGTAAGGCGCTGCAATAGTATTGTACACATATATTTGAACAGATGGTCAGAATATTGGTGTCATGTATTGGTAGGTGAGTGGATTTCGTTTGTTGGTTTTGGGTAATTTACATAGTTTTGTGCAAATATTAATGTTCAATCATTACATACGATAGAAATCGTCAATTATGTACACATTCACCGTTCCGAGCTTTCGGGCCACTTTCTTACTGTCAAAATACCCAAAGTACTTATACGATTAATTCGCGGGAGCTGACGTAAATTGTATGTTGATAACAATGCACCAAAACCACCAGAGATACCGAAATAACCAATAAAAACACCGACATATGAACCGTCGTTCTCCAAGAACCTGTAGTATTGTATCGCGCAACTGTCAAAACTGCATGCGACTCAGCTCTGAATTCTATATAAATAATACTATAATATATATAAAATTAAAATTGTAGAATGTTCAAGTGCAAGTATAATATACATATACAGGGATTCCGCTGTGGAAAATCAAAAAATAATTTTTTTTTAATAAAGTAGATCTAATAACCAATAGGATAAAAATAAATATCGCCAATTGTTTATTTTTATCGCCAATTGCGAAAGTGGCGATCGCCAGCGGAATCCCTGCATATATAAAGGCAAGTAATAACTCTAAGTTACAGGTTTCATGACAAGTCAAAGTCATGAAACCTGTAACTTACAGTTATTACATTCTTCATATATTTTTTTTTATATATAATTCTTACCCGTAAAGGGGTATTCCGCATGTAATGGGTTAACACGTGTCCGTTTCCAAAATTGTTTCAGCGGCACAGAAATTCCAAGAGTGGATTACACAGAAGAGGAAATACAAACTTGGTGGGTAAAGATGGTTAGCTAAACATAAACGTCATATGAAACAAACCATGTGATTTTGTACATACAAAAATGTGTGCGGTGTTTCATGAATATTGACACCTTTTATAAAGTCATGATGCAAACGCTCATTCGACGTATTGCGTTTACATCCAAATACAATATATTAGACACACGTGGCGTAGCGCGATTTTGTTGATTGGTTAAAGTTTGCAACGTCGCTGTTCCAGGAATTGCGACAAAATGACTTCAAACAAGAGTATTGTTAATTTTAACGCCATGCTTAGTTATTTACAGTTTTGAAACTATCAGAAAATGCAGTGTAAATATAAATAATTCCAGCACAAAAATATTTACACAATTCCCTAACATTTGATTGGCCCGTAGCAAGTCTCTGTCCAACATTTATATCCCAGTAAACTCCCACGCTGAACTACTTTCCGTAACCGTGAGGCACAGTTAAAATAATTCTTAAGACAACGGAAAATAAACACATTTTCTTGATGAATTTATTTCAAATGCTGGAATTATAAGAAATGAATGGCCTTTTTGTTGAATTTATCGGGGATATAAACTTGGAAAAGTCGCGGGAATACTGGACGAAGCCTTAAACAAATTACCATTTTTTTTTTTCGAAATTATATTTTTTATCGCTTCGTCCAGTATTCCGCGACTTTTCCAAGTTTATACCCCGATAAATTCCACAAAAAGGCAATTCATTCCTATAGTAATAAAACTATGGGCTGTTGCGTTTACTCGAGTGAACATTTGATCTGTTTAAAGTTTGCAAGGAGTGTTTCGGACTCCACGTACTTTAAACAGACTAAATGTATTGTTTACACCACTAAATGCAACCGCCCATGGTTTTATTCCTCAAATAATGTTTATAAAAACTGTGATATTTTCTGGAATAACGTCGAAAGTTGACTGCATTTCATGTTTTGCGGATTTTCAGGACCGGAATTAGTGCAATCGAAAGTGCAATGCATGCATATGTACCAAACATTTAACATTATAATGCATTGTCTCCACATATGTACATTATGATGGATTCATTTATTCCATTTAAGTTTAATTTAATTGTTGCCTTAGAATATATGGCACAAACTAGGAGGCGGCCATTAACCCGTAGGCTGCTGATCGCGAAAACTGTCGTCTGCTGTTGCTTTATTTTTTGCCCTGTTTCTCAATAAAAACATGCATTGACAGCACTTTAGAATCATTTCCAATGGAAATGATTCTAAAGTGCTGTCAAAGCATGTTTTTGATGAGAAAAATCGAAAATAAAACGACAACATTTCATTCAGCAGGCTAAGGGTTAATGAAGTTGTAGAGTAGACGTTCACATTCTACAATAGACCACCATTTTGGCGAGTCACTATAGGAATGAATGGCATTTTTGTGGAATTTATCGGGGTATAAACTTGGAAAAGTCGCGGGAATACTGGACGAAGACCGGAAGGCCTCGTCCAGTATTCCCGCGACTTTTCCAAGTTTATATCCCCGATAAATTCCACAAAAAGGCCATTCATTCCTTATAATTCCAGCATTTGAAATAAATTCATAAAATAATGTGTTTATTTTCCGTTTTCTTAAGAATTATTTTAACTGCGCCTCACGCTTACGGAAAGTAGTTCGGCGTGGGAGTTTACTGGGATATCAATTTTGGACAGATACTTGCTACGGGCCAATCACATGTTAGTGAATTGTGTAAATATTTTTGTGCTGGAATTATTCCAAGGTGATCGCCTTGTCTAGTACCATTGTAATGGTATACAGTGAAATCTCTCTAAACCGAACACTCTGGGTGGTCCACAGGGTGTCCTATTTAGAGATGTTCCACTGTAAATCAGACAATTGACCATTCTGAGGCATATTTTTCTGCTTTGAAATCATGAACATGTATTCTCATACGAGATAAATGAAACCCATCCAAATAATGTTTCAGATGTTTCCTCTGTGCCCGGTTTAGGGATGTTTAGAGGCTGTGACTGGCGATCTGGCACAGAGGGGTCATGGAAATATTTTTTACTTTTGCGTGCGCACTCGATAGCTTTTGCTTGCGCACGCAATAGGTAACCCTATCGCGTGCGCACGCAAAACCTATCGCGTGCGCAAGCGAAAGTAAACAATATTTCCATGTAGTGACCAGTGTTGGTTCTCATTAAATTAAATAGAACACTCGTGTAGCCTGGCAGCGATCCCATATTCTCGTAAGAAGCATGTATGTTTCATTGATGGAAGGAATGGCAAACAGTCGCAGATCCTGATCACACTGTGCGGATGCAAGGCTGGTATAGACCTACACTGGTCGCAAAACCCATAAGCCCAATTTCTACAGTCACAGCCACATATGTCTATATCGTCTTTAAGACATTTTTGACAAGCGCTTGGTACGTTAGATATCATTTTAAGTGAACGTTTTTCCAAAATTAAAAGTGGGTTGTCTTCAGAAAAATACTAATACATCCTTCCTCCTGTGATGTACAGTGAAATCTCTCCAAACCGGACACTTTGGGAGATCCCCATGGTGTCCGGTTTAAAGAGGTTCCACTGTAAATCAGACACATGACCATTCTGAAATGTATTGGCGTGATTTGCAATCTGGAACATGCATTAACATCTGAGATAAATGATCAAGAAACCCATCAAAAGATCACATAGGTGCTTTGGTATCCGGTATGTATATACAAATATAAAAAAAAAAAATATATATTTTTTCGGTACCGTAATTCTGTTCTGCAGGGGTACAACCTTCAAGCAGCTGGCCGCGCTGTATCCTACGCATGCATGCCGGAAATACAACGACATGTTTAAGCTGCTACAGGACAACTGTGGCTTCAACGAGAACAACATCCCGCAGCTCCAGGATGTATACGACTTTCTCACTGGTGAATTTATTTGTTTGTTTGTTGGGGTTTAACCGCCTATCAACAGTTAAGGTCCTTTAAGGCCGGGTCAATGGGTTTAGTACTAAATCCCATATATTTCCTGTACAAGTCCGTGTACATGTTCCAGTACAAGTACAAATGGGGGGAAAATCCCAAAATCAGAACTGAATATTTACAATAAAAACTACATATTCAGCCCTGAAATCAGAATAATCTTATCTATCTATCTATCGATACTGTGCACGCTCCAATCGGAGCATTATGACAGGAAATATGGTGGCAAGTTGCGTTGATCAAGTACAAATGAACAAAAAAAACACATATATATGTGGTACTAATATTTTACATAAGGATATTAAAAAAGACCAAAGATAGACTTGCCAGTAAAACTATTTACAAGAAGTGGGTGTCTGCTACATGAGAAAAAAACAACATTATGTAGCAGACTGTTCCAAAAATTTAGATTTTGGATTTGAACCTGGATACGGTTTCCGAGGAAACAATATCGATAGGTAGACAGTTCCATAACGGTATAAGCTTGGGAAAAAAGGAGAATTTGAAAGAATCCGAGTAAGCCAGTGGTCTACTGTATTGATACGGGTGTTTGGCAGAGGATCGAGTTGACCTGGGATTAGCAACCAGATGGAGGTACGTGTTTTTGTCAATCTCAACAAGGTCATTGTGGATTTTGTAGAAGAATATGAGGCAGGCCTGGTCCCTACGTTGGGCTAGAGTTGGCCATGACAGATCTTCTAGCATGTCGCCAACGTGGCTTTGGTTTCGCCATCTTCTACAACACCACCTAGCAGAAGTTCTCTGAATTTTTTCAACTTTACTAATGTCTGAAACTGTATATGGGCTCCAAATGCTAGCAGAAAATTCCAGTTGAGGCCTGATCATAGTTTTGTAGGCTATGTCTCTTGTACATTTGGGAGCAAGGGCAAGGTTTCGTCTAAGAAAACCAAGTGTTCTGTTTGCTTTGCTGGTAACGTTTTGGATATGTGTGCCCCAGGACAGATTATCTTGATCTGATGCCAGGTCACCAGAATCACTTGGCCCCCTCCCAAAAGCAGTAGGATCAGTAATAATCTTACTACCTTTATAAAGGGCAATAACCCAATTCAACTCCCAGGTAACAAAGAGCCAAAGATAAAAACGTACCTGAGGGCCAAACCAGGCAAATCGTGATTCCTATAAGGAGGAACCCATACCGTTAATTTACGCCGTCACGTCAACTCGTATATATATATTTCCAGATTTGGGTCGTGATATGCGTTGTTAAAAAAATTACATTGTTTCCACTGCGTATCATACACGATCGCTAAATTTTAGGTCACAGTGACCCAAAGTTTGGCGATCGCTTGTACGATAAACAGATATGTCAATAAAAACCAAAGTTAGTTTATTGCACGACGCAGGTCTGCCGATAAGGTAAGATTCGCCGCTTTCTGAGTCAATGATGAATAAAAGAATACGTACTTTGAATCGGAGGGCTTCTGGAAGTTGCAGTAACTGTTGTTGTTGTTGTAACCACGTGATCCTGTACTTTCAGTACAAGAGGGGCCCAACTTTGGGATGTTGTAGTATACACCAGTGACCCATAAAATGGCATTAGCTCGTACGACCTCGACCAAAAACGGACACAACATATAGCTCGTCAACTCGATGCTGGGGAAATTGGATTTGACATCCGTTCATTTGGCCAAGCCAAGCAAATACTGACACTTGCAGTTATTCGTCTTGGTTTATGTTTCAACAATTGAAGATGGTAATGGAATAAGGGGATACATGTATGCTTGCCTGTATTTATAATATGGCTGTCTATCATACATATTTGTTATCGTTTTATAAAAGCACAATATAACATGTTCCGTTCCGGTTGCACCGTGATGAGATTGCGCATACTCCCCCGTACATGTGATTTAAAGATTCTGGTTAACATTATTATTGTTTTGTTTGCAAAGATATAAACACGCACGTTAGACGTCTCACCGATATTCAAGCGTTCATTGTCCATTGCCATAAATAGATTTCCATGTGTGTGTTTTGTTGTATCTAAATGAAGGCATTGTGATTGAATTGAGATAGTCACTGCAATGCCATGTTATCTGAAAACAGGCGTTTGTTCGAGCTATGAGCTGTACAATGGCCTAATATATACTGACTGATATCAGCTTGTCGATATCTGCATTGTATAGATACGCATATCCCGGTCAAGGTCAAACTTAAATTCGCTGATGTTTCATTGGTCAAACGGCGTTTAGTGATATTACTATATGACGGCAGTGTAACTACGCAACGTAAACAAGTCCACGTTCAAAACCGGACGGTATATTTGCTCATCCTCTAGCATAACGCGTTACATGATAAATATAATACAATACTGATGTATATTGACATGGTTTATCAGTCTCGACTAGGAAACGTGCAGGAATTCCTCGGCGAATCTCGGAATTCCTACACGTTACATAGCCTTGCCTGATACACTTGATGTTAAACGACACTAAGTATCGAAAGCTGTCATGCAGGAACAACTGGATTTGTCACAACAAAGACAGACGATTTTTTTATAAGCATGTATATTTAAATTTGTTTTCTCTGTGCAATTTATATCCTAATAAAACTAGCAAGGGCAGTGACACAGTCAATGTCTTTACTACTGTCTGTTTCACGAAAGCTGCCCAAATTTTACAGCCATAAGAATGCAAAAACAATATTTTAATAATATTAAATTTGATCTTTTAGTCTCTTTAATTTGTGAAATTAGTGTCAAATATTGATTTTATTGCGAAATATGTATATATCTATGGGAATCTAACATTGGGTAAAAGAGCTGGTGCAGGTGCATGTGCAGGAGGAGTCGAAAAACGAAAAATAAAATGAAAATTGGCTCTGAAACAAGGCTAGATAGCTGGGAAATTATCTAACTAATAAAACACAAGTTTTATTTTGAAAATCGGCCCACTATTTGTGATATTAGGAACTATTAAATACCCATAGACATCTTCACTCAAATATTGTTTTTGCATTGTGTACATTGTGTAATATCTGGGTAGAATTCGTGAAACAGACAGTAGTCTGGTATATTATATATATAGTGTCAATGTGCAAGCGTTTCCAAGCAACTAAATGGATGGCACGATCCTACGGAGCCCCGTAGGGGACATGGATTATTTTTTATTAAGTCGTTCCCACGAAATAACAATTCGTTCCCTCAATTTAACAATTCGTTCCCTCGAATTAACAATTCGTTCCCACGATATAACAATTCGTTCCCTCGAATTATCAATTCGTTCGTTTCCCACGAAATGACAATTCGTTCCTTCGTTCCCACGAAATGACAGTTCGTTCCCTCAATTTAACAATTTGTTCCCTCCAATTAACAATTCGTTCGAATTAACAATTGTTATTTTGTGGGAACGAATTGTTAAATAGAGGGAACGACTTGTTAATTCGTGGGAACGAACTGTGAGGGAACGAAAGCTGTTTCGTGGGAACGAATTAATAAAAAAAGGAAATGTACGTCCCCGCGGGGCTCCGTACGATCCACACATGCAAATGTACTATGTTTATAATTTCATTGCACATACACACGTGTTCCTATTGTAAGTTGTACTGGATTTCGACTGCGCCCGGTAGCCGGTCTGTTATCATCACGTGACTTCCTCGCGGGACTGGCGTTCCGCGTCTTTCACTCTACCCAGTACACTAGACACGGATCCATGCCAATGTACACACCAGAACCGTAAGTCTAGGGCGATTAATCAGGGCCTGGTTGCTCAAAACCTCAGTTGGCTTAACAGACTTTAACAGTCTGTTAAGCTAACTAAGGATTTAACAGTCTGCTAAGCTAACTGAGGTTTTGAGCAACCGAGCCCAGGACGTTTGTATTAGGAGACTAGAAATGTTCAATTTCTGCTCATTACATTTATGGCTGATGACGCAGGTTTGATTTGATTTCGATGCCATCACAAGTGATGATATTAATGTAAGTAGTGTATCACATAGAAGGTGCATTGTATATTACTAACTGGGATAAGAACATTACGGTGTAACCTCTCTAAACCGGACGCCAGAAAACACCTGTGATCTTATGTTTGATGAGTTTCTTTGTCATTTATCTCAGGTGATAATGTATATTCATGATCGCATAGCACACACGTATAGCAAGAATGATTAACTGCCTGAATTAAAGTGAAACCTCTCTCAGCCGGACACCCTGGGGAGCTCCCAGGGTGTCCGGTTTAGAGAGGTTCCATTGTATTTCAATGTACATAAATAATGTGCAAGTGATTGGGTCCTTCCTCTAACCAGTAGCGAGTAGCGGTATGATCCAATTACTCGCGCATTATTTCACGATATTCATCTCACCTTGTGTAACCCTTTCAACACCATTTCAACACCACATGCCTGCATTGTGGCACTGGCAAACAGTGTAGATCAAGATGAGCCGCCTCATGACGAGCCGTCTCATCAGGATCTGCACTTTTTGCAAGTAATTTTAATATTTTTTAGAACAAAAACACCCCATTTTCATAAATGGACTAGTCTGAAAATCATTTTGTGACCATTCGATTGGTTGCAAAATTAGCATTTCAAATTCCATTCAAGTTACTTAGGGGTGAAAGCGTTAATAAACCGCATACAATGAAGCTCGCCTGCATAGCATGCATTTGCAACAATGGCGTCTATACTTCCACAGAGACGTCTGCCATGAGCTGCTGGGTCACGTGCCCATGTTCGCCGACAAGAGGTTCGCCGAGTTCGCGCAGGAGATCGGACTGGCGAGTCTCGGTGCGCCGGACAATTACATCAAGAAGCTGGCAACAGTAAGTAGATGTCCAGTACGAAGAATTCTGGAAACATATCGATCATTCGGGGCTCCGATCTACTGAAACATTTAAAATTGTCAAAATATGTTCCGTGCAAAAATGTCACCGATGATCTATTCTCGACCACGTAATAGGCGGAGTGCTTCCGAGTGTCTTTGAAGGTGTCCTCATGTGCACATCCGGATTAAATGAACCGTCCGTTGAGTAACGGTACGTATATATCGACGTATGCGGTCCGCAGAGGGCCATATCAGCACGTGACTGAAACACATTGACGTATCCTGCATTACAGTTGTAGATGCATATATTCTGGTAACACTTGATTCAAAACGACATTCGCTGGTATGCCATTTGCCCTGACGATGTCACACACCGTTACTGAATGACGTCAGTGTAACGTAAACAACAGGTCGCGTTCTTTTAAGCAAAATCGATATAGCATATCCCGTTATCTTATAATTCCAGCACAAAAATATTTACACAATTCCCTAACATTTGATTGGCCCGTAGCAAGTCTCTGTCCAAAATTTATATCACAGTAAACTCCCATGCCGAACTACTTTCCGTAAGCGTGAGGCGCAGTTAAAATAATTCTTAAGAAAACGGAAAATAAACACATTTTCTTGATGAATTTATTTCAAATGCTGGAATTATAAGGAATGAATGGCCATTTTGTTGAATTTATCGGGGATATAAACTTGGAAAAGTCGCGGGATACTGGACGAGGCCTTAAAAAATTACAATTTTCGAGAATCGAAAATTGTATTTTTTTATCGCTTCGTCCAGTATTCCCGCGACTTTTCCAAGTTTATACCCCGATAAATTCCACAAAAAGGCCATTCATTCCTATAGTAAATACAATATCATGCTAGGTTCTGTTAATAATACATCTCTCAGGCTCAGCTCTGAAACGGTAATACTACTGAGGCTCGCCTCGGAATTCCTGCGCGTCTTATAGCTGTACAGCCTCTCTACAACAGCCACCCATAGGAAGACACAAAACTAGCTGTTGTAGAGAGGTGGCTGTTGTAGGGAGATCAATGCTGAATTAAATTGTCGTCCACTGTTTATTTATTTTCTTCGATAATTCTCATCAAAAACATGCTTTGGCAACATTTTAGAATCATTTCCAATTGAAATGATTCTAAAATGCTGTCAAACATGTTTTTATTGAGAAAGAATGCAAAAGCAACAGCAGACGACAATTTTCGTGATCAACAGTCTAAGGGTTAGATACAGAGGAAATCATCCATTTGGGAATTTTTTTTTCAGACGATCCTAAATTTGCACTTATGATTTCGAACATTTTAGTCGTACGAAGCTTAGTGAAACGGCCTCCTGATATTCTTTATGTCGTTCCAGTGTTACTGGTTTACCAGCGAGTTCGGCTTGTGTAGACAGGACAACCAGGTGAAGGTACCAGTCCACCTGAAAAAGGCTTAGTTTCGTAGTTTGCCTATGGGCTTTTTACTGAATATTCCAAAACTGCCTGTCTGTGGCGATTGAATGTGACTTAAAATGAAATACTCCCCATCCTATGCTATTTTCAGCTGACAAAAGCAAGTATTTGTAAAATTATGTGCCAAACTGTGATCTGGGCCATTTAGTGAGCATATTCAGATTAAAATTGTACGCATCTTCCGCTCGAAATGTGTGTTTGTTGTTTGGGGCGCCATTTTAACAGTCTGAAACAGAGGTTTGTGGCTCGAAAACAAAACACTCAGTACCAGTACAGACTATGATCAGTGTGGGCAGGTATACATGTAGACTTGATTCACACATTATTTGTTGGTGCAAACTCCGCACGTCACATGGCTTTCTGGCGCCTTTAGTCCAGCGGCCATGACGGAATAAGTGCAGAAATTGACCACCACATGCTAACTTTCACACATTATAAATGCTCTTAGCTGTATGCCAATTTGATTTGTGTAGCTACTAAAGTTTCTTGACATATAATGTAACAGGTGTATACAGCAAACAGCCTCTGTGAATATATGAAGAGGATATCTGAGAAAAAAACTTGCGGAAGTGCTCACTCGGCCAAGAATTGCTAAAAAATTCTAAAATCTTGGTGGACTGGTACCGAAGGTCTACGGGGCGGGACTTCTGTCGTCCTTCAGCGAGCTGCAGGTATCTACCGGCATAGTCCAGTCTTATAGATAGGTTACCGGACTCGGAACATGTCAAGTAACTTCCCTTATAGTCTGTTTCACGAAACCTGCCCAAATTTTACGGCTATATAAACAATGCAAAAACAATATTTTTTTTCGATAATATTAAATTAAAGCAAAATATAGAATGATCCTTCTTTTTATTTCGTGAAATTTGGTCAAATATTGGCCTATTATTACGAAAAATTGATTTCTCTATGGGAATTTAACGTGGGGGGAAAAGAGGTAGAGGACTTGTGGAGGAGTCAAAAAAAAACACTTTTCTTTTGGAAATTGACTGCGAAACCTGGCTAGATAGCTTGGAAATGATCTAACTAAGAAAACAAAAGTTAAATTTAAAAAATCGGTCCAGTATTTCTGAAATTCTAAAAGAAGTTCTATCTCTAAAGGCCAAAAACCGTTAGCAAAGTTCCGCCATGAATCGAGGGCGGAACGTATTCATCAAGTTTTTTAACTATTTTAGCCACAAATTGCTAAACCCATTTGTAATCCTGTTCTAGAAACCTTATTTAACAATATTACTGCTTACCGTGGCAAAATCGGCATGTATTTTGATCTTAAAACGTGGATTATAACAGCAAGGTACAAGAAATACAAATCTAGGTCACCCATTTACGAGCTATTTACATATTTTGATCACGTCAAGATAAGGTCATGTGTATTTTGCGAATTATTTAAACGAAATGAATATTACCGTAATTTGAAAATAGGCACTGCCTATCAACGGCAAAAATATGTGATAACTGTTCATTGTATTACTGTAGGTTGGAAACATACCACATTTTATTCGGATTTATTGGTTGCTTGTTGGCTCTTTCAACAAACACAGCACATGCTGTTGGGGAGGGGCTCCAGATAAGGAATGGAAAGTTGGTACTTACTGCTCACGCTATACTTGTGAACAAGTAAATTAGGTATTTAAAATGTCCTCTTTTAAAAAAAAAAACACAAACCTGATATTTTGTTTATTGGGTATTTCAATATGTTTTGTAAAATAATTAATTGATAAGTTTAAAATAATTTCTAAAGTGAAGTTCCATGCCAACTTTTACTAAGATGATTTGTAGGTTCAGATTGAGGCAGATAATTGATTGTTTTGCACGCTTTCTTCATATCAATACACTGTAGGCTGGTGGGACATTGTACTGTAGTTGTTGTTGTTATCATGACTGCCATACATTGATACATGTACCATGCAAAAGTTCAGAAATACCAGAGTACACCCACAGCTATATTTTCATTTGATTACAGTAAAATGTTTCATTTGATTATTAAAATCAATATTTTGTAAATTCCGCTTACATGGTCAATTTGATTATTTCAATAAATAATTAATTTTTTACAACTTACCACGATCTCTGATGCATGTCTAAATGTTCACAATTGTCAATAGTTTATGAATGTCGTCTTCATACACAAGGAAACTTGTTTAGTTAGTTATAATTCACAATAGTTTGTTGACATTTACTGTATGTGTTGAATGCAACCACCATCTTTGCTGGTTCTGCTTGTCTTGGCTCGTGTCTGGTCGGAGCTTTCCTTCTACATAATCTAGCCAATCACTGGCAAAACCTATAAATAGGAGTGCAAACTTGTAAGGCCCTAAAAATGTTATCCTATTACTCACCGACGATAGTACCCATGGTCCGTTAATCGTTAGATATGATGATTTGGATGTGATTCTGGCATTATTGAATATTAATATTGGGTGTAAATATGACAATGCCAATATCCCATTACCCTACCCACTTTTTCCCATTGCGATGTGATTCCCGACCCATGCTTCGTGATCCCTGGCTGTGTGACTCCCCACCCTAACTTCGTGCCCCCCTCCCACCCCCGTTATCTGATCCCCATCCCATCGTCATGAGTCCTAGCTGTTGTGTGTACTCCCACCCACCCCTGCTGTCTGATCCCCGGTCCCCGATTCGTGCACCCTGCTGTGTGACTCCCCGCCCTAGCTTTGTGACCCTCCCATCCTTGCTGATTCATCCCCCACCCATTATTAGTGCCCACCTACTGTGTGACTCCCTACCATCGCTTCGTGTCCCCCTCCCTCCCAGCCCCGCTGGGTGACTCTACACCCAGTCGTGATTCCGCTGTATAACTCCAACCCAACATTATTCCCCTCCCCCAGCTTCGTGAGTCCCGCTGTGTGACTCCCCACCCTAGCTTCGTGCCCACTCCCACCCTTTATGTATCTGTCTGTGCCAACAGGAAAGCATTTGGACAAGTTTCCTCATGATTTTTTTTTAAATAATTGTAAAATAAATACAGTTTTAAACTAATGTGCATGACAGCCAAGTATATGCATAATTAATTGACAGAGTCATTGAGTGAAATATGCTGACAGTATGGTACCTATGTACATCTATTAGTTGCTCAAAATGTTACCCTGATTTACATGTACGATCGGTAGTAGAGCTATAGTGCGGTCCACAGCATTCTCCTGTACAGTAGTCTGGAGCATAATCAGTGTTCAGTTTCCACAACTATATCAGAGGGTGATGGTGTAAATAGGCACACGCGCATAATGAACGGAGCTAATTGTGACCATAGATATTCAGGAAAATGGAGAGAAACTGTAACTTTCATATTCCATAGATTAGCCTAATTTACACCATCAGCGATCATATGTACATTCTTTCAACTAATTGGAAAACAAACATATTCCAATTAACACTGAACATTTACGTTCACCACAGGCAACTTTATTTGTGAATTTGTGATTTTGTTTTCAAGACATAGTCAAGCGATCTATGATAATCAGTGGACATGACTTAACAGAAACAAGAAAACATTGCAAGTGCGGTTTTATCGCACCTGTTCAGTTGTGTCACGGACTGTGCTATATTCACAGTAAAAATGTGCTCAAAGACCATCAGGGATGGAGAAAATAACTCAATGATTTTCAACAACTTCCGGTATTTTACAACCTGCCAAATTGGCGATTAATTGCGCAATTAATTGATTGGTCGAAATGGACCAATCAATTATTGTCTTTCGTGTTTCAAGGGTCATAGAGGTTAATCCTACAAACCGCTATATAAGCGCTGTTCGTGCTATGTACCTGGTCAGCTTATTGCAGACTAATATAGTGATCACATCATTTCAGACCTCTCTCTCTCTCTCTCTCTCTCTCTCTCTCTCTCTCTCTCTCTCTCTCTTGCTCACTCGCTCTCGTACCCGGTAGGTTTCGTCCCCAAACTCGCTCATTATTCGGTCGCAAAATACCTTTTCCACATAATATATTCATTTTTCTCACTCGTGTTACTTGCCCTAACGCATTATATTTCGTGTTGTCTTCTTGTGTATTCAAATAAATTGCTATTGAGCTAAACTATCGACAATTTATATATACGAACGCTTACGGTTTGGTGAAATTATTCTTCCAGAAACGTGTTTATTACGTTTCTGGGTGGATTTGTTCATCCTACTGACTTATCAATAAACCGTCAGCCTTTACGAACCTTTACGATTACGGCCTTTGGTAGGTCCCTAAAAGCGGCTTGAACAACCGAAGTACTCGTTCCCCCCACCACAAGCGAACCTACTACAGTACCATTACATACATGCAGTATAACATCATGATAAAGCTACAAATTGTTAAATTTAGTTTCATACACCAACGTCGCCTGCTATACATGTAGGTAGTGCCTGTTTCATATTATTGTTGTTGTTATCTTACTAGTAGCTTTACACGCGCTTTCATTTAAAATCTAAATGAATTCGTTTCGTTAAAATTTAGATTTTTCTTTTTGTATTTATCCAAAATGGCAGGAGCTGGAAGTTTTGAAGACACCGGTTTCAATTTAAATCATTTATTCTATTAAGATGTACATCTACCAGGAAAGGATACTTGCATTAACGCTTCAGATTTATGGTTTTATGAAATAGAGTAAGTTTTGGAGGTGGCAGTGGCATATTTTGAAATGGCAAAAATGCTAATGGGTTTTCATACCGATGAACAAAACTCAGCAACAACAACAAACACAAAGTTGCTGAGATTTTGTCACACAGAACTACTTCACTCCGTGAAGATGTCTATGGGGATTTACCATGGGAACATTTTGTTTTCGCAATAAAATCAATATTTGACCAAATTTCACGAAATAAAAAGAAGGCTCATTCTTAAATTGTCCTTTAATTTAATATTATCGCGAAAGCTGCCCAAATTTTGCGGCCATATAAACAATTCAAAAACAATATATATTTTTTTCAATAGTATTAAATTAAAGGAAAATTTAAGAATGAGCCTTCTTTTTATTTCGTGAAATTTGGTCAAATATTGATTTTATTGCGAAAAAAAAATTTCCCCATGTTAAATCCCATAGACATCTTCACTCTGTGAAGATGTCTGGGGTGGGGATTTAACATGGTGAAATTTTTTAGAATTTCAGAAATACTGGACCGATTTTTAAAATTTTATTTTCTTTTGTTTTCTTAGTTAGATCATTCAGTTTCCAAGCTATCTAGCTAGGTTTCGGAGTCAATTTCCATTATTTTTTTTGACTCCTCCCACAACTCCTCTACCTTTTTTCCCCATGTTATGATGTTAAATTCCCATAGAGAAATCAATTTTTCGTAATAAAACCAATATTTGACCAAATTTGACGAAATAAAAAGAAGGCTCATTCTTAAATTTTCCTTTAATTTTATATTATCGAAAAAAATATTGTTTTTGAATTGTTTATATGGCCGCAAAATTTGGGCAGCTTTCGTGAAACAGACTATAGTCTAGTATGCCCTGATTGTGATTATGCAATGCTGGAATCTAGATCTACCGTGTTCAGTAACGCTTACTCTATACATATTAACACATTCGCCAAACTTACCTGCCCAAGTTTTACACC
>CM055265.1:169766467-169802144 GCA_029237695.1 Conchocele bisecta
GGTGTAAAACTTGGGCAGGTAAGTTTGGCGAATGTGTTAATATGTATAGAGTAAGCGTTACTGAACACGGTAGATCTAGATTCCAGCATTGCATAATCACAATCAGGGCATACTAGACTATAGTCTGTTTCACGAAAGCTGCCCAAATTTTGCAGCCATATAAACAATTCAAAAACAATATTTTTTTCGATAATATAAAATTAAAGGAAAATTTAAGAATGAGCCTTCTTTTTATTTCGTCAAATTTGGTCAAATATTGGTTTTATTACGAAAAATTTATTTCTCTATGGGAATTTAACATCATAACATGGGGGAAAAAAGGTAGAGGAGTTGTGGGAGGAGTCAAAAAAAATAATGGAAATTGACTCCGAAACCTAGCTAGATAGCTTGGAAACTGAATGATCTAACTAAGAAAACAAAAGTAAAATTTTAAAAATCGGTCCAGTATTTCTGAAATTCTAAAAAATTTCACCATGTTAAATCCCCATAGACATCTTCACAGAGTGAAGATGTCTATGGGGATTTAACATGGGGAAATTTTTTTTTCGCAATAAAATCAATATTTGACCAAATTTCACGAAATAAAAAGAAGGCTCATTCTTAAATTTTCCTTTAATTTAATACTATTGAAAAAAAAGAAATATTGTTTTTGAATTGTTTATATGGCCGCAAAATTTGGGCAGCTTTCGCGATAATATTAAATTAAAGGACAATTTAAGAATGAGCCTTCTTTTTATTTCGTGAAATTTGGTCAAATATTGATTTTATTGCGAAAACAAAATGTTCCCATGGTAAATCCCCATAGACATCTTCACGGAGTGAAGATGTGTATGGGGATTTAACATGGGGAAATTTTTTAGAATTTCAGAAATACTGGACCGATTTTTTAAATTTAACTTTTGTTTTCTTAGTTAGATCATTTCCAAGCTATCTAGCCAGGTTTCGCAGTCAATTTCCAAAAGAAAAGTGTTTTTTGACTCCTCCCACAAGTCCTCTACCTCTTTTCCCCCCACGTTAAATTCCCATAGAGAAATCAATTTTTCGTAATAAGACCAATATTTGACCAAATTTCACGAAATAAAAAGAAGGATCATTCTTATATTTTGCTTTAATTTAATATTATCGAAAAAAAATATTGTTTTTGCATTGTTTATATAGCCGTAAAATTTGGGCAGGTTTCGTGAAACAGACTATAAGAGAAGTTACTTGACATGTTCCGAGTCCGGTAACCTATCTATAAGACTGGACTATGCCGGTAGATACCTGCAGCTCGCTGAAGGACGACAGAAGTCCCGCCCCGTAGACCTTCACCTGGTTGTCCTGTCTACACAAGCCGAACTCGCTGGTAAACCAGTAACACTGGAACGACATAGAGAATATCAGGAGGCCGTTTCACTAAGCTTCGTACGACTAAAATGTTCGAAATCATAAGTGCAAATTTAGGATCGTCTGAAAATTTCAGTTGATGAATTTACATTTATTGAGCGTAGGCTGCATATACCAATAATTGTTTACAAGAAAACATGGTTAATCTTAAATGTACAGACTATCATAATTTTACATTTACGAACATTTTAGTCGTACAAAGTTTAGTGAAACGGGCCCCTGGCTAGCGTATGATGATATCAGCTTTAATAGTTGAGGGCAATAACTCCCGTACCGTACGTAGGGACGGTACGGGAGTTTTGCAGAGTTACTACCCTCAACTACAACTACAGTCGAACCTCCCCGAACGGCCACCTCTCTACAACAACACCCTCTCTTTAACAGCCGCTATTTTTTTCCCAAATGGATGATTTCCTCTGTATCTAACCCTTAGACTGTTGATCACGAAAATTGTCGTCTGCTGTTGCTTTTGCATTCTTTCTCAATAAAAACATGTTTGACAGCATTTTAGAATCATTTCAATTGGAAATGATTCTAAAATGTTGCCAAAGCATGTTTTTGATGAGAATTATCGAAGAAAATAAATAAACAGTGGACGACAATTTAATTCAGCATTGATCTCCCTACAACAGCCACCTCTCTACAACAGCCAGTTTTGTGTCTTCCTATGGGTGGCTGTTGTAGAGAGGCTGTACAGCTATAAGACAGGCAGAAATTCCGAGGCGAGCCTCAGTAGTATTACCGTTTCAGAGCTGAGCCTGAGAGATGTATTATTAACAGAACCTAGCATGATATTGTATTTACTATAGGAATGAATAGCCTTTTTGTGGAATTTATCGGGGTATAAACTTGGAAAAGTCGCGGGAATACTGGACGAAGCGATAAAAAAATACAATTTTCGAATGTTTTTTTTTTTTTTTCGAAAATTGTAATTTTTTAAGGCCTCGTCCAGTATTCCCGCGACTTTTCCAAGTTTATATCCCCGATAAATTCAACAAAATGGCCATTCATTCCTTATAATTCCAGCATTTGAAATAAATTCATCAAGAAAATGTGTTTATTTTCCGTTTTCTTAAGAATTATTTTAACTGCGCCTCACGCTTACGGAAAGTAGTTCGGCATGGGAGTTTACTGTGATATAAATTTTGGACAGAGACTTGCTACGAGCCAATCAAATGTTAGGGAATTGTGTAAATATTTTTGTGCTGGAATTATAAGATAACGGGATATGCTATATCGATTTTGCTTAAAAGAACGCGACCTGTTGTTTACGTTACACTGACGTTATTCAGTAACGGTGTGTGACATCGTCAGGGCAAATGGCATATCAGCGAATGTCGTTTTGAATCAAGTGTTACCAGAATATATGCATCTACAACTGTAATGCAGGATACGTCAATGTGTTTCAGTCACGTGCTGTATGGCCCTCTGCGGACCGCATACGTCGATATATACGTACCGTTACTCAACTGACGGTTCATTTAATCCGGATGTGCACATGAGGACACCTTCAAAGACACTCGGAAGCACTCCGCCTATTACGTGGTCGAGAATAGATCATCGGTGACATTTTTGCACGGAACATATTTTGACAATTTTAAATGTTTCAGTAGATCGGAGCCCCGAATGATCGATATGTTTCCAGAATTCTTCGTACTGGACATCTACTTACTGTTGCCAGCTTCTTGATGTAATTGTCCGGCGCACCGAGACTCGCCAGTCCGATCTCCTGCGCGAACTCGGCGAACCTCTTGTCGGCGAACATGGGCACGTGACCCAGCAGCTCATGGCAGACGTCTCTGTGGAAGTATAGACGCCATTGTTGCAAATGCATGCTATGCAGGCGAGCTTCATTGTATGCGGTTTATTAACGCTTTCACCCCTAAGTAACTTGAATGGAATTTGAAATGCTAATTTTGCAACCAATCGAATGGTCACAAAATGATTTTCAGACTAGTCCATTTATGAAAATGGGATGTTTTTGTTCTAAAAAATATTAAAATTACTTGCAAAAAGTGCAGATCCTGATGAGACGGCTCGTCATGAGGCGGCTCATCTTGATCTACACTGTTTGCCAGTGCCACAATGCAGGCATGTGGTGTTGAAATGGTGTTGAAAGGGTTACACAAGGTGAGATGAATATCGTGAAATAATGCGCGAGTAATTGGATCATACCGCTACTCGCTACTGGTTAGAGGAAGGACCCAATCACTTGCACATTATTTATGTACAGTGAAATACAATGGAACCTCTCTAAACCGGACACCCTGGGAGCTCCCCAGGGTGTCCGGCTGAGAGAGGTTTCACTTTAATTCAGGCAGTTAATCATTCTTGCTATACGTGTGTGCTATGCGATCATGAATATACATTATCACCTGAGATAAATGACAAAGAAAGTCATCAAACATAAGATCACAGGTGTTTTCTGGCGTCCGGTTTAGAGAGGTTACACCGTAATGTTCTTATCCCAGTTAGTAATATACAATGCACCTTCTATGTGATACACTACTTACATTAATATCATCACTTGTGATGGCATCGAAATCAAATCAAACCTGCGTCATCAGCCATAAATGTAATGAGCAGAAATTGAACATTTCTAGTCTCCTAATACAAACGTCCTGGGCTCGGTTGCTCAAAACCTCAGTTAGCTTAGCAGACTGTTAAATCCTTAGTTAGCTTAACAGACTGTTAAATCCTTAGCATTGCTAAGGATTTAACAGTCTGTTAAGCTAACTGAGGTTTTTAGCAACCGGGCCCTGATTAATCGCCCTAGACTTACGGTTCTGGTGTGTACATTGGCATGGATCCGTGTCTAGTGTACTGGGTAGAGTGAAAGACGCGGAACGCCAGTCCCGCGAGGAAGTCACGTGATGATAACAGACCGGCTACCGGGCGCAGTCGAAATCCAGTACAACCTACAATAGGAACACGTGTGTATGTGCAACGAAATTATAAACATAGTACATTTGCATGTGTGGATCGTACGGAGCCCCGCGGGGACGTACATTTCCTTATTTTATTAATTCGTTCCCACGAAACAGCTTTCGTTCCCTCACAGTTCGTTCCCACGAATTAACAAGTCGTTCCCTCAATTTAACAATTCGTTCCCACAAAATAACAATTGTTAATTCGAACGAATTGTTAATTGGAGGGAAAAAATTGTTAAATTGAGGGAACGAACTGTCATTTCGTGGGAACGAAGGAACGAATTGTCATTTCGTGGGAACGAATTGTTAATTCGAGGGAACGAATTGTTATATCGTGGGAACGAATTGTTAATTCGAGGGAACGAATTGTTAACTTGAGGGAACGAATTGTTATTTCGTGGGAACGACTTAATAAAAAATAATCCATGTCCCCTACGGGGCTCCGTAGGATCGTACCATCCATTTAGTTGCTTGGAAACGCTTGCACATTGACACTATATATATAATATACCAGACTACTGTCTGTTTCACGAATTCTACCCAGATATTACACAATGTACACAATGCAAAAACAATATTTGAGTGAAGATGTCTATGGGTATTTAATAGTTCCTAATATCACAAATAGTGGGCCGATTTTCAAAATAAAACTTGCGTTTTATTAGTTAGATAATTTCCCAGCTATCTAGCCTTGTTTCAGAGTCAATTTTCATTTTATTTTTCGTTTTTCGACTCCTCCTACACATGCACCTGCACCAGCTCTTTTACCCAATGTTAGATTCCCATAGATATATACATATTTCGCAATAAAATCAATATTTGACACTAATTTCACAAATTAAAGAGACTAAAAGATCAAATTTAATATTATTAAAATATTGTTTTTGCATTCTTATGGCTGTAAAATTTGGGCAGCTTTCGTGAAACAGACAGTAGTTAAAAGACATTGACTGTGTCACTGCCCTTGCTAGTTTTATTAGGATATAAATTGCACAGAGAAAACAAATTTAAATATACATGCTTATAAAAAAATCGTCTGTCTTTGTTGTGACAAATCCAGTTGTTCCTGCATGACAGCTTTCGATACTTAGTGTCGTTTAACATCAAGTGTATCAGGCAAGGCTATGTAACGCGTAGGAATTCCGAGATTCGCCGAGGAATTCCTGCACGTTTCCTAGTCGAGCCTGATAAACCATGTCAATATACATCAGTATTGTATTATATTTATCATGTAACGCGTTATGCTAGAGGATGAGCAAATATACCGTCCGGTTTTGAACGTGGACTTGTTTACGTTGCGTAGTTACACTGCCGTCATATAGTAATATCACGAAACGCCGTTTGACCAATGAAACATCAGCGAATTTAAGTTTGACCTTGACCGGGATATGCGTATCTATACAATGCAGATATCGACAAGCTGATATCAGTCAGTATATATTAGGCCATTGTACAGCTCATAGCTCGAACAAACGCCTGTTTTCAGATAACATGGCATTGCAGTGACTATCTCAATTCAATCACAATGCCTTCATTTAGATACAACAAAACACACACATGGAAATCTATTTATGGCAATGGACAATGAACGCTTGAATATCGGTGAGACGTCTAACGTGCGTGTTTATATCTTTGCAAACAAAACAATAATAATGTTAACCAGAATCTTTAAATCACATGTACGGGGGAGTATGCGCAATCTCATCACGGTGCAACCGGAACGGAACATGTTATATTGTGCTTTTATAAAACGATAACAAATATGTATGATAGACAGCCATATTATAAATACAGGCAAGCATACATGTATCCCCTTATTCCATTACCATCTTCAATTGTTGAAACATAAACCAAGACGAATAACTGCAAGTGTCAGTATTTGCTTGGCTTGGCCAAATGAACGGATGTCAAATCCAATTTCCCCAGCATCGAGTTGATGAGCTATATGTTGTGTCCGTTTTTGGTCGAGGTCGTACGAGCTAATGCCATTTTATGGGTCACTGGTGTATACTACAACATCCCAAAGTTGGGCCCCTCTTGTACTCAAAGTACAGGATCACGTGGTTACAACAACAACAACAGTTACTGCAACTTCCAGAAGCCCTCCGATTCAAAGTACGTATTCTTTTATTCATCATTGACTCAGAAAGCGGCGAATCTTACCTTATCGGCAGACCTGTGTCGTGCAATAAACTAACTTTGGTTTTTATTGACATATCTGCTTATCGTACAAGCGATCGCCAAACTTTGGGTCACTGTGACCTAAAATTTAGCGATCGTGTATGATACGCTGTGGAAACAATGTTATTTTTTTAACAACGCATGTCACGACCCAAATCTGGAAATATATATATACGAGTTGACCTCACCAGTGAGGTGGGTGGTTGGTCGGGTGAACGTGACGGCGTAAATTAACGGTATGGGTTCCTCCTTATAGGAATCACGATTTGCCTGGTTTGGCCCTCAGGTACGTTTTTATCTTTGGCTCTTTGTTACCTGGGAGTTGAATTGGGCTATTGCCCTTTATAAAGGTAGTAAGATTATTACTGATCCTATTGCTTTTGGGAGGGGGGCAAGTGATTCTGGTGACCTGGCATCAGATCAAGATTATTCTGATTTCAGGGCTGAATATGTAGTTTTTATTGTAAATATTCAGTTCTGATTTTGGGATTTTCCCCCCATTTGTACTTGTACTGGAACATGTACATGGACTTGTACAGGAAATATATGGGATTTAGTACTAAACCCATTGACCCGGCCTTAAAGGACCTTAACTGTTGATAGGCGGTTAAACCCCAACAAACAAACAAATAAATTCACCAGTGAGAAAGTCGGATACATCCTGGAGCTGCGGGATGTTGTTCTTGTTGAAGCCACAGTTGTCCTGTAGCAGCTTAAACATGTCGTTGTATTTCCGGCATGCATGCGTAGGATACAGCGCGGCCAGCTGCTTGAAGGTTGTACCCCTGCAGAACAGAATTACGGTACCGAAAAAATATTTTTTTTTTTGTTTTATATTTGTATATACATACCGGATACCAAAGCACCTATGTGATCTTTTGATGGGTTTCTTGATCATTTATCTCAGATGTTAATGCATGTTCCAGATTGCAAATCACGCCAATACATTTCAGAATGGTCATGTGTCTGATTTACAGTGGAACCTCTCTAAACCGGACACCATGGGGATCTCCCAAAGTGTCCGGTTTGGAGAGATTTCACTGTACATCACAGGAGGAAGGATCTATTAGTATTTTCCTGAAGACAACCCACTTTTAATTTTGGAAAAACGTTCACTTAAAATGATATCTAACGTACCAAGCGCTTGTCAAATATGTCTTAAAGACGATATAGACATATGTGGCTGTGACTGTAGAAATTGGGCTTATGGGTTTTGCGACCAGTGTAGGTCTATACCAGCCTTGCATCCGCTCAGTGTGATCAGGATCTGCGACTGTTTGCCATTCCTTCCATCAATGAAACATACATGCTTCTTACGAGAATATGGGATCGCTGCCAGGCTACACGAGTGTTCTATTTAATTTAATGAGAACCAACACTGGTCACTACGGCGGCACAGAGGGGACATGGAAATATTGTTTACTTTCGCGTGCGCACGCGATAGGTTTTGCGTGCGCACGCGATAGGGTTACCTATCGCGTGCGCACGCAAAAGCTATCGAGTGCGCACGCAAAACCTATTGCGTGCGCACGCGAAAGTAAAAAATATTTCCATGACCCCTCTGTGCCAGATCGCCAGTCACAGCCTCTAAACATCTCTAAACCGGGCACAGAGGAAACATCTGAAACATTATTTGGATGGGTTTGATTTATCTCGTATGAGAATACATGTTCATGATTTCAAAGCAGAAAAATGTGCCTCAGAATGGTCAATTGTCTGATTTACAGTGGAACATCTCTAAATAGGACACCCTGTGGACCACCCAGAGTGTTCGGTTTAGAGAGATTTCACTGTATACCATTACAATGGTACTAGACAAGGCGATCACCTTGGAATAATTCCAGCACAAAAATATTTACACAATTCCCTAACATGTGATTGGCCCGTAGCAAGTATCTGTCCAAAATTGATATCCCAGTAAACTCCCACGCGAACTACTTTCCGTAAGCGTGAGGCGCAGTTAAAATAATTCTTAAGAAAACGGAAAATAAACACATTTTTTTATGAATTTATTTCAAATGCTGGAATTATAAGGAATGAATGGCCTTTTTGTGGAATTTATCGGGGATATAAACTTGGAAAAGTCGCAGGAATACTGGACGAGGCCTTCCGGTCTTCGTCCAGTATTCCCGCGACTTTTCCAAGTTTATACCCCGATAAATTCCACATGCCATTCATTCCTATAGTGACTCGCCAAAATGGTGGTCTATTGTAGAATGTGAACGTCTACTCTACAACTTCATTAACCCTTAGCCTGCTGAATGAAATGTTGTCGTCTGCTGTTTATGTTTTATTTTCGATTTTTCTCATCAAAAACATGCTTTGACAGCACTTTAGAATCATTTCCATTGGAAATGATTCTAAAGTGCTGTCAAGGCATGTTTTTATTGAGAAACAGGGCAAAAAATAAAGCAACAGCAGACGACAGTTTTCGCGATCAGCAGCCTAAGGGTTAATGGCCGCCTCCTAGTTTGTGCCATATATTCTAAGGCAACAATTAAATTAAACTTAAATGGAATAAATGAATCCATCATAATGTACATATGTGGAGACATTATGATGTTAAATGTTTGGTACATATGCATGCATTGCACTTTCGATTGCACTAATTCCGGTCCTGAAAATCAGCAAAACATGAAATGCAGTCAACTTTCGACGTTATTCCAGAAAATATCACAGTTTTTATGAACATTATTTGAGGAATAAAACCATGGGCGGTTGCATTTAGTGGTGTAAACAATACATTTAGTCTGTTTAAAGTACGTGGAGTCCGAAACACTCCTCGCAAACTTTAAACAGATCAAATGTTCACTCGAGTAAACGCAACAGCCCATGGTTTTATTACTATAGGAATGAATTGCCTTTTTGTGGAATTTATCGGGGTATAAACTTGGAAAAGTCGCGAGAATACTGGACGAAGCGATAAAAAATTATAATTTTCGAAAAAAAAAAATGGTAATTTGTTTAAGGCTTCGTCCAGTATTCCCGCGACTTTTCCAAGTTTATATCCCCGATAAATTCAACAAAAAGGCCATTCATTTCTTATAATTCCAGCATTTGAAATAAATTCATCAAGAAAATGTGTTTATTTTCCGTTTTCTTAAGAATTATTTTAACTGTGCCTCACGGTTACGGAAAGTAGTTCAGCGTGGGAGTTTACTGGGATATAAATGTTGGACAGAGACTTGGTACGGGCCAATCAAATGTTAGGGAATTGTGTAAATATTTTTGTGCTGGAATTATTTATATTTTCTGATAGTTTCAAAACTGTAAATAACTAAACATGGCGTTAAAATTAACAATACTCTTGTTTGAAGTCATTTTGTCGCAATTCCTGGAACAGCGACGTTGCAAACTTTAACCAATCAACAAAATCGCGCTACGCTACGTGTGTCTAATATATTGTATTTGGATGTAAACGCAATACGTCGAATGAGCGTTTGCATCATGACTTTATAAAAGGTGTCAATATTCATGAAACACCGCACACATTTTTGTATGTACAAAATCACATGGTTTGTTTCATATGACGTTTATGTTTAGCTAACCATCTTTACCCACCAAGTTTGTATTTCCTCTTCTGTGTAATCCACTCTTGGAATTTCTGTGCCGCTGAAACAATTTTGGAAACGGACACGTGTTAACCCATTTAATACCCCTTTACGGGTAAGAATTATATATAAAAAAAAATATATGAAGAAAGTAATAACTGTAAGTTACAGGTTTCATGACTTGTTATGAAACCTGTAACTTAGAGTTATTACTTGCCTTTATATATGCAGGGATTCCGCTGGCGATCGCCACTTTCGCAATTGGCGATAAAAATAAACAATTTTTTATCGCCAATTGTTTATTTTTATCCTATTGGTTATTAGATCTACTTTATTATTTTTTATTTTTTTTTCCACAGCGGAATCCCTGTACAGTATATGTATATTATACTTGCACTTGAACATTCTACAATTTTAATTTATATATATTATAGTATATTATTTATATAGAATTCACAGCTGAGTCGCATGCAGTTTTGACAGTTGCGCGATACAATACTACAGGTTCTTGGAGAACGACGGTTCATATGTCGGTGTTTTATTGGTTATTTCGGTATCTCTGGTGGTTTTGGTGCATTGTTACCAACATACAATTTACGTCAGCTCCCGCGAATTAATCGTATAAGTACTTTGGGTATTTTGACAGTAAGAAAGTGGCCCCAAAGCTCGGAACGGTGAATGTGTACATAATTGACGATTTCTATCGTATGTAATGATTGAACATTAATATTTGCACAAAACTATGTAAATTACCCAAAACCAACAAACGAAATCCACCCACCTACCCATACATGACACCAATATTCTGACCATCTGTTCAAATATATGTGTACAATACTATTGCAGCGCCTTACCAATACTACAATGACACCATGTCGCACAATCTCACATCTCAACAATCGAAAAAAAGATAAATTATCTGAAATGTAAATTCAATGGCATTCGTAATAGCAGAATAACATATACTATCAGTATATTTAAAGCTACATGACCACTCAGTAAGCACACAATGTTATTTATAGAAATTGAATAAGAGTATAATGGTGTCACTATTCCACCAGTTTTAAAAATTACGAGTGCCCGCTATAAATGTTACTAAATTAGTATACTGTATAGCGGGCACTCGTCGTATTTAAAACTGGTTGAATAGTGACACAATTATACACATATTTAATCCCTATAAAGAACATGTTGTGCCTACTGAGTGGGCATGTACCTTTGACACAGAATGGCTAAATGTAATGGCATGTATATCCTCGTTGATAAACACGTACCAGGAATAGTAAACTGTTTACAAGTCACCAAATTATTTCTAGAAACGATGCAAAAATCAGATAAAAAATACATCTAGCTATGTCAACCGTATCACGTCAATACAGGCCATTCATAGAACATATAGTAGTATAAAGGGAGTCAAAATGATACCACCTGCGGTGGCATCATTTATAACCCTTTATACTACTCCCACCACCCCCGAAAAATTAAAAATTGGTTAACGAGGAAATTGTCTCCCACCACCCCCGAAAAACCAAAAATGTGTGTCATAAATACATCATGTATTTTTCACGTCCAATTGAATATAAACATATAAAACGATAGTCTTAAAAAGGATTTATTTTGTCTCGTTGTCATAAATACATCATGTTTTTTTTGACAGTAAATTTATGAATTTCTTCTAATAATTTTCCGATTTAAATGCGTCCTCACGCAATCGTCTATATTCCAACTCCATATTTTCCTCCTCCGATATAGCTAATTTATTCCGTAGATCAGCAACTAATTCTACCAGCTCTAGTCTACCACGTTCACCTGTAGCCACCTGACAGCGTAGTTGCTTATGTCTACAAAGAGTTTGGGCACTAACGAATTTACAAGGGCATCTGGGGCATTGAAATTGCGGGGGGACACAAGGAATTTTTCTAAGTCTCGCTAGATGCCTTCGTAGATAGTCTTTACGCGTAAACGTTTTACAACAAGTCTCACACTCCATTATATATGTATATGTATATGTATATGTATATGTATATGTTTATATTCAATTGGTCGTGAAAAAAACATAATGTTTTCAAGACTAATTGAACAGATACATTTCATAGGTTATACAAAAGTATATTACAGAAAATATGATAACGCCAGAAATAGAAAGTTTGAGAAGAGAAGCCGAATCTCTAGGGATTACTTATAGTACACGGTTGAGAGTTAGGGGGTTGACAAAGCTGATAAATGCCACAAAGAATGAGGCGTTTATGAAGCGGTTTACCCGCGCCTATAAAAGAGGGGCATTTAAAGACCTCTCACTAGCGGAGGAAGTTGGTAACAGAATTCAAAAAGAAAGTATTGCGGAGCTAAGGGCTAGTGTAATTAATTCTAAAGAATTACCTTCAAGCACAAATAATTTGAGACACACAGGTGACCAAATACAAAATAATAAGAAAAAATCTATAGTTCGCGCGATAGTGGAAAAAGGTGAAGAAATATTGGGGGCTCACGATGAAACATTGGAAAAGGTAGAAAATGGAAGACGGGTAGTTACATTATCCTTTCGTAAAAACATTAACATTAACGAGTCTGAACGCATGTCCGATAAACTCGCTCCGTATCTAACAACCAATTTTTATTTGAGATATTCATATTCTTACAAGCTAGAACATATGGAGGAAACTAAAAATGGAAAACCTAAAACTATAATATTTCACAAAAATCTCGGTGGTAGCGAACCACTATCATCAATGAAAACCGTTAAAACATGGCTGTCAGATAAGGAGCAAACACGAATAATGTCCGATAAAATAGACAGACCAAATACAAAGTGGAAGTTTGTAAGATGGGTAGAGGTTTTTGTAAAGCTAATACAGGGTAGTAGGGGAAAATATTTGGGACTACAATCCAAAGAAGCAGCAGGAGGAGAACTTCCAGAATGGTTGAGGAATAGAAAAGGTATGTATTCTTTAGATAAGTATAATGACGATCTTTGTCTGTTCAGGTGTCTAGCTATGCACCTTGATAAAAAGATCAGACCTGACAGATGTACAGAAAAAGCGGAAGAACTTAGTAAGCAATATTTCGGTAGTAATGTTGTTTCACCAATTCCTTTTTTCAGATCTTAAAAGGTTGAAGAGGTTTTTAAGGTAGGTATAGAAGTATATCAACCGACCAAATATGACGTATGGTGGTTGAAAAAGGTACCAGCACACTATAATGAAATAGGTAATAAAACCAATGACAATAGGACTGTTTAATAATCACGCATTTCTGATAAAAAACCTTAAAAACCTATCTAAAACTTACGCCTGCCAGAATTGTAAACAGAGATTCACAAAAGCGAGTAATATGAAGAGACACGGACCGACATGTATGAGAGGTGAGACAAAAGTAATATGTGATGGTAAATTATTTAGAGCGCCCGCGTTCGTCGTTCGAGAAAGTTCTACCCAAAAGGTTTCTAACAGTTATGGTGCGATCGTTGGATGCACTCTGTGGAAAAGCGGGAAGGAATTCACATTCACCACGAACAGTGCGGACACGGAGGTGAAAGATGGATTTTAGGAGCTCCAGTAGATGGATACTGTCCAGAAACCAATACCGTATATCAATATCACGGCTGTTACTGGCACGGGTGTGAGATTCATGCAAAGCATAGAAAAGAAGAACGCGCATCCACTATGAGAAGAGATAAAGTTATTAGAAAAAGCAAAGAATTCAACCTAGTAGTTATGTGGGAATGCGAATTTCAAAGAACGGGTAAAGACATAAAGATCGGTTGCGACACTACTCTTTATCCATATCAGATAGTATATGATTTTGAGGCGTATCTCCAGTCAGAAGTTGAAACTACCGGTAATAGTTTAGAGTACGAAGCTGAGCACGTTCCGGTAAGCGTTAGTATAGGAGATAATTTATCAGGAACAGTAACTCATATTTGTGATAAAGATCCCGCAAAACTTATAGAAAAATTCGTAGAAGATTTGAAAGTCAGGGAAAAGCTATAAGAGAAGAAGTGTGGTCAAGATATAGGTTTAATACAGAACATTTACGTAAAAACCAAATCGCCAAGATCGAACAGTGGATAGAGCAAGTGCAGGTTATAGGTTTTAACAGCAGTAAGTATGATATAAACTTAATAAAGAAATACCTAGTAGGCGAACTGGCATCAACAACAAAGAAAGTAATATGGTCGGAAAACGTGCAAACGCAACAATATTTCTATTTACTCCAGAATTTAGATTTCTTGATGTAATACTTTATCTAGGACCCGGTGTAAGTTACGATAGTTGGATAAAAGCATACGAATGCAAAGGACAGAAATCTTTCTTTCCTTATGAGTGGTTCGATTCTCCAGACAAACTGGATTACCCAGGACTACCGGATATAGAGAATTGGTATTCCAAACTATCTGGGAAAATGTTAATAGATGAAACGGAATTAAGTAAATGTCGTAGAATTTTCGAAGAAAATAATATGAAAACTTTCAGAGATTGGTTGAAATATTATAACGATTTAGATGTAGCACCGTTCCTAGAAGCGGTGGAAAAAATGTGTGAATTTTTATAATCACAGAGGTGTGGATATTTTCAAAGATGCGGTAACACACCTGGAGTAGCTATACAATATTTATTGAGAGGAACCATTAAAGAACAAAGACGATTATACCGGAGGATGCTCTATATGCACCAAAAGAAGAAACATACGAAATGATGAAGGAGCTCTAGTTGGCGGTCCATCAATAGTATTTACACGATATGCAGAAGCTGGTGTTTCAAATATTAGATCTAATTCCACAGGAATTAACAAACCTTGCAAGGCTGTTTTGGGGTACGATGCAAACGCGTTATATTTATCTACGTTAAATAAAGAGATGCCGTGTGGGAGAGAAACTATACACCATATAGATACCCCACATAACCCTAAATTTATTAAAAAGTTTTGTAAAAGAGTTTTATCTGGAGACTGGTTTGGGTTTGCGGAGGTGGATATAGAAGTTCCACACAACTTAAAACATAAGTTTTCTGAAATGTCCCCAATATTTATAAGCAGAGAAGTAGAGGTTGATGAAGTTCCCACACACATGTTAAAATATTTAAACGATACTGGCCGAACAAGAGGAGATGGAAAAAAATTGGTGGGATCTATGACCGCCACTAAAGTATTGCTGTACGCGCCACTGTTGAAATGGTATTTAAAACACGGCCTAGAAATAACTGGAGTTCATCGTGTTATAGATTATATTAGCGTAAAACCATTCGAATGGTTCGCAAAAGAAGTTACAGCCGCAAGACGAACAGGCGATGTAGAACCAAATAAGAAACCAGTAGCCGACATAATGAAATTATTAGGAAACTCGTGTTGTGGAAAAATGATAGAGGCAACGGAGAGACATTTAAATACGACATATACACAAAACGAAACCTGTGTTGACAAAGCATTAAGATCTGCATTCTTTGACGATTTGGAAGAGATAGGAGATGCGTACGAAATATCTTCAAGAAAACCAGGTGTGCGGTAAAGAGACCATTCCATTGTGGAATAGCGGTTTATCAACTAGCTAAATTGAGAATGTTGGAATTTTACTACGAATTTCTAGATAAATACGTAAAAAGAGAAGACTTTGAATTAATACAGATGGATACAGATAGTATGTATATAGGAGTTAGTGGAAAAACGATAGAGGAATTGATTAGACCTAACTTACTAGACGAGTTTGAAAAAGAAAAAAAGAAATGGTTGGCTTGGGATAAATGGAGCGAAAGAGAGCCCGGACTTTTCAAAATGGAATTTAGCGGGGATAGGGCGATAGCGTTATCTAGTAAGTGTTATTTCGTAGAAAAAATTAATTCTATTAATAAAAACTCTGCGAAAGGAATGTCCAAGAGAACTAACAATTTAAATTGGGATAGATATAAACGAGTACTAAGTGAAACTACAGAAGATGGAAAACACATTATAGATGTAGCACAAAATAGAGGATTTAAAATGAAAGACGGCGTTATGAAAACGTACTGTCAACAAAAATTAGGACTCTCGGCATACTACGATAAAGACGCGTGTTACCAGACGGAATACATACAGAACATCTCTAGTGATCCGGGGGTAGCTGGGTGTCAGAAGGCACTATAAGAAGTTCTTCACGAACAAACCCTCGAGATGGCCCATCATCCAAATAATAGAGCACGGGCTCATCGGGTTTGGTAATAGATCGATCTAGATGATATACATTGAGAGACCACACTGGATCAGTCGCGCGGCGGCTGCCACCTTCGCGCTCTCCCGGTTGATAGAGGTACCGGACGTCAATATCTGATGGAAGCCGCTGCTCCTCTAAACCAACAGGTCGCCCGCGCGAGACGGCAGAGGGCTCGCTCGTCACCCTTTTAAACTTGATGGCATCTACGGGCTTCTTACCTATCAATCTGGTCACCTCTCCGTTCAGTGCGGAGACCACGGCGGGCAGTCTGGCCACCCACTCGGTCGATCGCGAATGAGGGTTTACAAGTTCTTTGGCATATTGGTGTCCGAACAGTCTCTCAGCCAGGGTTCGATTGAAGCGTTCCACGATCCCCTGGTCCCGGTGGATGTTGACGCGGCCGCGTCTGATAGAAACTTTATGCTTAGACAATAGATGAGAGACCGCGCCCATGAACTCGCGGCCGGGATCGACCTGGAGAAGATTCGGCCATTTGAGAGGACTCCTCTTATATATTCGGGAAAGAGCCTCGGCCACTTCATTAGACTCTTTAGTGGTCAACGGCTCAGCCCCCTTATAACGACTCGCTACGTCAACGATTGTCAGTGCGTACTTGTACGTTTTGCGACCGACGCGATCGTGAGGTAGAAACAGGAGATCCGCTTGGTGAACTTGGTTCGGCACCGGCACGTCGAATTTCGGGCGCGGAATATTGTGAGGCGCGGGTAAATAGATCTGCCAGATGGCCTGCTTCTTGAGTCATTCCTTGACAGCGTTTTCTGAAACCTTGGTCGCCGCCGCGAGGTTCTTGATGGCCGCGAGTCCCTTCCCAGTAGCCGCGTGGGCTATAGTATGTATTCGACAGCTTGCGCGTTAGTTTGGTATCAAGTTTGCGCGTGTTCATCGTATGCGAAGTATTCTAATATATCGGACAATCTCCAACATGCCCTCGCCAGTTCGTCCGGTAACTGCGTCGTTAATAATAAACCTTTGTTGGAAGTTTCGCTGCAGCCCCAATCGCGTTTGGGTTGGAACAGGAGAGGGGAATCTAATTCATCCAATCGAGATTGGGAGTCCAATCCCCCAGGATTGGTGGAGGAATCTAACATCCGCTTTGCAAAAAGGGTGGCCGCTTTTTCGTCCTCGAGCCACGTCTCGAGAGAATCTCGGGCCAGACGAATCATACTCTTTGCACCAGGTAAACAATGTTTTTGGGCAGTGTAGCCTACATCGATCATAGCGTCATAAAGTTCGTCAACTAACATCGTTTCTATTATATATATATTTATAAAAAAAAATGTTTTTTTAATTAATTAATTATTTTATTTATATAGTAGCCGACGAGCCCAACACAACCATTCCCACGACGATGAACGCGATCTCGTGGTCCATTTTGGGCCTCTGACGGTACATAGAAATCTGAAAGTTGGAGCTCGGGATCCATTGGATCGAGATTTTTGTGCGGATATGCCAGCGCGTACTCGCGGTTGGCTTCTTCAACGTTCTGAAAAGTTTGCGCGGCGTGATTTTCGCGGCGAAGCTCTTCATTGACCCAGTCCAGATGGGCGGTTCGTTTTTTCGACCACGCTTCCTTTGCGCTATTGAGTTGTTCTACAGCTAAATCATGACGCTTACGCTCCTCATCCACGTTCGAGCTTTTCATTTTAGAGAATATAAAGTTGCTACCGCTGAACGCCAATGCGTTTACAAGCGCACCACCTACTATTACTGCGATTGAAGCCATTTATTTCCATATATTAACTGGTAGAATTCCAGCTTTAACTAGATAATCTCGGGTCCAAACTGCGGCCGCTACATCTAAGGTCGCGAGCCCTACGTCTCTCACAGTAAAGTCCAATTTGGGAGCGGTTCCTCCTAGGGCCATCTTTGATAGTCGAGCATACCCGATACTGAAACCCGATATCACCACGTCGTGATAAAGCGCATTCACTAACATTTTACCATCTTGTTCAGCCATTGTTATAATTATTGCATATAAAAGGGGTCGCGATCAATGTTTAAATGGGGCGCATCCAATCGCGATTGGTGTTTCGTAACTGTCTTCTGAACACTGGCTGGTTGTTTTTTGGGTATTTCCACACGCACAGGGCACCAACAACTGCCAGACCACCACCAACAACCCAACTCCAATTCACGAATTTGGGTTCAATCGGATTCGCCCAACTCCAACGGCAGTTGGTATTGGGTGTTGAGTGTGCTTCCAATTCGTGAATTGGGGTGTATTCAACTCTGTCTTCAGATGTTTTGCTGTCCCCGTCCCCGATTGCAACGACTGTTTAGCCTCTCGAAGCTCGGCGAGTATTTTATCTTGTTTAACTTTTCGGGTGGCAGCCGCCGCCCGCCCAGCTGCCTGTCTTTTGGGATTTTTTATATGCGGTATGTCATCCAGTGGCGGAGTAACACTCTGGTTCGATTGTGTTGGAGCAATCTGGTTCAACTCCGTCACTCTCGTGGGTGTGTCTTGTGTCATCATTTTCAGGGCTTATAGTTCGTGGGCATATATGTCCAAATTGACAGTGTTTACCCGTGGTCAACGCGGTTGTCAGCGAAGCTAAGTACATTCCAAACTTGTGATAAATTGAGCAGCATGCCGTTCTAAGAGTGTGTCCTATAAAAGGGTCAGTCTCTAGATCATCAATCAACCCCGCAGTGTTTGGTATAGGGAGAAGTATACTAACGGCGGTTGCGTACAAATGAATAGCCGCCGATCCGAGAGTTTTTGTCATCTCCGCTCCCAATTTGGATTCGTATCGCGCATACATTTTATCGATCTCCGCATCTGACATCTTATCCACCTGAAAAACTGAGAGACGCCTACCGAGATAATGCTCCGATTGTCCCCCAGCAACCAGCGCAGCTAGCCGCTCTCGTCGCGCCGCATTTTCATTTTCATTCGGAGTCGTTGCACTCAACCCAATACCAACCCTCGATTCCGATTGCTCTGTCGGAGTTGATGTTTCATTATCTTTCAGAATGTTGGCAGTCGGAGTTGAGGTTTCTTCCATTAGCTGATCGAGAAGTTCGTCGCAGTTCATTTTTCTTAATTTTTTCAAAATTAGTAATTTAACTATTCTAACAAGTCTCATCACTTTAACATATTGCCAAGCGCACCACCCGATACTTATGATCACCATTATGCTCGCAACAAAGCTCGCAGCGGAGCAGAAAATTGTTAACATTGTTAACCATTGTTCAGCATTTGTTCAGTATTTGTTCAGCATTGTTCAACGATTGCTAAGCAATTGCTAAGCATTGTTAAGCATTGCAATAGCTTATTACTTTGTAATTTTCCTAATTTTATAATTTTCTTAAAATTAATTATTAATTAATTGATAACTTTATAAGCAGTTGGTTGATCAGTCTTTAGCAGAAGCTTGGCGTGCTTAGTTTCGGAAAGCATCTGTCGAACCTCCAGGCGCTCCTCGCGCGTTGGGATAACGTCATTCTCTCGAAGACAGTCATCGAATGAGTCTCGGTCCTTGCAGTGAAAGAGGGCGACCCATTTCGTTTGCTCGCGCAGATCCTTGAGGACGGCGTTGTACTTTTGAGTGGATATCCATACGCTTTGCCTAGCATGGCGGCCAGAAAATGCGAGCTCGGAGAGCATGTCCTTCTTTTTGGTCATCGCCGCCTTGGCCGAGCAATCGTCAATCACATATAGGGTGGTATAAACCACGCAACCAATCGTGAAGCCTATCACCCGGGTCAATAACGTATACCTCAGGATCGGACCATATCCAAGGGCGCCGCTGATAAGTATCGTTGTGCCGCACAGTGGGACACAGGATCACAATATGACGAAAGGCATCGCGGTAGGAGCCCTCGAGCAAGTCGAGGATGAAAACCGTTTTTCCACATCCTGTCTGCCCACATATTATGGCAGAGTGAGCATCTCCAATCGTGAATTGGTATTGATTGCTAGATTTCTTAATTTTTTCTTTAGAATTATGTATTAATAAATCGTTAGATGATTTTTTTATTAAATCAGTAGAGTGCTGAGACGTATCGGCCATCTTCGATGTTGAGTTGTGCGTCTGTAATTATATATAAGTACACGTTCAATGGCCCGGCTCCGTCCGCCTCTTTGGTTATCTGGATCGTCACACCCTCACTAGCGTTCTCAACTTGGCGTCCGCTACCGTGTATTTGGTCATCGTCGCTGGCTCGCATGTCTAGCCATAACGCGTATTTGGTATTCAGGAACTATACGAGGGAGACGGCCGAGAGATGTAGGTCTTTGGCAACTGCTGCAACCTCCGGAGAGCGCTTAGAGCCGGCAGCAAACTGCTTTCTTACTTCATCCCACTGCTGGTGCGCGCGGAGACCCGCGCTGTAGAGTTGATTGGGGACTCCCTCGATCGTCACCTCTACCTTCGTGATTTTGGGGTTATAGAATCTGTCGGTTTTTCTAACACCGAGCGCTACCCGAGCCTCCTCGAACAGCATCAGTATACCTTTCATCGAGCGGGCGGGTACGTTGACGTTAATATTCCACAATGTGTCGCCTTTGTCTTTCGTCATCTTACGATGGCGAAGAACTCGGTCGTAAAGTATGGCAACGCGCCCGGCGTACTGGGTTCTGATCAATCGCGCTAGTTCGGGCATCGTGACCATGTCGTACTCCAGCGAAACATTATCGATCGTATATGGCGCCGCTGCCTACAAAAATAGTAAAAACCCTACAGTCTACCGACGAAACGCTGGAGAAGATGGCCGCCACTATAGAAACGATCGAGCTCAGCGAGATCCCTCGCGTAGCCACCGACGTTATTAACACGATTGAAGCCACGGTCAACGAAATAAACGGCACGAAGTTTGACCCACCGTTACCTCTTCGTGAACTCCGGGGACTCGATAAGGTTCTGCAAACAACTCGGGGCGAACTAGTCAATAACCTCTCCAAACTCTCAGCGCTGGACAAACATATCGCTCTAGAAGAAAGAAAAATAAAGGAAGCACGGGGCGATAGAGAATCTACCGAGCGGATCAACAAACTCCTGCGGTCGTTGCGGGACGAAAGAGAAGCTCGATTGGAGGCTGCCTCGATTAACCGTGAGACGCTTTCCGGTCAATTAAGTCGGAGCCGCGAAACAATCTCGAGGGTCCTGCACGAGGACACTACACTCGGTGCGCGTATTCGCACTCTGTTCAGAGAGAAGGGCGTCACGATAATAACCGTCATCGCGGCTTTCAGCATGATTATATCGACCCTAATTCTATCTATATCGTCTCTAGTTCTATCTATCACGGGTGGTTCAGCACCAGCTCCAGCACCAGCTCCAGCTCCAGCACCAGCACCAGCACCAGCACCATCCGGTGGGGTAAAAGAATGGATAAAAAAACAACTAAAAGCCCTCGCCAATCTCCGGGCTAAATTAGCAGGAAAGTTGGCTGCCGCACTACCTGGACTGATCGGAAGTATCGTTTCTTACTTGCTATCTATATTATCAAAAACGGTCGGATGGCTCGCCAATAATACTTGGGCTTTAATCGTGGCAATCGCCGGTCTCCTATTATTCTCTGTCAGAGAGTTCCTACAACCAAAGCGTAAATAATCCGATCGCCACGAGGGTGATGACGAGCCCTAATTTCTCCTCCTCGTGTGTTGTGCTTCCAATTTCACCCAATTTGTAATTGATTGGTGTTTCTCCAATCGCGATTGGTCTGTTGATGGATCTCGATGGTTCATCCAATTTACGAATTGGGGGGACTGGGTTCGATTTACGAATTGGTGGAGGTGTATCCATTTTGTGTTTTATGAAATCGGTTCCACTGTTGGGGGTGCGCTTGATGATATCCGTGTTCACGTTACCGTTGTGGCCTATTTTTTGATTGGCGGTGGCGATTACGATCTGATTATTGTAACCGTCAACCGGGTCGTCTCGTAGTATCATATTGCTCGGCGCATATAAAGACCTATTCCAAATACATAGTCTACTGGGGTGCTGGCATTCTGCAAAACGTCTTGATAATTCTGGATCGCCTTCTCCAGGTCCACCCTAGCTGAGATGGCGTCCTCTACAAGTGCCAAGAATTGTTTTTGTGCATCAAACGCTGTTCCCATGCCCAGTATAGAACTGCGAGTTTGTTCTTCTGTGCGCCGAGGATGGCCCAGACGTACGTGCGAATGGAGTCGTTGACGCGAGTAACCCCGGCCTGCGTGAACCCTAGACCCGTATCTAACATAAATGTACCCCACGCGTTCTGAACCTCAGCAGCCTGCTGTATGTAATCGACGTGAGCCAGTTTCGGAGGTAACATTTTACAAGAAAACACGCCACAGTGCCGACCTCCAGACACTTCCGGCCCGAAAGTCATAGTCGCGGGGTCAAAATTCCCGGCGTTCCGACTGACGATGTGGTCACCGGAGTGATCGTGTCTAAAATCAGTCTGTGTCCAATTCCCGGACTGGCCGTGAATGAGAACGTCCCCGAGGCCGGTGCTGGTAGGAAATGCTTTCTGTCTCCAGTCCGCGTCTTTTGAAACGTTAAATTCGTTACACAGTCTTTCAAAGGCCATACGGTCGTATGCGTTGGAAATGGGATCCCATGCGTCGTCTTGAGGTAGTGAAATACCTAGTTCTTTGAGAATCCTCCTAATAGTATAATACGTGTGAAAGTTGTAGACACTTCGAAGCATGACATTCTTGGATGTCAGATGGTCTTTATATGAAACTCCACACCCGGCTGTTGCGCACATACAGCGAAATTTATTTGGTTCTGCCAAAACTGCATCGGTGTTGCTTTCCACCCGTTTACCACCTCCATCGTAGTAATCTTGGGCAGCCTATATTGTTCAAAGATATTAGGGAAATTGGTGGCAAAGCCGCTGTCCGGTCTAACCGTTACGGTTGGGTGTACAAGGGGGTTAACAACGTCTTTTTGTGTGTATTTACCTCCGACCGCGTACTTTACATTAGAGTTAAAGCTAAATGCTTTGGTATCCATTGAAAGATATTATTATGTTTGCTACTATAACTAATGTTCAAAAAGAGAGTTGTTGAACTTCAAAAATTAATAGACAACTGCTGCGGACAACGCCGGGTAGGCCTTAGATCAATCACGTTCACGGTTGGATGGAAAAACCTTGAAGGTTGGATGGAAAAACCTTGAAGGTACAAGGATATCAACGGAATAGAACGGATAGAGGCTATCTATTCCGGATATGATATAGATCTAGAGACCGCCGATAGTCCTGCAGAAGTAGAGAGACGCATTCGGGAATCAGCTGTCGCATTACTTCCTGGCCTTTGGGGTTTCGAGATGTCCAAGCTTTAATCGCAAGGAATATGCCTGGTATTTGCACTCTCGGAATCTCAAAAGCCACGGGGATTGCGACATTGGACGTTGATAAAAAATTAGAGATCACTCCGGGGTTGGCCTCAATGTTAGGATTTAAATATGAACCCCATTACAACGAGGATGAAGGGCGATCGCAACGGGTCCCGGGGACCTTTCTCTTTCCCGTGGGTGATCACCGCGGCGATACCCCAGTAAACTTCGCCTTCACGAAAACTCTCGGGGTGCACCTTGATCGGGTGAACACATCGTACAACACGGTAGACGGATCCCCCAGCACATTACTGAAAACTGTGCCCGCCAGCGACTGTTTCTATGGCGAGACTGTGACCTTAGACTTCCCACACCCCGAGATGAAAGTTTTGGAATCGGGACACATCCACGAGTTGAAGATTTCTATTCTTGATGATAAATGGAGAGAGTTGAAGAACGATTACCCGATTTCGGTCGTCCTAGAAATTTCAAATTAATTGAAAAAATTAAGAAAATTATTTAGAATTAAACGCATGTTCGTAATATATATTATCAACATTATGAGTATATACGGACCAGGTAGTTCTTCCGATTGGGTGACAAATTCAAATAATTTGGAACCGGCAGAAGGGGGATTCATCCCGACAGAGGGCGACTTTTTAACTACCCAAAAAACAAAGGCCTTGATCAATAGAACTATATCGAGGGCCACGGACGAGATTCACAAAAGTCTACTATCACAACTTAGAGAATATGCCCTGGCTGTGAATACACAAAGTCGTGAAGAAACGCATACGGAACTAAACGAACTAGGTAAAAAAATAACCAAATTTAGAAAAGAAAAAAGGCCCGGTTGGGGATTGATAAAGCCCGAGAAGACCGCCAGGTTGACATTACGGCGGTTTATGATGCGTTGCGCTTAGAAGACTCTCTCAGCAAAGAAGCTACACTTGCTGAATTAGACGGGAAAATAATCGATTTTCGAAAAGAGGCCACGTCGGGTATTGAGAAAGCACGAGAAGACCACCAGGCGGACCTTACGAATGGCTTATGAGGTGTTGCGCTCAGAAGACTCTCTCATCAGAGAAGCGGCACTTACTGAACTAGATAAAAATAACCAAATTTCGAAAAGAGACCCGGTCGGGTATTGATAAAGTCCGAGAAGACCACCAGTCGAACCTTGAGGAGGCCATTGCGGAGGCTTATGATGCGTTGCGCTTAGAGAACTCTCATAGTAAAGAAGCGACACTTACCGAACTAGACGGTAAAATAGCCGAATTTCTGAAAGAGACCAGGTCGGGGGTTGAGGGGGTCCGAGAAGACCACAAAGAGGCCATTGCGGAGGCTTATGGGGCGTTACGCTCAGAGGACTCTCTCAACAGAGAAGCGGCACTTACTGACATATACGAAAAAATAACCGAATTTAAAAAAGAGACCCGGTTTGATCTTGATGGAGTCCGAACGGGTATTGAGAAAGCCCGAGAAGACCACCAGGCGGATATTACGGAAGCTTATAGGGTGTTGCTCTTAGAGGACTCTATCAACAGAGAAGCGACACTTACCGAACTAGATGGAAAAATAACCGAATTTCAAAAAGAGGCCCGGTCGGGGGTTGAGAAAGCCCGAGAAGACCACAAGGTAGCCATTGCGAAGGCTTATGAGGTGTTGCGCTCAGAGGACTCTCTCATCAGAGAGGCGGCGGTTGCTGAACTAGATGGAAAAATAACCGAATTTCAAAAAGAGGCCCGGTCGGGTATTGATAAAGCCTTAGAAGGCCACCAGGCGACCATTACGGAGGCTTATGATGCGTTGCGCTTAGAGGACTCTCTCAGCAGAGAAGCGGCACTTACCGAACTAGATGGAAAAATAACCGATAAACTGAAACATGATCGTATAGCCGCGACCAAAGCTCTTGAGGAGGCCTCTTATGAGATTCGTACTGAGGCATATAACGCAAACAGGGCGCTTGCCGGAATAGTGAAAACAATGAAAACACCAAAACGTGTCATAACAGTTTGGGCTGAGAAGCGGGGCCCATTGGTTGTGGGGCACTATGAATATTCGTTCGGTGCCAAAGCGAGTAATAAATATGGGGATACACTATGACAGCTGCAGGTGAAGTTATCCAAATGGCGGTCTGCTCGGTTAATGCTAATGGTAAACCTGTGGGCGCGGTCGCGATAAATATTGTAGTAGATGGGGAAGAACGGGGGGTTGGAGTCACTAAAATCTCTGGAGATAGTTCGACGATTGTTTCGTTCGCCGGTAATGATCGAATTAGACTTTCCCAAGGTAGTGTTATTAACTTTGTTACGAAAATCGGTGACTCAGAGAGTTCTTCCACTATTGTCTCATTGTTAATTGAACTTATTGTGTAAATACTAATATGTTGAACTAAAATTTAAATATGAACGAATCACTATATTCAACTCTCAATACCACTCCACCAACACTGTATCCAACTCTCAATACCACTCCACCAACACTGTATCCAATTAACGAAAGAAGTTCAGATTTTAGGTTGAATAATATCGTCGCTATGCAGGATATTTTAGTTAGAGAATGTGCAAATAGAAAAAGACACGCTAAAAAATATAAGCGCGCGGCAAACATAGCTGAAGCATCTAGTACGGTTCTGGCAAGTGTTTCTGTGTTGTGTGGGGCGGGGACTGCTGCAACGCTATCTACAATTGTAATGATTCCACTTGCAGGGGTTTTGAGTGGAATTACCGTTTTATCTGGAACACTTTGTATGGTAATTAGGGCGGTGGGTGGAAAACTCGAGAAAAAAAGTAGAAAACATGATAGAATATCCGTTCTCGCTAGGTCTAAGAAAAATAGCATCGACGTTATGGTGTCCAAAGCGTTGGCCGATAAGAAAATATCAAATTTAGAGTTTGAATCCGTGGTGGAAGAAATGGGGAGATATGAAGAATTAAAAAATGATATAAGGATCAAGGCGCGCGCCACCATGACCAAAATTGAGTGTACTGATTGGGATAAATTTAGGGTAAAACTTGGAAATAAAGTCGGAGGAAATGTTACAGCACCATGATATTTTATAAAATAATTTAAAAAAAAAAAAAAAAAAAAAAAATCTGATTTTCTTAATTTTCCTAATTTTGAAAAAATTATTAATTATTAATTATATTGGTGCAGTAAACAAATTTACATACCTATACAACATGTTTTTCACTGAGAATTACAAATTCAGTCGAGGATTACACTGCACACACCGTCTGTGTAATTGATACACTCGGCTATCAATTTACGCATGGGTCATAACCCGTGTAAATTTATACACTCGGCGAAGTTTACCTCGGCTATCAATTCACATGGGCCATAACCCGTGTAATTGAAACATTGTCGTTACAACATAAATTAATTACTATGTAATAATAGGGGGTGTTCAGCTTTAAATTATTAAAAAAAAATATATAATTAATTATAAAATTAACAAAATAACGAATCATCACATGTTTTCTTTCGCCAATAGGTATTAATAAATAATTATAATTTGCACACAATTTGTATGTTGTATAGGAAACTGATGAGTATATATATGTTTGTTGACCTTACAACAATTGGTCTCATCACGTGCATGCCATGTTGTTGATCCGGTATGACGTCCGTCTCGTCTGTTTAATGGTAGCAGTCTATGCATATGTGTGTATTTGGCGATGTAATTGTGTAGCTCAAAGGTGCCGGCCTAAAAGATTTCTGCCTAACCGAGCTTTGCAATTTCGGAAACCAAATTCACACATAGGCTCGCCTACTTCGCTGGTTTCTCTTAATAGAGGAATTGGCAATGGGGTTCAAGGCGACCCAGAATGTGAGCCAACAGATGCGTGGGCTTAAGAAAGGTCCCAACACCCCAGTGGCTGGGTGCCGTCTAGAAATCTTCCCAGTCGCTGGGGGTGTTGTGCACGAGTGGAGGCTTTTGCTATTTTTTTTTTTAATTTTTTACAAATTATTAATATCTTTATAAGCGATATCGTAGAAATGTATATTCGTAAACGAATCGTTGGGTTTTAACAATTTTATATAATACACCTTAGTTTCATATCCGATACGCATTATCCGTCTTAATGTTTGTATTTGCCTATTGTATAGTTGACATAATTGCCGGTATAATATTGTAAATGCAACGTTTTTATCGGAGCGTAATAAATTACGCTGGTATTTCATGTATTCGATATCGCCTAGTGTTCTCATTTTATAGAATTTATATATAGGATTATAACCCCATAAGCTTCGTAAACTTCTTCAACACAGTTATTAAAAATTTTCAATTCCAATTGTATTGTATTATCCATTTTCTCTAATAGTTGTTTTTTTTCTGTTCAATAATTTCCAATTTCTTCTAATAATTTTCCAATTTCTTCGTTATCGTAGAAACGCATATCCGTCAACGAATCTTTGATTTTAAACTGTTTTATAAAATTAGTTTGATAATGTTTCGGTAGTGTTTCTCCGATCCTATTTAGTCGCTTCATTACATAAATTTGATACTTATACCGGCGACATAATTGCCGGTTTAATATTGTAAATGCAACGTTTTTATCGCAGCGTAATAAATTACGCTGATATTTCATGTATTCGATACCACATAGTATTGTCATTTTACCGTGTTTTAATACTGTAGAAACAACAGCGTAAAATGCTTCATCCAAGTCATTACAAACGTCCAATTCGTTGTGTATTTTATTATTCATTTTGTTATAATATTTTATTATAACCTATTAAATTTATCTGTTCAATTGGACGTGAAAAATACATGATGTATTTATGACACACATTTTTGTTTTTTCGGGGGTGGTGGGAGACAATTTCCTCGTTAACCAATTTTTAATTTTTCGGGGGTGGTGGGAGTAGTATAAAGGGTTATAAATGATGCCACCGCAGGTGGTATCATTTTGACTCCCTTTATACTACTCATATAGAGGATATTCATATTTTTGCAACGAATACGACATATATGTTCATCGAGTTGTGTGAAATGTCAATATTGACATTTCACACCACGAAATATGAATACGAATACGACATATATGTTCATCTCGTGGTGTTGAATGTCCATATTTCACGAGTACCGTTAGGCACGAGTGAAATATTGACATTTCACACCACGAGATGAACATATATGTCGTATTCGTTGCAAAAAAAAATATGAATATTCTATTTATTATATACCGCTTCATGGAAATTAGCAGTTTTTTTTAGACTGTATACGGTAATGGATCTGTATTTGCAGCCTATTAGTGCTGTTTTACTGCCGATGCGCGTTATGAATATAGATAGCGGAAGTAGTCGTATTTTAACCGGAAGTTGTTTATTTCATCGATGAGAACATATGACGTTTATTTACATCGTATAACTATGTATTTCATGGGTAGGTATATAATAAATATGGCATTTATTGGCTTTTGTCTTCAGAGCAACGTATATTTTTGTACTGTTTTTCCTTATTACAGTGGAACCTCTCTAAACCGGATACCCTGTAAACGGATGTGTGTGTAATTATGCTAGGTTTCATTTTCATTTATCTCCGATGCTATTGTCTTTTCGTGATTGCAATGCACGAACACATTCCATGGAGTGGTCATATGACTGATTTACAGTGGAACATCTCTATACCGGACACCCTGGGGACATCTTAGAGTGTCCGGTTTAGAGGAGTTTCACTATATAGACATAATTATTTGAATTATACGCATTTTATTATCCCTGCCACGAGTTATTAACCCTTTGAACCCAAAAGGCCGCTATAGTGGTTTATGCCAACAGCGCAGGCCCAGATCACAGGTGGAAGACTCGGACCTATGACACCAACAAAATGCCTATTAAAAAAAATCCCATTACCCCACCCACTTGGTCTCGTACAGTACTATACGTTAATTCAAGGTGACTATAAATAGCGCTATTATAGAAAGAGCCCTCTTTTTTCCGGCTCGCACAAACACAATAAACATCGATTAAATGTATGAAATATGTCTCTGGCAATCGATAAAGGTATTAGGTGTGTGAATATACTCACTTAAAATCGCTGTTTCAAGTATTTATTGAGTTATTCGCGTTTTGATTACCCCATCCAAAGCGAAAGTTGCGTGTGCGAAAGAATCTCACACAGAATCGGAGGCCGTCGGCTGGATTATCGGTCATATTTGGCCGATAGCTGATCGCCAGCTCAAACTAAAGTCGTACACCATGATCATATACATTAGAGACTCCAACCATACAAAGTTCGTCCAATTGTGATCGTTCGCCGGTCTAAAAAACACTTTTTTGTCTTATTTCGTTCATTATCTGGAACTGGGTCAATGCACCATCTTCCATAATACAACCGGAAGCGTCTATGTAAAGAACATCTCTGATTGGCTAAATCTAATCTGTATGACGTCATCAACCTATTTACGGGATTGCGGAAGACATAATCTGATAGTACGTGAATCATGAATGAAAGTGGAAAAAAGGTGTTTTTTAGATCGGTGAATGATCACAATTGGACGAACTTTGTATGGTTGGAGTTGCTAATGTATATGGTCATGGTGCACCACTTTAGTTTGAGCTGTCGATCAGTTATTGGTCAAATATGACCGATAATCCACGCCGGAAGGCCTTCGATTTTAAAATTTCAGCACGACAGTTTGTGAACTATGTTGGTGACGTAATGGAGCGTTCTAGTACCGTCATGAGACACATGCATTACGTCGGTGTTGGCTGGGCCACGGAATGTCAGTATTGTCTACAGCCATGGTCAAACAGCACTGGCTGTATGTTTGAACACGACTGTCATGTTATATGACTGCCGTTGTTCGACACCGCTCACGTGTCGAACAACGGCAGTCATATAACAATAAAGGGTGCATAGTTGTAACGGCTTGCAACAACCATGTCAAACATGAATACGTAAATGAATTTTCAGAGCAAATGCGGAATACTATTCCGCACTTAGTATGACAATTTCGTCAAGTTCCGAAGTACAATGCCACATGGCTAGTCTCATCTAATCTATGTGTTGGTACAATTGTTCGTCCCACTGTAATTAATCCATCTCTGAACAATATTTTTCATTTTTAATCATGAACAGACACAGCAATGAAATAGATTACAATGAAACTCATCTAAATTAAAGACCATGGGGTCATCAACGGCCCGTTTCACTAAACGTCGTACGACTAAAATGTTCGTACATGCATATTTAGGATCGTCTGGAAATTTCAATTGATAGATTTACAATGTAATACAATAATTGCTTACAAGAAATTAAAACGTTGCTAATGTGGAATTTACAGACATAATTACAATCATAATTTTGCAATTTAATACGAATATTATACGAAGTTTAGTGAAACGGCCCCCAGTATGTCAGGTTTAGAGAGATGGTGTAATATTGCCCGTGATAACCGAGGGTGAATATACCTTCAGACGGGCAATATTACACCATATAGCCTGTGTAGAATCACAATAACTTATAATATGGCCCGGAGTTTATCATCAATATTGATTGGAATTTACGTTGGAAACGTGTGTGCATGCTTCTTCACGCTTTAAACCCTGGATATCCTATATTGGTTTGTACTAACTTTTGCACTATTCCATTAATGACAAAATATGGATGTTTCAGATGTGAATAATAGTGGCAAATACTGCAGATCCTGATGAGACGGATCGTTACGAGCCGACTCATCTGGATCTACAGTGTGTGTACAGTCTGGCTTTATGACCTGTATGGTTCAAAAGGTTAAATGACTAATCAAAATAAAGATGAAAAGTCATGCAGAGCATGATGTTATTAGCCGATCAAATCAGGGTAAAGTGCATCGAACATATGTAGGTGTCTCTGGTAACATTGTCAATGGTAAACTATTTTCGACCACAGTTCTGTACCCAGCGTTGACATTTTTCTCGATTTTGTGCAGGTTTTGGAAACCCGTTCTCAAATCCATCCAATAGCAGCAATGCCATAGCAGCAATGTTTTGTTGTCACCATTATGTTGCGAAATATTCCAGTACTGTTAGAATGAATAGTCATACTTCCGCTCTAGCTACTAATAGCCGATTACCGCTACGCATATTGTAGCTACTGTACTGTATGCTCTATTTATCTACAAATTACACTCCGCAATACACAAAGTTGTAGTCACTGTGTGTGTGTTTCACTGTTTGTCCGAATTCTGTGGCAGCATGCGAGTGGGCGGAGCTACCAGGGCTATATATATCTAGCGGTTACAGTGTCATCTAAAAATAGACGCAAGCTCCTGCGTATTCAGGCACATGCCAGATTGGCCTAATGTGCCCCATCCGTGATTTTTTGCGCGATGTCGGGCGCAAGACAATCAATAATTTGCGGCATTGACAATAATTAAGGGGGATTGCCGCAATCGCGCGTGCTGGATGCATCCCTGCCATCCCTGCATGATACGTAAACAAATATCAAAGTTGGCTATGAAGGGCAATTCTTCGTTTTGATTGGTGGAAAATTTTGTGAATATTAACTAGCGTCAAAGACGCGCATACGCGATCCAATGGGATAAACCCGAGATGCTGGGATAAACCCGAAAATGCTGGGGTTACTAGTAAGGAGATTTTGAGCAGAGGTCGATTATAAATTAGCCGAATAAACACATTTTACGCGATTATACGTGGCTGAAACTTGTTCTGTTTAATAAATAAAAGCTTTAAATTAGCCCAATAATCGGCGTATGTTGGCGTATATGGCCATTAGAGCCAACTATGGACTTCAACAACAATAACTTCCGGGTTAAATCTCTTCAGGCGTTCAGCTCATTAAGTATTCAAAATTGTGTTATTTGGCTATAAGTAAAGTTTTAAACGGAGACAATTGCCAAAAATGCAAACTTTATCGGTTGATGCAATGTGGAAGTGATACAGAAAAATTCGCGTTCGTAGATTACCGAATAGCGGAGAAAAGGGTTGCTACAAACTTTTTCAGAATTCGATGGATAACCAACATATTAGCCGATCTATAAATAGATCGGCTAATAATAAATGTATCGTACATCGAGACACAGAGCGGTCGAATCATTAACCCTTTCGACCCTAAGGAACTGGAATGGACTGTGATATGCTAATGTTCCGACCAATCCAATGGTCACAAAATGATTTTCAGATTCGTCCATTTATGAAAAGGGGCTGTTTTTGTTCTAAGAAATATTAAAATTACTTTCAAAAAGTGCAGATCCTGAGGAGACGGCTCGTTACGAGCCGGCTCATCTAGATCTGCACTTTTTGCGTAAACCGCTATAGCGGGATTTCTGGTTCAAAGGGTTAAGGACTACACATACGCATCCATATGTGACAACGATGCCAGTTGTATGTATAGGTGTTATGGGTGGACTATTGAATCCCCGATTAGTCACCCGCCCCTAGTGTTGGGGGTTCTACAGTGCTATCGTGCTTGTTTGTAATCTTTTAAATCAAAGGACTGAACGTCCTGAAATTATTCGCAGTATGTGTTTGTGGATCACACATAGACTAATAATTAATCTAGAGTGGAAAGCGTTTCTCGAACAATAAGCGCGGGAATTTCCAGCAGCAACAACAACATCAACAACAGCGAGCTGAAAATAGATTTTTGAAAAAAAATAAAATAATAAAATAAATTTCTATTCTATAAACCATAAATTTACCATATTCTATTTACCATAAAAAGCAAACACAATATTTATCACATTGAAAAGGTCATGAAGCTAAGTTGTTAGAAGTATTTGTATGACCCGTGTCTTTAGAAAGTTCAAACCGCAAAATATGTGCTGTGACCGACATAAGCTCATTTGCATAAAAGCTGTAAGACCTCAAATTTGGATATTGGTCGTTCAAGGTTGTTTTTAATCCTGATTTTCAAGATGTATAACTATTTGATCAAATGGCCCACCCATGTAACCGCCAAACGATCTGTATTGCTTGTTAGAAGCAACATGGGTGTTTCATTGATGGAATGGCGTACACTGCAGATCCTGATCAAACGCCAAGGTCATAAGACCCAGAATTAGTTACCGTTGTAAAGTCGGTCAACGTACATTGGGTTACTGAAAGAAAATTGTTTTTATCAATGATCCAAGTTATTATTTGGCTTATGGCGCAGCCTTTTTATTGGTCAATTTGCATAACTACCATACCTTCACTCGGAATCGGTGCCCTCAATCCTGAAAAAAAAAGAAGAAATAAAGTCGTTATTCCATGGATGATAGCGATATATTTTTCGTAGATGTTTACATGGCGTTACAAAAATTCGAGTTTAATACATAGAACTGACCAGCTGTATGTATTGGATACCACTCTGGTCCAGTTTGCAGTGGTTTCATCTATACTGCTATTGTTATTCTAAATATTACACATTCCCAAATGTCTGACATATGCATGTATCTAATGGCGTTTGCTCTTACTTGTAAAACATATTGCTTGGAACATGCTGACGGTATTCTTTTATTCCACTATTAATTCGGTTCTGCTAATACCGAAATTTCTGGAATATTATATATGTCCACATTTACCCAAACAACTCTCTTATCAAGTGATAGTTTGCGAGTTTATTTTAGTTGAAAGATATACGTCTGATCATACAAAGAATATTCGCATGTAAATGTTCCTTTAATAGCTGTGGAAAGTAACTCTGCAAAAACTCCCATACCTTCTGTAGCTACGGGCGGTACGGGAGCTTTGCAAGACTTACTGCCCGAAACTATTCATTTAAATGCCCAGGCCTGTTCGCAATACTGCTACTATAAACCTGTTCCAATATGTTGCTTTCTTGTGAGAAACCTGAGAGTTGTTTCCATCGCCTTGATGTCGGTAACCGCGTCTTTGAGGCCGCCATTATTGTCGTCCAAGGACACGTAGAACTCGAATGCATCCTGGTCATTGGCCGCGGGCCGAGACTCGATGTGGTGGATGTTCACATTATGCTTCCGTGTATATCATTATATATAATTATTTAGTTATTTGATGTGTATGAGGTTATTTGTTTGGCGCAGACTTATGTTGTTTTTGCGAAGAATTGATTTCCGTGTCGGAGACACGGAAATCGATTCTCCGCAAAAACGACAGAAGTTTGGGCGAAAATACAAAGACCACCAAATGCAGCTTAACAAGACGCGTTTGATGCGCCATATTTGATCAAAATTCGTTACATAATAAGGACACTATAAAAGAATACGTACTTTGAATCGGTACCTGTTGTTGACGTCAAAATGGAACATATTGACGGTTTGCGATCCATTGTGTTTTAATGGGAAAGAGAAGTTCAGTATAGGCCTGTAAACACTATTAAGTTTATCAGGCTCTGTTCGAAAACAGTAGAAATTCCTCGACAAGCCGGGGAATTCCTACAGTTTTCTAACCCAGCCGGATACAGTTGATATTGATAGACACTAGCGCCGATACCGCTACGTTCGACAGGGAAACAAATAATCTCAAAGCGAAACCTTACCCTCAACTCCCCCGCCCCGCCCGCCTCTTGACGGATGGCTAATTATAACATGGTTTTCGTTGAAAATAAACGCGGACTTGTTTACGTTGCGTCGTAACACTGATGTTATTCGGTTTAACCAATGGACGGTCCGATAAAGTAGTTGTGACCTGGGTATGCGTATCTACTTAAGGCAGGATACAAAATGGATGTATTTATTGTTGTGTTCATGTTTACCTTAACTGGTACTATAGTCTGTTTCGCGAAAGCTGCCCAAATTTTGCGGCCATATAAACAATTCAAAAACAATATGTTTTGATAATATTAAATTAAAGGAAAATTTAAGAATGAGCCTTCTTTTTATTTCATGAAATTTGGTAAAATATTGAAAATAAACGCGGACTTGTTTACGTTGCGTCGTAACACTGATGTTATTCGGTTTAACCAATGGACGGTCCGATAAAGTAGTTGTGACCTGGGTATGCGTATCTACTTAAGGCAGGATACAAAATGGATGTATTTATTGTTGTGTTCATGTTTACCTTAACTGGTACTATAGTCTGTTTCGCGAAAGCTGCCCAAATTTTGCGGCCATATAAACAATTCAAAAACAATATGTTTTGATAATATTAAATTAAAGGAAAATTTAAGAATGAGCCTTCTTTTTATTTCATGAAATTTGGTAAAATATTGATTTTATTGCGAAAAAACAATTTCCCCATGTT